>VZTU01011432.1:0-15728 GCA_013400835.1 Zapornia atra
TCAAAGGTCATACACGTGTCCATCATTCATACGTGTGTTTCTATATTACAGATACCTCTTTTTATCAAGAGGGCATTTCTATCGACATTGTCTCAATCTTATGCTGTAGCTAGCAAGTCTCAAGTGAAATCTGGAAACATTAAGCTATTATTTCTGTCTAGGTAGGAAGGTTTGAGATGCAGAGCTTATTGTTTAACAAAAATAATGTAACATTGTATACCAGAAGAGGTACTTTGGACATGGCTTGACTGGTGATGTGGAGTCTATGTTAGAAAGCCTTTGTAAATTGCAGTAAGTAGAAGACAGCTATAAAGTAAGCATTTGATATTCCAAGTTCATTTAATCCTTAAAGAAAGCAAGCTGAATAAATACAGGCATTTGTTTTATCTTTCTACAAAGAATTTCTTTATGAAGAAAATCCTGAATTGGCATTTTTGCCTCAACTGAAACTTGTATTAGGAAAGCAAATCTTCCATGGTTTTAATCAGAAACATTAGGGCTTGAAGTCTGAACAACTGTTTACTATTCCACTATCTGATAAAGCTTCAGAACCCTTCTGAAACTAATTTAAAAGAAAGACCTCAGATCTTGACAAGCTACTCCAAATCTAAAACTAGTTATCCAAAATGGAAACGAGAATTTCAGTTTACCTGATAAATCTCTATCTGAACAGTGGTGTTATAATTAATGAATAGCAACAAATAGAAGCACATAGCAACCACTTCAAAACCCTCAATTCATAACTAACTAGAAATGGAAAGAAAGCAGGTTTCAGGGTAGTTTTATGTTGTAATGTATGCTATATTGTAATGAAAAAGAAAGTATGTCAAACTATTTAAGAAATGAAAATGACAAAAAAACCAATGAAATTTGCTAAATTGAGATTAGATCTCTTTGGCTAGCTTTAACTAGAATCTTCAAGGTGTTCGGGGGTAAATTTTATTCTTCATGCTTGATACATTAAATATCACTCAGACTGTTAGAGTTATCTAGTCCCAATTCAGCAGAATATTTCAGCTTCTAATTAAATCCTTTCTTATTCAGCAAGGAAAGGTACATACACGTTTATGTGCCTGACATTATATAGACTATTATGCCAAAAAAAGGAATTTTGAAAAAAATGACCTTTAAAAGGAATCAATTTAAATAGAGGAGAGGAAATAAACATATTTTACTAAACTCAAACTTGTTTTCATTTCCCTGAAGATCTTAAAAATGTTTTAGCACTCCCTACAGCTTTTTGGACACAATAAGACATCCCATTAAAAATTAAGTGATAATAAACTTTGGTACATTGAGTACACACAGTAAGTCAACCAAAGAAGAATTCAAGAAACAACAAGCAAAAGGAATCAAAGCTGGCAATTTTTTGTCAGCAGTAAACCTTTCAAAAAGTCTGTAGGGTCAACACATACTCCAAAAGAAGAATTCAGAGAAGCCAACTATCTGAGAGAAGCCAAATTCTTTTCATATGTTCTCTGTGGCAAAGAGAGAGGAGATTCTTACTCCAGATTCTGTCTCTCTGGAGGACCAAAGGTTCTCTTTGAAACTGAGGTGACTACAGAAGAGATTCCATTATGAACAATATGAAAACCACAAGGACTAAATGGTATTCATCTAAGACTTCTAAGGTAAGTCAAATAGCCAAATTACACACAGCAGTGAATAGACATTCATTTAAAGTCACCTTGGCATCTGAGCACTGGGGAGGGAAAAATATGGTACCAAATTTTAGAAGGATGCCAGAGAGATATGGGAAATAACATGTCTAGAAATCTGACATCTACAGAAATTGTAAGAAAAAAAATTAATGGACATCTTGACAAAAAAGAATGTATTTTGAGAGAGTCAACCTGCCTTCTGCTGAAGGCAATTGCCCCTCATAAACCTACAAGAATTCTCCAAAAAGGTCACCTCTGTGCAGTTAAAGCGATCCAGCTGATAGAAGTCTACATGTATTCCTAAAAGGCTTTCAACAAATTTCTCCATCAAAGCTTTGAAAGAAACTAAGAAGCTATAGCATAAGAGAGAATGTCATGGATAAATGATGGCTTAAAAGATAGGAAACAAAATGTAGGAATAAATGATCTGCCCTCATGAAGAAGGGAGGTCACTAATGGCATTCTGCAGGGATGTGTACTGTGACTGTTGAACATTCACAGGATGGAAAAAGGATCGAGCAGCTAGGTAGTTAGGTGATAGAAGTTCAACAATACAAAGTCATTCAAAGGAGTAGGGACAAATAGCAGCTATAGAGAAGTGCAGAAGGATTTTAAGTTAGAGCAGCTAGGTACTAAAACCAGGGAAAACTCAATGAAGAGAAACACAAAGTTTTGTATATAGGCAGAGCAGAACAATCCTGATTTCATATATAAAACACAGGTTCTGAGGTGACTATTAACTTTAAGGACCAAGGCATTGGGAGTTATCATAAACAGTTCCATGAAAATACCAGCTCAGCATCAGCCTCAAAGACAAAGCATATTTTAATCATTGTATAAGGAAACAAGATAAAGTACCAAAAGTAATCCATGGTTCATTGTATCTTGCATATTGTATTCAGTTCTGATCCTCTCACCTAGAAGAATATGAGACCTTGAAAAGGTTCAGAGGAGGGCAGTAAGCATGATCAATGCTTCCTTATAAGAAATGATTAAGTAAGAAATCACTCCTCTGTATACTTCAGATACAACAAATACACATAACTGAGTGGCACGGAGGAGGTAGCTCTGGATCAGTTTGTTGATTGATCATCAGTTCTTCATGTATAAGGACTAGACAGCATCAAATCAGGATGCAGGTTCCTACTTACATTGGTCCACCATTAATGCAACATTTCATTAGAATGTAGAACTTGTCAAAGGACATCACCAATGCCAGAAGTTTACATGGATTCAGTAAGACTAGATGAGCTCATGGAATAGAAATTCTGTATTAATCATGTATAATTAGATACATAGAAACTACATCTGGTTTAGTAAGTAGCCTATCAAAAATTGTTGAAACAAGGAACATAATTAGGTGTCAAACTCAGCTACTAGAGGAACCTATATTTCTCTTCAAGCATCCATTTACAGCCACTCTGGGGGTTGAATCCAGGGCTATATTGAACTTCTGAAACAGTTCAGAACATTCAGTCTTATGTAGCAGCAAAATAGAGCTCCTGAGATGATCCTGGAATGGATTTGTTCTCCAAGGGGGACATGGAAACAATTATCTCTGGGTGTGCATATATATATATATATACACACCCAAGGACATCCTGACAGCTTTTAAGATTGACTGTACCCCACCTTCTGGTTGCTGCTGGAGAAATCTAGCACATCTTAGTTATCTAGTAACCTACTCTGGAAGGCTGGAAATCAGGCTGGCAGGGCACATGCCTGAAGGCACCTGTCCCTATCTATCCATACTGCCTTTGGGACAAATCTGTAATGGAAATCCTAATTAGAACCTTAGACCTGACACCAACACAGAAATGTTTAGGTACAAATGAACTAGACACCCTGTGTTACCAGAGACATTGTCACCTCCTTTTTGACTACTAACCACATAAAAATCATTATCCTTTTACAACAGCTACCTCTCCTCTTTTTCTATTACATAGAGATACATTTTGGGGACTGGCACAAGATGAAGAGAGAACTTCTGTTTATTATACTGCATGATAGTAAAGACTAATAAAAAAGGCACCTAACAGCCATCTCTGTTTTCTTTTAGTAACAATCCTTTTGCAGAAAGGCTGGAGAGGAACATTAGCAAATGAGTAAAACTGCCTTATATGTGTTTAGCAGCACCTGCAAGGTGAGTGGGTAGCCTCTTCTATTCTCTGAGACGTCTATTTACACTACTTCAGGATCTTTTCTCATATATAATGAATAAAATTCATCTTGGGAAAAATTCTTAATCATTTTGGGTCATGCTTCCAGAACTTTTTGAAATTATTCTTTCACTCTTTCCTGACCTCAGAAACCAAAACCATCCTGCTCATTTATCTCTTCTATTTGAAATGTGAATGTTAAACACTGAACACTAACCATAAAGATAAAAAGGATTTTTTTTTTTTAGATGCCATTGGTAAATGTAGAATTTCAAAGGAAGTTCAGTTTTCAATTAGAAATTCTCACAAGACCATATTTCAAGATATTTTTTTTCAATAAGGGGAAGCATGATCATGAAAACCATGGAAAAAGAAATAAGGAAACGCTAAGTAGAATATTAAATTTCACGTAAACGATTTCTGTTAATGCTTTTATTCAAATCTACTGAATGTGTAATAATGAAGAGATGTATTAAAGGCTTACCAATAGGGTTCATAGAATCATCAAATAATTTAGGACAGAAGGGACCTCTGGAGCTCATCTAGTTCAGTCATCTAGCTCATGGGAGGGCTAAGCAGATCATGCTGCTCAGTCACCCAGATGAGTTTTCAGTGTCTCAAAGGACAGAGATTCCACACAACCTCCACTCCCTGTTCCAGGGTCTGCCCACTCACATGGCAAAATAAAAGACCCATATTTAGCTGGAAAATCCGTCACTCCAACTTTTGTCCATTGTGCCTCAGCCCGTCCCCTGTGCACTTCCACAGAGTCCAGCTCTGCCTCCTCTGCATCTGCATCAGGCAGCTGCAGACAACAGTAAGGCCATGCTTTTGTCATCTCTTCCTCATGCTGAACAAACTGATTTCTCTGACTCTCCTGAAGACAGCAAAAAGACCATGACAGCCAAAGGACAGTCCATAGCCAGCATTAAGTATCAACCCTTCAGCATGATCCTTCTGTTAAAATAAACCCAGAAGCACAACTTAGCCCAACATGTAAGACACAGAAAAAAGTCAAAATTGGAAAAAAGAACGATTCCCACAAAGTTTCATACTTACTACATTAGCATAAGTAAACTTTGGGCCAGGAAAATGCATTTGCACTCTCACACATTTTTCCAGAACATGCAACTCAGCTGAAGGAAGCTCTGCTCAAACACCCTGGGACAGTTCCCACGCCCCACCTGCAACCCCAAACTGGATGGTAGCTGCCAGCACTGGGAACTGAGCCTGCAGCATGGCCCCATCACTGCAGAGTACACCCAGACCTCCCCAGGCAGTTCCCAGCCCCAACCCACCAGAGAGACTCCCATCAGCCCCTGCCAGGCACTGCTCACCTGCAATGGGCATGTCCCACCACAGACAAGCAGCAGCCCAACCAGTCAACAGCTGCCCTGCAGGCCTCTCTTATTCAAGAGCCAGCCAATCAGGAGTCCGCTAACAGCCAGGAACCTGCCAATCACAGTCTGCATAAGCTGTGGGTTGCAGAACTTTCTAGAAGCTCCCAGGAGCAGTAGGTTAGCCTCACAGAGGCAAACAACAGTGAAAACATAGAACCAGGAGCAAACATTATGTAATTAGATATAGCTGGAAAATAATTCACAGGGAGGGTGATCAAGTGGTGGAACATGGGCTGAGCAAGGCAAGCCCCAAGCAACCTCATCTAACCTTAGCTCTACCTTAGGCAGTGGGGTAGACCACATGGTCTCCAAATGTCCCTTCTAATCAGCTTATAAATCATTCTCTGGTTTATACTAGTGTGCACGCATAGGTTAAATGTCATGTTAATTGGCAGTCCATACCTGAGCTCAGTAACCTAACTGTGAACAAGGAACGCTCTAAGAGAGGTTGTAGTGGATTCAAGCCAAAAGTCTGACCAGCCCAGTGGAGGTGTACCTTGATGAAAAAGAAAATGCTGAAGAAGGTACAGTGCTTCCTCCTGCTACTCCTTCAGGATCCAACCATTTGTAGCTTCAGCATTTCCTGAGCTGACATTGTTGTTATATATTTAATAAATAACACAGAGGACTTCTCTGAGGATTTTCTATGTTTCATCTTGAACTCAAAGCAGAGACAGCATCCTGTGACCAGGAATGACAGACACAAACTGCAACCACCTGAAGAGCCACCTCTTTTTGTGTTCTTTGAACTCTTGCTAGCTTTGTTCTAATTCTTGGATTGGCAATTAATTTCTCTTCACCTGTCAGACACCACTCATCATTTTCTAATATACTTCAAATCACTCCACTTCTGAGTTTATTGCCACTTTACACATGTCATTACAGAGTGACAGGACCCAATGAAACCATGACTGCAGGGTAGATGTAGGCCTTGAAAAGATTCAGGCTTAGCTAGACAAACCTGTGCTGCAGCTACATCTGCTCATGAGGAAAGCTTCAAGTATTAGCTTTTCTGAAAGTTCTAAGGTAACCACTTCTCATCTGTGCATACACATCAGTCACTCAAGGACCTGGACAGTGCTGTGTTTGTTCCTGATAGATGAGCTGTATCGTCAGGTGTCATTGGCTTCTGAGTCTGAAACATCTCATGTTACCCGCTGCTGATCTGACAGATGTTGAATAAGATAGAGGACAGCATTAGTTCATGTGGGACCTGGCATATGAGAGCTTTCAGTATTAAAAATAGCTGCCCATCTCAGACCTGTGAGATATAGCAAAGAAGAAATGAATGAAGACAGGATAATGTCGTCCTAATGATTCATGCTATGTTGTGCAGCTGGGCCAATTACATTTTATGACTGACTGATAAGACAGGAAACTGAGATATTTTTCCCCAACATTGTCAAATCTTTTTGTTCAGTATATTATACTTTATAAGACACCATTTTTTACAAATTATTTCTATTAGGTTTTGAATACCTCCCAAAACTTTTACATAATCAGGATACACCAAACTCATAGAATCAGAGAAAGCATCCTCTGACAGGCAGCTCTTCCTTCATCCGGATGGAACTCCTTCATCTAGCTCCAAAGTTTAGCCTATACTTATGTCCCAACAAAATTTGCCAAATACCTATCTCAAGATCAGAGCATACCAAGATAGCATACCACTTTAGTACACCAAATACTAGTACACTAGCATGTGATTGGCTGGGTTGCTGTATAAAAATAAACTGCAAATAAAGAATTGTTTTTATTTTAATGTTCACATAAGGCCTGAATATTCTGCTTTTAATAATAGTTTTTATTAAGTAATACTAAATGCATTATCTTTTTGACAGGTATTGAGACATCTAACAGGTGAACTTGAAACAAAAATAATAATAATGAAAAAGATGTATTTTCCACTACTGGAAAAGAAGCCTTATGATTCAAGGTCCAACAAGAGCTGATGAAAATCTTTCGGTCAGTTTTGGTGGGGTTTTGTTCTGATATCTCAGTTCCTGGAAATTCCAGCCCCCAGCAAAGCATATGGATAAGGGGATGATCTATATAACAGCCTTTCAGTCCCTAAAGGGGTCTACAGGAAACCTGGAAATGGACTGGTTACAAGGACAGGGAGTGATAGGACAAGGGCAAACAGACTTAAACTGAAGGAGGGGAGATTTAGATTAGTTATTAGGAAAAAATTCTTCACTATGAGGGTGGTGAGGCCCTGGCACAGGCTGCCCAGAGAAGCTGCGGCTGCCCCGGATCCCTGGCAGGGTTCAAAGCCAGGTTGGATGAGGCTTTGGCCAACTTGGTCTGGTGGAGGGTGTCCCTGCCCATGACAGGGGGTTGGAATTGGATGAGCTTTGAGGTCCCTTCCAACCCAAATCATTCTAGGGTTCTATGATATTTTACTCCAAGATATATTTAAAAAAAAAAACAACAAAAAAACCACCCAGATAAAGAATGTTCCTAACCTTTTATCTGTAGCATTCTACTAACTCAATCATTCATCTTCCTGCCACATTTGAAACAAGGAAATATTTTGTCAGATAAGTCTCTCAAACTGCAGCAGAAGTTTTATCACAGGTTTGAAATGGAAAGTAATGTTAAAATCTAGTCTTGCTAACACATAAATCTACTGACATTATTGAGGTTGCCCTTCCAGTGCATTTCAGCATGTTTTACTAGATTTATGATGAATACATGTAGATGGAAAAACAGATGAGATTGAATATAAGATGTGACAAATACATTCTGCCTCTGCTTTGACCTGCTCACACTATAATGAAAAAGTCCTTGTATGTATATATAGATGTAGATGTACAGCATATCGTTTACGATTTGCTTAAAATACGTATCTCTGTATGCATGTAAACACTCTCAAAGTTGAGTAGAGAAATATATTAGTACTTAAGTGACTCTTTCTTACATTTCAGTTAAATCATCTAGAAAGTGCTCAGTATGTACTTCATTTCCCGCTCCCAGATTAGTGTTAAATTCTGAAGGAAATTTGCATATTTTCTGGGCAGAAGTTACTTTTCTTCAAGATTATTGCAGATTTTTCAATGTTTCTGAAACACAACCAGAAAAATTATCTGTATTCCAGAGACACAGCATATAAAGCTAATGGGAATATAGGCATTTGGGGACATTTTGTTCCTTCAGGACTAAACAAAAGGGGTTCATAAATCCCATAGCTCCAGCTTGTGGCTTTCCCCTAGGGAATGCACTATCTGAGATGAAAAAATTCTCTTGCTCTTTACTCTTTTTGTCACAAAATATAAAGCACGTTTGGTCTGAACAGATGGCCACTGAATTCAGTGGAAACAAACCATTGATTTCAATAGGAATTGGATCAAGTTTGAGGTCTCAAACTTGTTACTTGATTCGAGAATTAATTTGTATCCCTGGTAATAGGATCATGGGTCAAGGTATGTCTGCCAAACCTCAGATTTCACAAATGGAAGATGCAATTTCAAATCCTGTTCAGAAGTGCACTACTTCCACGTCGGTGATTTAGTTTAAAAATAGCTGCATGATTTACACTGCAGCCCACAGGTTAAATTCGTATTGGAATGTCTAAAATAAGTTCCAGCAGCACTGGCTTTCAGGTTTACACAAACAAAATTCTATTATCATAAAGGCTACTCAAAACTAATCTAGCAGCTCTTTAACTTAACAGCCCCAGTGAAAGGAAATCCGTCAGTGTATGTCTGAAGCCACATGCTATTACTTTTTAGATGTTAAGAGATGTGTATGTCCTCCTGAACACTCCTTCCTCCCCTGCTACCTTGTCTCACCCTGAGAAAATGTCGCTGATGGTGAAATATTAGGGAACCATGAATGTCTCAAGTGGGAAAACTGAAAACAAGAGAATTGGTTATCTCAAGAATTAAAACTGGATCACAGAAACGGCAAGGAACTCTATTCTCCTACAGCAGAGGAGGCTCCTACAGGCCTTACTATTTTCTGGTGACTGCCATTACTTTTACCAATTTGGCATCCCTAATAGTTCCTGAGCAGGTCTGTTTGTATCCAGAAGAATCTATTCAGTAAAAAATCTAAATAAATCAGCAATCTGAACATGATGTGCTGCTGCACACAGGATTTAGGATGCTTAAGAACAAAAGTTTGCAGATGCATTTTGAAATGTGGCACAGCATCTTTTGGATTTTTTCCAAAGAAAACTCTCACTTGGGAATGCAAATATCTTTGGGGGATACAGTAGAAATACCACACTGTGAAAAACAGGGTGCTATAGTGAAAACTTTCTGAAGCAGTGCCAGAAAATTCACTGACATAAATGGATTGTAATAGGGAGGAAACAAACTCTGGCTGCAGGAGCTGTTTTTAATTAAATGCCTAAGACCTCCTCATTCCTGTCTTGCCTTTGATGCTGCCACTCACTGGTCCAAATGCCATCAACTCAGCAGTGCTCGTTTTCCCACAACACAGGGCAGCAGTGTTCACACCTTCTTTGCACGGTTGTCTAATGGCTGCTGACCTGCAGCCCTGCCTTAACTGAGATGTATGTCCTCTTGCACAGAAACTGAGATGTATGTCCTCTTGCAGTGTTTTACCTGCTTCGTTTGAAACATGGGGCACCTGCCCTAACAACTGTGCTTATGAGCAAACACATCGCTGGCATTAGGAGACTGGCTAAAGGTAAGAAAGTGCAGAAACCTCCCCTGGAGCTTGTTGCCTTTGGGTGGGTGAAGTATTTACATGGATTAAAAATAATACCAAAAAAATCCCATTTCCTGTTATGAAAATGGAGTGGTTAATATGAGCAGAGATCCTTTTTTTTTTACATTGCCAATGTTCTATTCACAATATTCAATTTGAGTACAAGTTGCACTATTTGAGGTTCTTTGAATAATTCAGATGCATTCATTTACTCTTGATTAGTGGATCAGGTTCTTCAAAAAGTGAGTATTTATTTTATTTTATGACATGTAGCATTAATAATGTATTACCTTTCTCACAAGCTGCTTTTTAAAGAAAGCAATAAAAATATGCAGGGAGACAAGACTTCTGAATAGATATTAAGGAACCATGGAGCCACTTAAGCTGTCATTTTGAAAATAGTCTATTATAGCTGCTATTTCTCAGGGAGGAAAAATACAATCTTGATAATGCAAAAGGGTGAGTAACCTGGGTTTAACAGATGATGCAATGCCAGAGAATTACAGCACTGCTTTCTGTACAGTAAATGACAGAGGCAGTTGTATTCCATGCCTTAACTGTGATGAGTATGTGTTTGGAGAACAGCTTTGAGTATTTCTGTGAAGTAGTACCTGGAAGTTCTCTGGATTATCCAATACTGTTTGAAAATTGCAGTGGGAAAAGGCCAAATAAATTTACTAGGACCATTAGTAATATCAGTTATGGCAAATGAAATATGAATCACAGCTGCAAAGTCTGAGGACTTTAAAGCTTGTGTTCAAAGAGGAGGACAATTTTTTAGAAACGTTTGCTTATGCAGAAACTCTTCTGAAGAGGGGCTATTTCTGCAGGCACACTGAAGAGTGGCTCCTGGGAGACATGATTAATCTCAGTGAGCTGTGAGCACTGTTAATTGTCCAGATGTCCTTGACAGACTGCACAAGCACATGAGGAATACCCTACTCAGTGAGACCAGAAGTGTGTCCAGCTCCATGTTCTGGCTCCAATAGGGACAGCTGGACATGCTGCTTAGAAGGAGCAAGTGAACTTAGACTATCTCCAGCCATCACACTTCTGGTGTCAGCAGTTAGAAGCTGTACGCCTGTCCATCCCTTTTAGTATCTGCTTATAGATCTGGTGCCCGTGAATCTGCCTAATCCCTTATTAACCGGGCTGTGCTGCCTCCCTGTACATCCTGCTGTCACAGATATGTAGGTAAATTTGAAGGTAAGCTAATAGCAACTAATTAAAACATTGCTATTATTTGTGAATAAAATCTTTGTGTGTGCTTAATTTTTTTTAAAACTAAGATTTTCATTCATGTGAAGATTTGACAAGGACAAGGTTAAAACTAGTAATAGTATAATAATATTTGTATCCTTTTAAGGATACAGGTTTTTTAGCTAGAGAACCCAAAGGGGAGCATCTGACAGTGTAAGAAGTTGACTGTAAAAGTATAGCATGTAAATAAAAAATCTAGTGCTGATTTCTTTCCTGCATGGAATTAAAGTCCTAAAACTTCACAACAGTTTTAGGAATTGGGTTGTCCTTTGTTGACTGTTTCCATATTGACTGGCTTCCTTGAACACTTCAGCATGACTCTTTTCTCTTGATTTCACTTGTTGATAATTCTCTTTAAATTAGGAAGGCTCAGTTGCTTTTGCTAGCCTCATTTTTAGCACCACACTTAAATTACTCTAGAACATAAGCTCCAAGAAAGAGAAATCTTCTCTGTTGCTGAAATTGTGGTAGTGGGTATGGAAAGACCAGAAAGAAACAAGCTGTCATATTATCCAAAGATATTACATATCCTATTCTCCAACTTAACTGTGCTGGTTAAGGACAGAAGAATGTGTTTTAATACCTACTGATTCATACAAATCACCTTTGTCATATTTCCTTCAATGTGTATAATTCATATAATACTACTACTATAAATAAACACTTTTCAGGACTAAAATCTGATTTACTGCATCAACTATACACAAGCTACTGTAATAAATGCATGGACTTTTTTTTTTAAATAAACAATGTTAGAATAACCTTGATTAATTCAGCTTTTTATTGAGCCATATAGTTACAAACTACTTAAGTCAAACTTCTTAGACTTATACTGAACAGCTAAAGCCTCTCTGGAGGGTCAGCATTCAACTGATCACTACATTTTGAACCCTTTATGCAAACTATCAATTATAGAATCAATAGTCACAAACTCTGGCTTTTTAAATTACTGTTCATAAACTGAGCAAAAACGGGCACATTCCTCTGCAGAAAAATCTGTGAGCCCTTTAGTTACTACAGCTGCTGTAAACTCCATTTATGAAAATGGCAAATCAAATGTATAAAGTCTGTGTAAAATACAATATGAATATTTAACTTTATCATGCGCCTGCACTTCAGGTTAAGAAATGTAATGTAGCTGTATAAAAGAACAATTTTCCTACTCTGGATATGAACCTTCTACACTGAAATCACAAGCGGAACGTCTCTGGATTTATTTGTGAGTATTATATTTTTATGTCACATCTGGTCTGTGAAGGTAACTATGACTAGGCAACTAAGTTGTAAAGATTTGGGAAAGATTTGAGAAAAAGGTGAATAACTCGCAGTACGATTATTTTTGTGTAGTTCAAAAGTTTTACGATAGACTAAAGTTGAGGGGAAGATGGAGAGGAAATTATTTTAAAATATAAAAAATACACAGCACATGTTTACATTACTGTGTATATTTATGCCCAGCTGAACTGAGAACCAGGTAAATGTAACTCTCATATTATTAATCATTTCCTTGTTAACAACATCCACACTTTTATTGCCTGTGCACATTTCTCATGTTATCATCTGTCTCATTTATCATCTAAGAACTGGCTTGGAGAATGCTACTACAGATACTTTTCAATCAGACAGAAATCACCATTGCATGTGCTGCAAACTTTCTACTGCTGGTGTTCCTACAGCTGGTGTTAATTTAGTTTCCAATTACAGCCAACTATGACCTTATACAATTAGGGTTTCTGGAAATCTCACGAGGTGAGGGGCCTTCCAGAAAGAAGAAAGTTGCCAAACCTGGCACACAAGTCCTACTTCTAGCACCACATGCTCTAGCACATGAGGCAGATGTGATGAGTAAGCAGGCTGCTATGAAGTCACAGGCATTTGGTAGCCCATTCTTGACCATGCAGAGAACATGCAGCGTTGTCATAGTCCAGCAAGTAATGAATTAATAATTAGTAATGAATTGTAAAAGCTAATGGTGCAGGCTGGAGTAAACTTGTGATGTTTAAGTGAGAAGCAGTTGGAAATGTGCACAGAAGGAGCTGCTAAATGTTGAAAAAGAATTACTGGATAAATGGATTTTAGAAATGGCTCCACCAGATTTGTGTGACTGGACAGCGTGGATGATGGCATGCCAACAGATTCCCAAGTAAAGGGGGTCTGACAGTGTCCCCCAGGGTCAGTCCAACATGACCATCTCCCTGAAGCGCCATTTACCTGCACATGACCTTCCTTTGGGTAATCTGTTGTTAGGCTGAGGGAAAGCAGTGTCATTGAATAATTGTTTTCTTGGTACATCACAGCCACAGCCTGTTCAATGGCAAGCACTTCTCAAAGAGGTGAACTCATAAAATTAAGAGAGTTCTTCTCAGTTCAGAAGAATTTTCCTTTTTCACAGACAAGACTATTTACCCATTTCTCTAGGTTATGGCAACGCTTCTTGCAGAAGTTTTTTCTTTTTTTCTTTTGATGTTTCTCCTGCACAAAGAGAAACATTATTTAATGTTTTCATTTGGTGCCTCTCTGGTACAGGTGCACATGCCTAAGCACAGTTGGCTTACTGTTAGCTTTCCGAAAGACTTGTCACAGGAAAGAAAGCAATGTGCCAGGGCAGCATTGAGCAAGGGAGTGAAGAAAGGGAAGTGGAAACCCAGTGACTGTACTTACCTTCTTAAATAGATTCTGTTTTATGCTATAGGAGCACACGTCTCTGCATGGCTGGCTCTTGTGCTAGTTAAGCAGAACTTGTCACAGGAAACAAAAATATTTGCCAATTTGGCCTTAATGCAAAACCTATTCTTTGTTCTTTTGCATACATCAGATGTCAGCCTCTCTATACCCCTCTGACAGGAAGCTGGCACGAAAGACAAAACACAACCAGGTGCATCCTGGCAGGCAAACCATTCTGAAGGGGTTAGTTGTCATGCTTGGTGAGAGAAGAGGGGCTGGGCTTGTGTTATTTGATATCCACCAATCCCACTATTTTTTATACTTAGAATATATAATAATATAATCTTTTATGTAAAGAGTTGGGTTTGGATTCATTTGGTTTTGGCTGTCTGAAAGCCAGACACATACTTAATCTTAATTTTCCTCCACTGTCAGCTGGGCACACATAGATGCTGACATTTTACACCTGAAGGAACTATCCCTGCAGCTACCTTTTTCCCAATACCCAGCTTAGAGACACCTCAGGCAATGAACTTTGACAAAACTCTCTCAAACTGAGTGCGATGTATAAGGTGAAACATCTGTCTTTGGGTATTACATATTATTAGAAGCACACAGAAATACATTGCAGACAAAACTAACGCTAGAGGCAATGTAGGCCCTCTGCTGAATAAGGTGGGTGCCCTCATATCAGAGGTTAGTAAGAAGGTGGAGTTACTGAATGTGGCCTTTGTCTCTGTACTGCTGGAGACTGTCCTCAGGAGCCCCAGAGCCCTGAGGCCCCAGAGGAAGTCAGGGTAAATGAGGAGTTTGCATTGGTTTATGAGAACTGGGTTAAGGATCAGTTAAGCAACCTGGACATCCATAAACCCATGGGTCCTGATGGAATGCACCCACAGGTGCTGAGGAAGCCATTGCTAGGCCACTCTCCATCATCTTTGGTAAGTCATGGGAAACAGGAGAGGTGCCTGAAACTGGAGGAAAGCAAAGGTCACTCCTGTCGTTAAAAAGGGCAAGAAGGAGAACCCAGGTAACTACAGACCAGTCAGCCCCACCTCCATCCCTGGAAAGGTGATGGAACAACTTATCTTCAGTGCAGTCTCTAGGCACATCAATGATAAGAGGGTCATTAGGATGCAGTCAGCATGGTTTCACCAAGGGGAAGTCATGTTTGACCAACCTGATAGACTTCTGTGAAGACATAGCCACCCAGATAGATGATGGTAGGGCAGTGGATGTGGTTTACCTTGTTTTCAGTAAAGCTTTTGACACTGTCTCCCACAGCATCCTTGTGGCTAAACTGAGGAAGTGTAGTCTGGAGGATCAGGTAGTGAGGTGGATTGAGAGCTGCCTGAAGGAAAGAAGTCAGAGAGTTGTAGGGACAGAGTGTAGCTGGAGGCCTGTATCTAGTGGAGTCCCTCAGGGGTTGGTACTGGCACCTGTACTATTCAATGTATTAATCAGTGACCTGGATGAGGGAATAAGAGCATACAGTTAGCAAGTTTGCTGATGACACAAAACTAGGAGGAGTGGCTGACACCCCAGAAGGCTGTGCTGCCATCCAGTGTGATCTGGATAAGCTGGAGAGTTGGGCTGGCAGAAATGCAATGAAATACAATGAGGGCAAGTGTAGAGTCCTGCATCTGGGGAGGAAAAATTCAGGTAATTTGGGGGACAGACCTGTTGGAGAGCAGAATAGTGGAAAGGGACCTGGGGTCCTTGTGGACAGCAGGATGACCATGAGCCAACAATGTGCCCTTGTGGCCAAGAAGGCCAATGGTATCCTGGGGTGTATTAGGAGGGGGGTGGTTAGTAGGTCAACAGAGGTTCTCCTCCCCCTCTACTCTGCCCTAGTAAGACCACACCTGGAATATTGTGTTCAGTTATGGACCCCTCAGTTCAAGAAG
>VZTU01011432.1:22350-43186 GCA_013400835.1 Zapornia atra
AAAGTAGTACGTCATTAGATAATCTGATGCTCATTAATTAAACCCTATCAGAAGGTTAAAGGTGAAGCTTCTTTATTTTGCACATAAAATCTAAATGTGATTTGAATAGATTTACAGTGGGGACAGCAATATATAAAGCTACTTATACCTGCTGGGCACATAAGAGAAGCTCTTTTAACATTCATTGGAAACCCTCAACAACTTGAACTTCTGTAAATTTTACAAGCAGCTAATATTACAGCATTTTTACACACAGTTTTGTTTATAAATTACAGATTTAAGTTACAATATGAAGCCTACACAGAATTCTATTCATAGGAAATATTCACACACTGTCTTTTGTCCCCTCCATACAACTTCGATTGTCTCACTTAATGTAGCAATAAAACTAAACAAAGTTATGCAGTTTAAAAAAACAAAAACCAAACCTCGGTATGTACATATTGTAAATGATGAAATAGTTGAACAGCAACAAAATAATAGAATGAAAACGTGTTTTTTTCATTTTAGGAAGGAACCTCCTTTTCATGCACTAGAATTTACTAGCTTTTTTCTGCCACTGTGAAGAATATATCCTCCAGTACACCGAACACTGCAAGAAATCCCTCATCTTTAAAGCGAATCATCTTGAGACTTTATCAAATAATCTAATTGGGGTGTGTTTATAATTACGTTTATCCAGCTTTCATTACCTAGATTCTTCTTCCTTTGCTGAGAACTGTCAGTCATCCTCTAATAAGCTAAGCCACAATGACAAGTACTCCATCTAATAGGTTTGTGGTGAAGTAACTAATACAGCTAACCTTTTACTGAATACTTACAAGAGGTGATATAGCTGTTAAAAAAAGTCACATACGTCAGTAAAATATTCTTTTAAACACCAGTAGCTTGCAACCACGACATTTTATCAGCCAAAAAGACTACCCCTTTTTCCTACTGTTTTCAGCTGTGCCCATGTAATTTTAAACTAACAGGAACAGTAGCTGAAGCAACCTCTGCAAGATTGAAAAAAACTAAGAGATAAATTAGAAACAGATTTATAGCTTGAAAAGCATAATAAGTTTAAATATCATTGCTTGTATTATTGTAGAAAGGAAAATCTTGGAAATTAAGTTATTTATAATTTTTTTCCCATTTTTGATCTTGCATAATCTATCATCATTGTGTTTAATTCACACAGAAAAGCCTAGTTGAGAGCTTTCTACTTCATCTGTTGCATTCTTTCAGAGAATAAATACCTATAGATTGAGCCAATAAAAAATTAAAATAAAAAGCAGTTGCCAAGTCTTTAAGTACATTTTCCTTCTTAATTACATAAAGGATAAATTTTGGTGGAAAGACATACCATCATCTTAAGAATTAGATTTTTGGATCTTATTCATTCTCTGATGCAAGGTAATCAAATAAGAAATTGCCTACTTGATCTCTACTGCTAAGCGAATGGAAGATAAAATCTATGAATATGCTAGAAATTGTAACAACAAAGAAAAATGTGAGTAAGCTATATTTAGACTGTAATATTCCCCAAACTGTACTAAGAAATTGCTTTCAACAGGGAGGAAGAACTGTTAATGGATATTTGCACTATATGGCCCATAGAAGAAAATGAACAGGATTTTGTGGTTTTCTTTCAATTCTTTCTGGGTTGTGGGTTTTCTTCCCCATTTTTTGTCGATTTTACCAAGAACTATGGTAAATTTCTTTTAACTAAGTCCTAAGGATTTCACTTTTAATTTTCAAATTTAGGATTCTATATACATAAATATTCACAAGCCTAACAAGTTTGTGCACGCACTACGAAGATTGTTAGGCTGTGACTATATACAGTCACACTTAAAGCCTGAAATAGCTGAAATAGCGGATTTGTCAGATATGCATTTATAGCTGGTGCTCGTGTATAAACGTAGTGCTACTCCCAGACACCGGTGCCTGGTGGGACGCAGCGAAGTTTGCCAGAGGAATGACTTTGACAGGATCTTCGCTGGCACAATGTCTTTCACAGGTGTTGTAGAACTGGGGCCTAGGCGCACCCTGGCCTTTGTCAGTGTCGTCCTTTGGAAGGGGCCTCCCAAGGGTGTGTCGTCCCTCAGGTCTGGCTCCTCGGCCCCAGCCTTGCTGGAAGCCAAACGACGGCAAAGGGGTGTTGGACTGCTGATACTGTGTCAAGGAAGGTGGCATCCAGCAGTTGTCAGAATGGCCGAGGATGAGACACTCCTGTGTGCAGGTTTCGGAGGCTTCAGCCAGGGCTTTCTGCAGATTGACTTCGATAGCTGTGAGGGTAGAAAAAGGCAAGATGCTGTCAGATATCTGAAAACTGATGTGCTTGGGGATTCAAAGTTAACAAAGCAATCCCAGTTCTGCAATAACAGGCACACTTTGGAAAGGAAATACCTTCCAGGGTGCAATTCAAGTACAGCATCAGATATTTGCAAGTTTGGGGCCCACAACGTTGTTACCAGATACCATGGGAAAGAAGTTATTGTTTAATGAACAGATGATACTATCATTACATTTATGTAACTAAAGCCTTAAACATTCTACTTGAAATTATCATTTGTGTAAAAAAATCTAAAAGCTTTATACTCATCTAATACCATAATTCTATGCATTATTACACTTGAAAAATATACATTACACCTGAAAAATATAATTATTAAAAATAGGGGGTTGTTTTAATGTTGTCTTAAAACTGGAGTTTTTGATTGTTTTGCTTTGCTTAAGGCAAAATGAAATTAATTTGGACACATAGTCAAATATGGAACATTGGCTTCAAAGATGCACTCTAGAGCTTTAAGAACGAAAGACAGCATAACAAGTATTTTAAAGAGAATTGATTTCTCCATGCATTCGATACTAGAAACCTTGAAAAATCAAAGGGCAATAGCAAAAGAAGCTGTAACCTCCACAGTTTGCTAGTAATTGAAAGATTTCTTTAGTAGATGCAAGGTTTGTGCCCTTGAAAAAGGATTATAGAATTTATAATTTGTTCAAAGGCAAAGAAAACTACTAAATCTGAGACACATAATTTGCAATACATAAACAACCTTGATCCACTGCATTTAAACTGTGGCTTTACCATGTTGTATGAGTTCAAACCAATAGAATAATTCCTTGAAATAGGTTTCATATTACATGCATTAATTTCATATTCTCTTGCTGTGTACAGAGTTTAAATATACCAGGAACAAAGAGAAGTATCTGATTTGATATTTCACTGTGTTGTCTTCACAAAACCTTCCAATGAAAGATGCATATGTATTTTTAATATCTGTCTTCACGAAAATAACATTTAAAATTGGATTCTGGCTCATAACCACTGGAGAAGGCATGCCACTAGGAATTACTTATAGCAACACAAGTTCTGAGCAGGAGCCTCTCACCCTCTAAGCTTTATGCTTAAACGCATGCTGCATTTCTGGTTTAATAAAGACTTTGCATCTTGAAATCTGTGTAAAGCTCCAAACCACAAATACATCCAAATACAAACAAATTAAGTTTTTCCCTCAGGCACTGAAACATGTAACATTCCTGTCCAAAATACAGTATACATCTTTTTGTAAATCTACCACATTTAAGTAGACAACTGGTTGCTTGTTATATATATATATATGATGAATGCTACATTCTTGATTATTTTTCCTTAAGTATGTGCCAGCTAGAGAAATGATTGTGTTTAAATGCTATTTTGCCCTATTACCGGTATTTCAACATGTCTTCAGTCATTTTGTCTCAGTACTTTTCAATGTAATCCTGACAAAGCTTTGGCACCTTGCTGTTGAAATACTAATCCAGTTTTGATGGGCAGTAGGAGACATAAATATGGAAATAATTCAGCAGAGGCAATAGTTCCTGCAAAAAAAAGTTACTACTGGCAGATTAGTCTAATCTTTCTGTGTCCTACTATCTGCTATTAGAGACATAAATCTGAGTATACACAAGTCTTTGTAAAGCTCTTTAATTATCCAGGTTTGCTTCTGTTCTGATCAAGGCAATTAATTGAAATCAGGTACAACCTTGACAGAGGTTACTCCTTTTTTATGCAGAAACTGATCTTTATTGTATTTATTAAAAATCCCCTTTTTGATGCTCAGTAACTCTGCATTTCTTTTTTATCTTGAGTCTTTCTAAATGCTCTTAAAAATGCTAAAAAATCAGTTAAACTGAAAAAAACCTCACAATTACTTGGAAACAATAGTCATTTCTAGCTCCTCACAGCGAGTAGTTACTATACTTATATTGTAGTAGTGCTCTCAAACTTCAGTAAGAGAGTAAACAAAGCTAAACCATCAAAAGAAGCATTTGGCAATAAAAACTTAACATTTAAGCTTTAGACAAGGCAACTGCAGAAATAAAAGGTCACTTATAAAATATTCTCTCCACCATCTCAACCCATCAGTAGGACAGTAATTTTGTGCCACATGTTGTCAGACTACCTGTATACTTGGAACATGCCACCATGCTAAGAATAACAACATTGTCAGAATGACAGTCTTATGTCTGTTAATAAAGAGGTATTTTTATCTGAGCTTTCATTTTAGCAGAAAAGAAATTTAAAAATAACAATCTGCCTAAGTTAAGCATATAAATTACTTTGGCTCTGAGCTGGGGTTTTGTTATACAACAGTCTGCCAATGCAGGATTGTTTAGAGGATACACTTTTTGTAGCAGACAATCTGTCTTTCGATGTCTTTATGAATGTGGCACACATATTCTTGATTGTCAGAGGACGTTTTTCATCGCTGCTTATGATTAATAACATGTAAAATATACAGTTCTCATTAACTTGGATGCGTTAACACCCTTTTCTGCTGAGCAGCTCTGCAGTAATGCAGCACAGGAAATACCTAAGTATCTAGCAAATAGAATTGACTTTCTGTATGATGCCTGACTCAACTTTTTACCAACAAGATCAGTCAAGTTTTGGTTTGTAATATACTTGCACTCACTTAAAAAAATTGGAAACGAATACATTTTTTTAAAAATCAATTATACCATTAACCTCTAGACTAACTTTAAAAGGAGGACAAACAAAAATTTTTAAAAAATTAATCCAAATCCCCTGCGTATAGGCTGTAGCATTCTGCAACCCTGAAGAAGTTTTTAGGAGGCTCTGTATGCTGTAGGAAACCAAATTAACTTAGGGGGTTACAATGAATACAGCGTGATGTAGGCAAGGTCTCCAATATCTGCATTTAAAGGAAATTCATCAATAGATCTGCTGCGGTAAATAGTACTGGGAAGGATAATTGGGATGCAAAGCAGGTTCTGTTTGGTATGAAGTAAAACCAAATATAACCAGCAGCGTGAATTATTATATTTTTAGCACAATGAAGTAAAAATGGCTCTTGGAACATAATTAATCTCTTTTTGAATGAACCTAGAACAAAACGTAGGAAATTTTCTACATGAATATTCACCAGGCGTTATCTTTTCTGCCTGCTCTTCCAGACTATGAAACGGAGCTTGTTTCCACGAGCCTCATTCACTCTCTGTGTGTCTAACATACCACCACTCTCCTGCTTCCTTAGCACCTGAAACCCTACTGAACAGCTACTTGGCATCATCATTGCACCATCATTTAATTTATGTTTTACTTATTAAAATTACATTTTTAACACTTCCCTGTTAGCAACATACTATACTAATGGTGCCAACTGACAATGGAATGCAGCTGATTTCCAAATATCCCATCAGAGACTTAACACACAGAAATATTGCTGTAACCAGCATTGAGGAGATGTCCTCAGCTCCATCCCAGTTTCCCCTCCACCACTTGCTGCCTACTTTGAACAGGCTTCTCTGGCTGACTCATCCAGGCATCCCAGAGGACCATCTGAGTAGGAATTCAAGCCACCCAGCCAGGTGAGCGTGAAGTCCAGTGCTCATGTGGCCATTTGTCAGAAGCTGTGTAAATTGACCATGGCATTTTCTAGCTGCTGCTCTTTAAGCTTCCTTCTATTTTGCATCATTGCTAAATGTAGATGAAAATAAAAGTTTTGAGCCGTTCTCACTCATTCAAAAGTTGTAACATAAGCAATTATTCTGCATAGTCAGATAAGAACTGACTGATAGGAAACATCTGTGACATCTGTATCTACCAATCACATATAAGAAGGTTCCTGCTGTCTCTCTGAATATTTTCAGAAGAAATTAGGTTTTTCTCTATTGAAATTCAGTGTCTAGTGGCATCTTCCCACATAAGATATAACAAGGTTATAAATGGTAATAGAGGTGTACATATCCCCCCCATGTATTATGAATAAACAATACGTTCTATCAAATTCTTACTAGTCTACCCCATTTCTTACTTCACTCAGTAATAAACCCCTTATTTTATATATTTCTTTTCATACTACATGGAGACTCTTCAACCATGACATACAAGCAGTATGAGAGAGAATTTTTAATTCATAGAATAGATCACACTCATGCACATGTGAGTTTACCACTTTGGTTTGAACTCCAGATTGCTTTAGGAATGAAACTGGTTTTTAAATAGTCTGCCTCAGAACTAAGAACATTTTTAAAGAACGTGTCTGTCGGCTTTTATGCAATGTTTAGATCAGAACTGTCAAGTATAACTAAAAGCACAATAGTTAAAAGACTTTTCATTGTTTCACAGTCTTTAGTCAGTATTGGGGCAGGTACTGTTCAACATCTTTGTTGGTGGCATGGACGCTGGGATCTAGTGCACCCTCAGCAAGTTTGCTGACACCAAGCTGTGTGGGGCAGATGACATGCTGGAGTGAAGTGATGCCACACAGCAGGGCTGTGACAGGCTTGAGCGGTGGGTCCATGTGGAACTCATAAAGTTCAACAAGGCCAAGTGCAAGGTCCTGCACACAGGTTGGGGCAATCCCAAGCACAACTACACTGGGTGGAGAATGAGAGCAGCCCTGAGGAGAAGACATGTTGGAGAAACAGCCGTGATGTGTGCAAGCAATGCCCAGCAGCAGCCGAAGCCCCCAGTGCACTGTCACCACCTCTAGATACTAATGCATAGCACTACAATGGCTGCTATGGGGAAAACTACCTCCATCTCAAGTAGATGAGAAGCCTAACATTACCCAGTAATGTCAACTTGCAACCCAGAAAACAAACTATGTCCTGGGATGCATCAAAAGCAGTGTGACTGAGGAGAAAGATCATTCCCCCACTCTACTCCACTCTTGAGATGCCCACCTGCAGTACTGTTTCCAGCTCTGAGGTCTCCAGTGCAATAAAGACATGGACATGCCAGAGAAAATCCAGAGGAGGCCACAGAGATGGGCTGGAGCACCTCTCCTATGGAACTAGACTGAGAAGTTGGGGTTGTTCAGTCAGGAGTCTATGATTCTATAATCTTGGTCTGCCACAAGTGTCATCACTTGTATCACAGAATCTCAAAAAGACTTAGGCTGGAAGGGATATTTGAAGATGTCAAAGTGGGATCTTGGTCAAAGTAGAAGAGAATACTTTTTCCAAAAGTTTAGGTCAAACTTTCAGGATTGCACGTATCCCTTTAAAAAAAAAATCTGCATGTGCATGTTCAAAGAGAGGTGCACGTTTCTAAGACTTGACCAATCAATAAAAAATCAATAACACAAGCTCCTGGAGAAGCCTTAAAACATCTCCACCTTTATCCACATGTGTAACAATGATCAAAAGACATTTGTAAATGTATTCATTAGCAAAGTCCTCAGACTCATTAGAAGTTCAAAAACTTCTGGACTGCGCTGTACCAATGCAGGCTCAAGGGCTTATAGATTGTGCAAAGAAAATTTCAAAACCAATTCCAACAACATAAAGAAGAAAACAACTTAAAATACAGAATATAGAGTGCTTGAGTTTTAAAGCTACGTAGCTGAAGTCTTAATGAAAAGCCAGTACTGAATTTGACACATTTTGGATGCAAACCATCCAGTGTTACATTTAGAGCACTCTTGTTTCATAATAAAGCAAGCAACAATTAGCAAGCAATTAAGCAAATTGCCCATAATTATGCCATTGCTGAGCTATTTTTCATATTTTCACAACACAGCACATATATGAATACATGGCTTGCAGTGCCAATGCTATTCTGTCAGCATCCAGAAGTGCCTCTCATTTACTGAAGCGTTTCGTATTAAACAGCTCCCATCGCACTTTCAGTGCTCTCTGCTCAGCAGGAACCCACCAGAGTGATGAAGATGACAACCTTATACTACTCATCTCAGCCAATAGCTCCTAAGGAATGGGTCATGTCCCCCCCATTTTCTGCCCATGTGTATTTACTAAATGCGGTACTAAATCTAAGCAGGAATTCAAGCATAATATAAGGAAATTATAGTCCAGAATTACCCTGGTGACCAAAAGTGGCCACTTGGGTAACATCATTTAGCGCTCTCCACTATGTGAGGAGAAAAGAAATGACATTAACAATAAAAAAAGGGAAGGGAGAATAGTTGTTAGTGTAAACTGGGTTACTTTAATAAGGTCAGGAGGAAGAAGTTTGGATGTAGAAACCCTAAATAACTGCTGCTATTATATACTCTGCTTTTTTTGCTTTAATAATAAAATGCCTTTGGGAGAAGCTTCCTATGAATATTTTATCTCCTGTGTATGTGTCAATAAATTAAAAACATAAGAGAGTTACTTAAGTTCTAGCCTTTGAACCATTTTATTCAAAGAACAAGTAGGGGACACCACTTCTTTCAGTTTTCAGCTGTGTGTACAGAGCTTGCCTCTACCGAAGCCTGTGAGAAATCACACTGGGGGTAAGACTGATCCTCCAGACGTTCTAACTGAGGACTCAACAGGCATGAAGGAAATCACGCATTTTCATGTGCTACTTAGGCCTGCCAGATTGTACTGGGTATCTTGCAAGAATAAGCTCTCCTTCCATTCCAGTGAACACAGTTTATATCCTAACATCCAGAATCTTAATTTGAATTTAATCCTAAAAATTGCCATGACTTCTTATTATAAAATCCCCAGTGGTGTGGGGTGTGAGAATTTGTACCTGGCTTCAATTCGTCAAGTGAACATTATCAAAGACGGCTGGAAAAGTTGGTGAGGAAGAAGACAGTGAATGGAGGAAGTAACAGGGCAAAAGAGACAGCATATGGTAATTCCTGTATAATTAACTACGCTTGTGAAGTGAAGTGAATCTTTCCTTCCGAAATAATAGCCATATAAATAATGCACATTAATTTTTCATTAAGTCATCTCTTATTGTTATTCTGACTAGAATTTCAATCTTGTATTACTCAAAACCAAGAAATGTTCCAAAAGCTACACTCCCATAAAAATTTCAGTTTCAATAATTGCTGTTTTCCACAGGAAGAGATTTCATCAAAACACCTTCAAGTCCCCAAACCCCCTGCAACCTCTTCTGGTTCAGCCTAATGAACACAGGCATGACAGCGTTGTAGGACATGGGGCATCAGCCCTTACTGCTTCAACACGGCAGTGGTATTCATCTTCAATGTCCATGTTTTTGTTGCTCATTATGGCCAAACAAATATGGTAATTTGCCAAGGACACGTTTCTTAGCTTATGAAGTATATATTGAGTTATCAGTGAGACTTTTAACCATATTTTGTAACATATAACAACCATCTAAAATGAATAGCTTAAAATATATTGATTACAACACTGGGTAATACAATGTGCTTTATTTAATATTTAATTAACTGCTTCACATTTGTACTGAAGCTTCTTAATTATTAATACATAGTTCATTATTTAACACAGAATATAAATTTAAATTTGAATCAATTAAACAAGGTGAAACTACATAGTGAAAAATGGTTTATCCTCCAGCAATAACCTTTGACCTGGAAACATAGTAGAGAGTGAAATCTGCATTTCTTCCCCCATCCCTGAGAAGACTATGCATTTTAGGTGGCATATATTAAGCTCCTCTACCAACGTAAAGTTTGTGTGATGAACTCAATGTTTGACAAAGATCTGATGGATGAAAAAGGGGTTCAGCTGCACTTTTCAGCTGGTGCCTGGAAGAGGAAGCCTTTTCAATACTAGTTTTCTGTAGGGCATTTTGTAACACAGCAAATTTTCTCTCTTGATGTGTAAAACATTTTAAGCCTTTCAAGATACGTCTCTTATTTGCAGTAAGGGTAAGAAGAGGCTATAGAACACTGTGGATACCCAGCAATTTTCACCCTGGAATGACTGCCCCTTCAGGTCACATCTTTATCTCAAAGCGGTGGGCTGGCCCCAGGTAGCAGCTCAGGACTACACAGGGCTCGCTCTCTCCCAGCCCCTGAGCGGTATGGACAGCACTGGAAGCCTTTGCCCTTCTCCAGAGCTGAACTGTGCTTGTCAATACCACCAGGAAAATAGCTAAGTGTGATAATGCTACTGCATCTGCAAGGGCTATTAAGAGTCTGCAGCAGTAAGTACAACAAGAATTTCACTAAATATTCTAATATGATGATGTTCCTAAAGCCTTGTTACTCATATACATATGTATGGATATATAAAACCTAGTTTTATGCTTGCTTAAATATACTTAAGCATTACTTGACAGAGGAGATGTAGGAAAAGTATGAAGAATTTTATCTCATATCGACTTCTAAAGATTAGATATCAAATGTTCCGTAAATGTATCTCTTAAAGATACACGTGGAACTCATCCCTTAAATTTATTTTACAAAAAAGTGTTCTAGTCAAACATGTTAAAACAGAATGGAGGCTAATTGATAGAAAAATCAGTTAACCTGTACAAGGTAACTCCATACACTATGAAATACCAATTATATCTCCTTTTAGTGATCCAGTCGTTATTCAAATGCCTCATTAGGAATGTATATGAGGATCTGTCATCACCAAACAGATGTGTATTTGTTTAAATTTATTATTTAATCCAGACTCACTGCAACATAGTATGCTCTTTCATTTAACACAACACTGCAGAGTACCTTCTGCAATTGGGCTTGCTGGGGAAGTTGGGGTATATCGCTGTACTATTTTAAGAGGCATTGAACATGTTAGAAGGATATAAAAAAAGTGAGAAAATGTATTTTATCATGGCAATATAGCTATTACTATACTTTCCCTATAAAAGTAGGAAAAAACACATTAAAACAATACAAACAGCTTGAGATTTTGTCTGTACGGAAAGGTTGTTTGTCTGAAACTATAAAATGAGCAGTCTTCAAAATGTAGCTTCATATAACTAATCCTTAGAAAACCACTTTGCAGTAATTCTACAGATAACCCTTAACATCTGTTCTCTCTCCTTCAAACCCAGCTCGGGTTCATTCACACCTGCATGCAAATATACGTATGTATTAAGTCTTAGGAAGAAGAAAATTCTTGCTCACAATATCTACAGTGTACATTTACTGAATATATTACACTCACTTTTTAAGATGTAAGTTTTAAATACAATTGTAGTTTACTAATTTTATTATAAATCACTAAATACCTTGAAAGGGTGAAGACTGAAAAACAGCCAAGAATCACTGAATCTACATAAAGCCATTTAGTGTGGAAACAGCAGAAAATACATTTCGTAAGCTTAGGCTGTGGACACTGTAATCAAAAAATCAATTACCTTTTGTGGTTCTCTGGCTAGAGAACGAAGATCTGGGCTTGGAGATAGGAAAAAGGGATGAACTTCAAAAAGATAAGAAGGGAACAGAATTTCTAGGTGGAATAAGGTCAGTAGCATTTATTCTTGATAAAAGACCTACATGAAAATATTAGTATAGTCTCACACTACTATAATAATGAATTCTAACAGTGGTGACAATAACCAGCTCAGGTGACTGAGTCATCCTCAGCAGAATGCAGAATTGAGGCAAGGAGAGGAAGAAGGGGATTAGCAGAAGTTGGTTTCAGTTATGTCAGAGATATCTCACATAGGGCAACGCCTTCACAGTATTGGTGTGGGATAGAAGACCTACAGTTCTGGTTCAAATACCTGTATCTACTACTTCAGCAGGAGTTTTCTGATGGATCTATGTAACAAATGGGGCTTTGTTGTCTTTTTATGGACTACAGTAAAAAATAAACCAAAGTTGGATCTACTAAGAAATTACTTTAAGTCATTGAACAATTGTGGACAATTGTTCATGGTTCAGCCACTTCAACAAAACATTAATTTTTCAAAAGGAAACCACAGAAACCCCAAATGCTAGGTAAGCCAGTAAAGATATCTTTCCTGTGATAACTTAAGCGGTAGACAAGAAAAGATGTTTTGAAACTGTGTTTTCATCAGATATACACAAACAGAAATTTAAAGTCAAATGTCACTACAGCAACAAACAGGCAATAAACCTACAACATCCTAAAAATAGTCCGCGGGTTTTATGCTGTGACTCCACTTGCATTTCAAGAAAAAAAGCCCAAACAACAAAACATTTTTTCTTCACCAGATTGTAAACAAAAATTATTGGTTTTCTTATGAATCTGCTGACTTTATTTTGTGAATACTTCTAAATGTTTTTACTATGCCCACCTGTGCCTAGTAACACACTATGCTTAATGAGTGCTGATAGATGTTAATTTGATTGTACTGTTAACAATATTAAATCTATTTATGCCATTTCAATGTATACATAAAACTTGCTGTAGTTTGTTTTGGGGTTTTTTTGGAAACAATTTTCCAATCAAAAATGTATTTTCAAACTTCAACTGTTTTGTGACAGTGTTCATTCAAATGATCTTTTGGGGTATAAATATGGGAACTAATAGCTTCCGTTTTCTCATTTTCATTTAGATTTTAAAACCACAAGAATCTTTAATATTTCAACATTATGCAGAAACAGTATTATTGAAAGGAAATGTTCTCATTTCTCCAAAGATTTCTTCAGATTTTCTATTGAAGACTAAGTTTTAAGCGCAGACCATGATCCTGAAAGCCAACATTGTTTGCAGTTCATGGCATCTGCAATGTGGTCTAACACCATCCACAACCTTTTCTCTTTACTAAATTAAATTCCCTGCGACTACCTTACCATCACTACAGAAGAACAAGTCTCATGCTCCACCTGAAAACCTGAAAATCCAGAACTAGGAGCAATTAGGATAACTACTGCAGGGCCAGAGACGCTGTTTAATTCCCCCAACGTTTCCAGTACCAGCGGGTTCTGTCGTGCTTGTTAAGACTCCTTAATCGCCATGCACAACCTTGCAGAAGGACAGACTGCAGGAGTAAAACTTTGGCATTTCCCGTCTCCACAGGAGGTTCATATCTCCTGCAGCTTTTGTCCTCCCCAAGAGGACACTCTCTTCCATATGGCTGCAGCTCAGGCAGGCTTTTCTCTTGGAAAACCCTCTGAACCACAGACTCCTTGATGACTAGACAAAACATTTTCTAACCAATTTTTCACAGCAGTTTTCTGTCACTACCGCTTTGTCTATCTGCCACAGGCTACTCTCAGTGGAACCACACAGCTACTCATCCTTTTGACAAAGACCCTGGAAAAGTGTGAATACATGGGAAGGGCCATGTTTGATTAACAACTTTGCGATTGCTGTAAAAATGAAATTTGAAAGGTAATAATTACATTTGTAATTACTTAGGTCTAAATCTCTTATGTTTCCTACTCCCTCTCTTTCTGGGCAGCTGGAGCAATGACTCATTAATAATAATAAAGTCATTTAACCCTGCAGGCACATTACAAGGAGAAAGATGTCATTTGTCACCAACGCAAATAGAACAATCATTGAAGGATACAGAAAGACCACTATTTCATATTTATTGCAAATGATAAAAGGGACATTTTGCACTCATTCTTACCATGACATCCCAATCTGCTTTTTAATTATCAGCAAACATAAGGGGACAGCATACAACATATGAGGGACTACTAATAACGTATTGTCCTGCGGTGACATTTCCATAATCACTTTAAATCTATTCTATACATATGTACTAGTTAAAGCTTTCAGCTCATGAAATCATACCCCCTAGTAAGGAATGAATTATCCTTTGCAGATTTAGCACACAAAGCAGCTCTCTCCCAGAGTTTGAAGGTCTGATAGCAGACGTATGTATTGCTATTACTTTAAGTGATAGGACGTGGCATTCTGTTGCCATTACAGTTCAATATGGTATACCTTAAAACTAAGCACATTTGTACACTTGTATTTTTTAAGCCAGGAAGTTTACATGTGTAATTCTCACTGGCACTTATTTAGCCATGGACTTCTTTAAGTTGCTTAATTTTCCGGTCTTGTCCTGTACTTTTCTACTGGGAGAACTCTGCAAGCAACACTCCATATCAAATGAAACTAATATCACTATTCATAGGGAATTAAAGTAACTAACTTGGAATTTACTGGATTTTAAAAAGGAATTACTGATATAACTGCCTGTGTATGAAATAAACGTCTGAGGAAAAGACCATACCTTCCCTAAACGATTTATTCAGGAAATGCAAAACCTTGAGGAAAAACATGGAGCAAAGTTTCTACTGTGGTATTACTATGAAAACAAATGAAGGAGGTTTCATGTAAATAAAAGTCACCATAATTTGAGTTTCAACTCTATCAAGCTAAAACTTCAAATTCGTCCTTGCTTTGCCTTATCATCAGCACTTATCTAACCATCAGGTGTGTAGAAAGACCAGTGAATAAATTTAACAAGTTATGAACTGTTGTTGTTTGGGGTAGAGAGGAGGTAAGCAAACCTCCTAAATCTGTTTCTATTTTCCCCAGATACCACAATAGATTATATAAAGACATGCTTTAAAAAAGTTAAATAAGTAGTGTTAAGAAATGAGACACATCAGGAAAGAGTAAAATGCACAGAGTAAAGTACATATTTTCACTCTTAAGATAGTGACAATACAGAAAAGCTTATACATGGAGTGAAATGTTTTGTCAAATTGAAAAATGGAAATAATATGAACACTACAATTTTCACATCAATTTGAGGTAAAATGTTTTGAATTACAGTCATTTTAATCTTGTTTTATAAAGAAAATTACTTCAAATGGGTGATAATTTAAAACAGCATAATCCAAACTTCATTGTGCTCCAGTCAGGCATAGAAGTGTGGCTCGGAGTGATTTGGAGCAATCTTGGCACAGTAGCACAGAGCCTCATTCACAGTACACATTCGGAAGGAGAAAAAGGATGCCTGACTGGAGTTTCCATCCTTTACCTGTGAGTTCAAACCTACTTACTGGGGTAGCTACAACATCCTAACTGGGCCTTTATAAGCATTGCTAGCACCTTCAGATATGTTGGCACTGTTCTGATGAGGCAATACTTCCACAGTTCCCATCTCAGCTGTGACCAGTTTCTCCGCTGAAGTCTTGCTGTTTGATTGGAAGTTTCTCCTATCACTTCACAAAAACCTTTTCTAACTATTAAGAAGGTTTTGACATCAAGGAGTTTTGCTGACAGGATAGAAATTCATTAATCCTCAGTTTCCCGTGAACAACCTCCAACAGTGACTTTCAGATTTTCTTCAACATTCTTTTCTGTTCTCCTAAGTAATTTTCCGTTAAAGGATAAAAATATTTTAGCTACTAGCATTAGTAAATATGTAGCTTCCTTCTCTAAACCAGATGATTCTCTCAGCACCTGGACAATTGATACATAATGGAAATAATTTAGGACAGATCAACATTTGACAGAATTCTTTAAAGAACAGGATTTCTCATAGCATACGTAATTTTAAAAGACAGTGTTAGGGAACAGTCACAGCTGCAATTATTCTGAACGATTTTGAGGGTCAGAATATCAGCCAAGAGAATGGGAGTGAGCAACTGCTGACAGTAATCTTTTCAGCCCGTTTCAACAGCTGTCAGGACAGGTTCTGTGACTGCAACTGTGAGGATTATGATGATGCTCGAAAACAGGGAAGTGTGTTTAATAACAATAATATAATAATAATTTTAAGATATTATTTTGAGCACAACAAATATAAAATTGTGGGGGTGTAAAGTTAAACTTCATGAAGTATCCAATTGTTCAGAAATGAAATTCTATTACTTCAAAGATAGAAATGTTTTAAAATAGGAATAAAAAAATTTGATTCATCTTTAAATTATGCTTTTATAAACTTAATTATATAAACATCTTATAACCACATGCTAACTGTGTGTGTCTGAAGAGAGATTTATTTGTCGAACTTCAAATTTCAGAGAGTAGGTGTTAAATTTTGACTCAGCCCTATTTGACTAACAAGGTGTCCTAGCATAAAACAGTGATCTGTGTTTTTATACATTTAATAGACCATATTTGTCTTTGCAAATAAGTAATGTTTGCTCCTGTTTGATAAGCTTTGGCATGAGTATACCTAAGCGAATAAAAGCCTAACATATATTATTAAATGAGGTTAAACACTAGCATTCAGATTTGTCAAGGATTGACACTTCCTTTCGTACATAAGCCTCAATCAGCCATTTCTCTATTGCATATGACAGAGGATCCCTTAGAAACAGATTTAAGAAACAGTCAGCTCTTATAAAGTCACTGAAGCTTAGCATCCAGCTCTTTTGAAAGTCTAAGTTTCAAACTAGTTCAGAAATCCTGGGCTTGGCAGGCGTACGTTAACGTTAACCACATGAGATGAAATCACAACAGTTCCTGTTAGGAATGGAAGTCCATATACTACCCTAATCTCCAGTTTATAAAAGTAAATCCACAAAAGCACATAATTTATGTTTATTTTTTCATAAGCTCTACAGAAAAGATTTTTTTTAAGTGCTGTTCTGAAGATGCACACAGAAAGCTCTTGCCATGTTTGGCACTGATTTCTTTTTAAGAGAGTACACACCTGAACTTCTAAAGCTGATGTTCCTTAATCTTCAGTGGAGTATCTTTGACAATAATTTTTTCTACAGCAAGTATGGATGGCAGGAGTTCATGATTGGTCTGTATTCCAAAAAGCTGCTTTAAAAATCTTGCTATAGTTTTTAATTAACCATAGGATATAAAAGGCCCAAAATGAAAAGCTACCAGTCAGCTGCTGACTAAGTGTTCACCAGCCTGTTACTGAACCTATTTCATCTATTTATTCCTTAATTCACCCATAGTCTCCTAGAGTTGTCATTAATATGCTCAAAGTTAATTTATTATCGTCTATTGCTTTTATTCAAGCTCATGTTAACAGAATAAATTCATCAAAAATGATCAGACTTGAAAAGGCAGATTTGGATTCTGACAGGGAATAATTTATCATGGCTGGGAAAAAGCCTCCCACCAACTGGGCTGCTGGAATGCTGGGAGATGAAATTGTAATGACTGCAGAACTTCTGCAAAAAAGGACATTAAAGTCTCAAGGGGAAAACAAACAAAAAAAACCCCCAGAGCCGAACTCCCAAAATATGTAGGTTCCTGACACTGATTCTTTTTTTATTTTCACACTCACAGGTCCTTTCCCTCACCCCCTGTGCTGCCTTGAGGCAGAAGGAATCATTAAGGCTCTGCTCACCATCATTTGCGTGGAGCCTAGAGATCCATCGGGGCAGCATCACACAAGCTTGAGGAGCAGCAGCGGCATTCAGAGTGGTACAGAAATGGTACTGATGCTCAGAGGGTCACAAACTGTTAATCAACAGATCTAGGCAGCAAAGGGCTCGAGAGTAATGCTGCATAATGTAATGTTAACTTGTTTTATTTACAATTTGTTTTAATTATGCCATCTATAACAGTAATTAGTAGATTTTGGGTAATCCACTATTCTAAGTATTATGCCACACTTCCTATGTATCTACAAATTACCTGAATTCCAGGAAGAGCTGGCTATGACAGCATTTATAAAAAGTTTAGATGCTATTACAGTGTAAAAAAATCTTTTTTTTTTTGCTGTTATACAGTAGGATTGGAAAGTACTGTGATAGTCATGAACATGGTACTACTGAAATTGTAATAAGGGTTGTGGAGATTTAGTTTAAAGGCTGAAAACACGTTATTAATCACCATGTTATAGCCAATATTCTAGCTGTTATTGTTTCACCCAGTTACTGGTTTATCCCCCACTGCAGCACAGAGAGCATTTCCCCTCCCCATACTAGGAGCTCCTGTATATGGGATATGGCCACTTCCCCACAGGACTCTTACTCCATTTATCCATCACTTCATATACTGGTATTCTAATTCTCTATGTACCAGAGCCATTTCCCTGCTCCTTGTCTTGTTGCACTGAAAAGTTACATTGCTTCAAGACCTGAGTAACTAAATTTCCCCAGAGAAGGGGGGTGGGCAGAGGAGGGAAATCCCAACAGTGAGTAAACCAGACCTGCCCAAGGTCAAAACTCACCAGGCTCTGCCTTGATATTTCACAGAGGATCTTAAATATGAGTATAATAATAAATAATTCTAAGTATCAGTGTTTAAATATGTGTAAATATTTAGGCTTCTCTGGCTGGTGCAACCAGTATGTAAATTCTAGTTCCCCTAGAACTGTAGTTCTACCACAGCCCAGAACCCAGGAGAATTGTCCATCCAACTGCACTGCTATCACCTGTTAGCATCTCTTGAATCTAAGAAATTCAGTGAGGTGAACATGCCAAGTGTCTGATCAGTGCATTATGTCCCACTGAAGGGCCACCAGATGAAAAAAGAGAGAACATTTCCCAGCGAAGCACCAAAAAGTTAGGAAGTGCCAACTCTACAATATTAATTCAGCTCCCTTGTGTAAATGTGTTTTGATGCAAACTTTAATTAAATTATCATATACTATTTTTCTCATAGGACCCTTGGGCCCAATTCAGAGACTAAGTAGTTACTCAGTATTTCTCTTTACTCTAATCAGCATGTGGCCATACACCTTTTTAATTAATACTTTCAAAGCCTTGAGTTGAATGCAGATTTATTCATTTCCTTGTGCACTTTGTTTTCACAGCACAATGAAAAGCGTCATGAACATGAATAACATCCCACTTGCATAATTTGTTTTATTGAGGCTATTTGCATTGGGGAAACTGAGGCATTAAAAAAAAAAAAAAGTCAGGCAGTCTTTATTATTTCTGGGTTCCTGACTTGAGATAGCTTATACCAGATTTTGGCACACTTGAGCATTTGATAATACACAAAGCTTTCAAAGCCTGTCTGTTAGAGAAGTGAACAAGGCCTCTGCCCCTGCAAAAAACCTGAAGGGCACAACTTAGTAGAAAAATTCAGGTTTCTCTCTGTACCAAAGAGTTGTACTGTACATCTTGGTATGTGCAACAAAAACTAGACAAACTGGTGGTTTATCTTTCACTATCATTAGTAAATTTAACCACATACAACATCAGAAAGCCACATACACATTTTAAATAGTCCTCCTGTGATGAAGAGCTCATTGTTTTAATAAACCACTAAAAATCCTAGGATTATATGTGCTTTGATGAGTTGATAGAGTACCAAATCTTTTCAAAAGATGTATCTTAAAATATATCTTTATCTCTAATTTAAAAAAAAAAAAAATTAATGATTTAATAACATTTTTAAATGGTAAACCAAATCCTAGAAATTCCTTGAAGTACTCAGAATTAAACTTTAATTCCTTTTTAAAATAGATGGGACTATAGTTACATATATTGACATCATAAAATTCTTTATTTTTTTTATGTAAAGTAGAAATTGTTTAGGCCATATGTAATTAAAAATAGATACATTCATCAGTATTTCTCAAAACTACTTTGCTATTATCTCCAATTGATGAAGATATTTTTTTCTCCTGTATGTTTCTGACACGGGTTGTAACCTATCCTTCCTAACCACTACAGACTGGCTACAGTTTCTATGGAGCGAAGCTAAATACTTATTTCCTTAGGGAACAAGCCAAATACATAGACAGATAATGAAGAGAAGGGAAGGAGACATATGCAGAAGAAAGTATAAAATACTTTTGATGGCAGGAAGTCTGCTCTCCCTTTCTAGTTCCAATGCAATCATCATCTGTGGAAAAGTAAATCTTACAAATTGTTATCATACAGATGGCAGAAAGTTAAGAATTAATTCAGAAGGGCTATGTACAGCTACGTACAGTAACACAGAGGTCTATTCTGCAGTCAGCACAATATGCTCAGCTCAATTAGTTATACCCAAGTCAGCTCAGGCATCGCTACTGTTAGGGCTACAGCAACAGGGAGCTCAGCATTGCAATTGCTTGCCTTTCCTCTGACTCTCTAGAATCCATATTACTGCAATGCAACACACGAATGTCCTTGGATAAACTTGCATCCCTTTTCACCAGAAAGTCTATGTTGCAGATACAGAGGAACTAGCAAGCATATAAAAAAGGGTTACCGTTTGCTAATTCATGTTATTGTAGATTACATCAATATAATTATGTAACAGAATGGGAAAAAGGGCTTGAGGGCAGTGACAGAGGAGGAGGGGAAGGGGCTCCTAACTCATCACATAACAAAAGAGCTTCACATTTGGTCCCTACGCTAATGTCAACTTGAAGAATCAGAGTTCTGTGCTGAACAGTCATATTCTTTAACCCAAAGAAAAAGAGAAAACCAGCAGAAATTATTATCTATCTTTCACCAGAGGCAAAAAGGCATAGTGGGGAAAGCAAGATGTACTCTAAGAGTTCTGGCCTATCAGGTGCTAATGCCTGCCTTTTCATGAAAAGGTTTTCTCTTCACAAGCAATAATTTGCTGGCCACCCCAGAGGTCTGTTCAGAAAACTCTATTTTCTAATTCGAGCCTTAAGTACCCACTAGAAAGGTGGTTTGTTCAGAGATTTTAGATACAACCAGGCTTGAGAAATTCCACAGGCTCACAGTAAGTATCCTGAATGTAAGCTTCTACCTTCCGCCAGAAAAAAAACCCTGTTACGAAATCTCCACAACTTAAACACACTAAAGTTAGGGTTCATGACTTTTGTTGTTCCTGCCAACTAGCACACGTAACAGACACATGTAGACATAAAAAAAAAAAAAAAAAAAAAAAG
>VZTU01011432.1:46107-86291 GCA_013400835.1 Zapornia atra
GGGGGGGGCAGCTAGCTGGGGAAGAGGGGTCACTGCTTGGGCACGGGCTGGGCATGAGGCTCCAAGGGTGAGGAAATTGCATTGGGTGTCACTATAAAGTACTACTATTATTCTTTTCCTCTCCCTTTGCTGACGCAATAAACCGTCCTTATCCCAACCCACGAGTTTTACCTTTTTCTTCCAATTCTCCTCCCCATCGCATCACAGATTAAGGAGTGAGTGAGCTGTTGTGAGGTGCTGAGCTGCCAGCTGGGGCTAACCCACAACAGTTAACACCTAGGCGCATAGCTGCAATGACAAGGAGCTGATGGGGACCTGAGCATGGGCTACATTTCCATTCTCTTTCTCTGACCATCACTCCAGGCTGCAGGGTAGCATCTGTGCCCACCTGAAGAAATCTAAACCTGTGACAGCATAGAACTCCCCAAAATGAGAGGTTTAGGAGCATATTAAACGCTAGAGATTACTTTTAAAAATCTTCAGAAACAGAGGGAAGTTGAATTTTTGGATGCCACCTTGCTATTCCAGCAGAGAGTGCTTTATTCTTCTGTTTGAGGGCAATAGATCTTATCTATTTAAAGTACCCACCTCTCCTACTACTTTTCTTCTGAAAGTAGTATTTTTGTATTTCAGAGCAGAAATTAAAAGACAGCCTGAAAAAAGAGGGGTTTTGTCCTATATTTAAAAACAAGGAAAAAAGTCATTATTAAATGAAAGGGTGCCTCAGAGGAAAAGATAGAAGGATAGAATTAGCATTCTAGATGAGATTTACCAAATTCTCATATATAAAGAAAGCTAGTACCAGATAAGCAATAACTAATTTAATTCAGACAGCTCTGCTTTAATAAAGGTCACTTCTAATTAGACAAATGCCCACTAGATTTTGTCTACCTGATTCCCACTTTAATCCTAATATTGACAGACCATAAACACATCATCCTTTAAAATATTTTCTCATTCTACAGCCCAACAAATGTGACCTATAACTCTATTGCATTATTAGTTGTTGTTCTAAGCTGTCTTGTTCTTTAAAGGGCCAAGGAGACTTGCCCGACTTTGAACCAATACAGTTTGCAAACAGAGTGATCACCTTGTTTACAGGACTCAACAATATGGAACACATTTTTCTGAAAACAGAGTTATAACTCACAGTTTGTGAAAGACTTTGGGTGAGGGGGGGATTCCAAGGAGAGGTAACTTAGTAATCAGTTCTCTTCCAGCATGTTTGTAGCATTTATTCACATTCAGGGAAGAAAAACCCACACAATATTAAGGATTCTGTCGAAAAACTTGATAAGCAGGGAACAAAATAACAATTACTCTCTCAAGAAAACATTCTCTATATGAAACAAAGCTGTGTGCCAATAAATATTTCTTATATTTTAAGTAGAAGACTCTTGCTCTTCAAGGTAGGAGACAGTCACTGTATAAACTGGCTAAATGTTAAAGTGAAGGAGAAAATGCTTATAGGCAGGAAACAAACTGAATAAAAGAAAAAAACCTTTCCACTTTCCAACTAATAATAGCAAGTTTAAAAAAAAAAATTATATACATAATTCATTCATTATTGATGGATTAATAAAGTATTTATTAAAGTCAAAATAATAAACTTGAATGCCACATAACCTGAAACTATAACCTGCTTTGCAAAATATATAGGGAGTATTTTAGCAATGGCCAGAGGCTTAATGTTACACCATTCCACTAAAAAACATGTAGGCATCCAGAGGGAAAACCAAATCCCATGTAAAAGACAATCAAATCACAGCAAGAATAATTAAAACACTATTTTATGTTACTGGTACAGTATTATTATTGTAAGCAGTATTAGAAAAGGTCAGGTTTCTTTGCCTAGCTGGCAGATACAGGGATGCTATACAGAACGTACTCAAACCTTTTTGTACAATCAGTTTAAAAGCTGTTACAGGACAAACCTTGGCTTCCCTGATGGGCAACACAGCACAAGGAAGTGAACAAGAAGAAAAAACTTCAAGTATTCTCTCATTTCTCATCTGGTTAGGGTTGTAGACAAGAGAGACAATTAGCAGCCTGTATCTCAAGGTCCATAGAGAAGAGTATGTAGGGTTAGCAGTGGGGGCTGACATCTGCCCCTCTTTCTTTTTTTGTGGCAAGCACATTTTTACATTACATTTGCTATGTTTTGTCCCCAAAAATGTCCAATGACGCACAAGAACTGCTCACGTCACTTAAACCTAGGCAGCCTGATGACTTTCAGAAAATCAAATTCAAAGATCAAGCAAAATGTCACATTTCAGAGAGCTGCATTCACCGGTACCTTTACGATTTTTGCATCTTCTGGATTCGTGTTTTAAAGCTTTTTATCTCAATCCACACAGCCAGAAGTTTCTTTTTAAAAGGAAGGTCTTTCCAGACTCACACAGAGCTCAGATCCTGATCAAGTAGCATGAAAACAAAAGGAGGAAACTACTAAATAGAATTGGGAATCAGCAATTCAGACAAACTATGAAATTGTGAGTACAAAACCTTTTTGACTACATGTAAAAATGTTTAAATTCTCCAAATTATAAACTCTTAAAAACCAAATTTATCTACATAATACTCTATTTGAGCAATATTTCCTATAGATAGTTTGTTACTTTTAATGAAAAAAATACAAAATTTTCAGTTTCTCCTTAAGGAGTTTTACAATATAAATAATGGCATTCATAAAGTCAATTAGAAGTCTCTCCTTAAGGAGTTTTACAATATAAATAATGGCATTCATAAAGTCAATTAGAAGTCAAAAGTAAATAAGTGTTGAACTGAAGTAATTAGACTATGCAATATAAATGATTAATCCATTAGAGTTCATGGCAAAGGTAAGACGCTGATCTTGCATGTAAAGTGCCCCTAATGGAAAATAGATCTAAAAACCCCCTTTAATTAGGTGGAATTAAGTGGTCACCTCTCTTAATTGGAAGGAAGACCAAATTCAAAAGTAAAGAGAAGCTCATGTTTAACACAGGAATAGCTGTCCCTTCCCTCTGGCTCCATCACTTTCCTGGGCAGTCCCACGCATATGGAGTTGATCTCTCCCAGATCTCCCAGTCTCCCAACCCACATGTCCAACTGGCCAGCCAGGCTTTGTCCAGAGAGATGAGATCAGAGCTCATACCGCTCCATCCCATTTAGCCAGAGGAAAGCGTTACTCATGAAAACGCAGTGCTACCTCTTCCTATCCTTACTTCAAGGAACCGATTTCTTACCAAATTACTGACAGTTCAGCCATGAGATGGAAATGAAAAGTTGTGACCTTTACATACGAGGCCAGTGGCCTCTCCAATGACACATATTTTTGAGAATAGGTAATAACCTGCATCTTCCCTTCATGCAGTTAAATTTTACCTTGACTGACTGTGGCATTTGGAATATTTTCAAAGATCAGGGAAGAGCATTTTGGAGCCAAGAAACAGAAAGAAGAGCAGGCTTTATTAAATAGTACCACACCAGGATCTGTGCCCAAATTATTAGCATAACTTGGCATTAGCACTGCCCTTGGGGCATGGGTATAAATCAGAATTTTAGCCTTACATCAGGTGAAAGAGGTTTCCATTTTTGAGGAACACAACTAAAAATGTATGAGTCACCTCTGATAATTTTGAAATTTTTTTTAATTCAGTTTGTTGTTAACATAAATCACACTTTCCCTACAGTCTTCCTGGTACACATGTGGATACCATAGCAACTATCACAACGTACAAATCCTATGCTCATAAAACACACAACTGAGTGATGAAAGGATTGCTATCTGTAAATCCACAGATCTGCAATCACCCCTTAGCCATGGCTTAATAGTATAAGTAATTGTAGCATAGCCTTCTTTTTATAGAAATCCAGCAATACCAACTACAGAAAATCAAATATTGCTTTTCCATCTGAGTTATACCAAGATATCCACCATTACAAGTTTCTTAGGAAACTGAATAATTAATTTCATTACCTTCAATGCTAGTGAATAACTGTCAGGAAGCAGACTTAAAACTTGGATTCTGTTTCAATTTATGTTTTTTTATGGGAACAAGTGAGGCTTTCAGGTCACAACACAAAATAAATTGGACGGTGACTGCTAAAAGTAAAGTAGATTTTAAAAAGAGTTATATTTAAGTAGAACAGGTACTTAAGAAAAGAATTTTTTGAAAACACCCAACCTGGCAATCAGAGTAAACACAAGCATGGAAGGAGAAACACAAGCCAAGGAGCAGAGGAGCTAGGCCTGGTCCAATCCCTGGCAGCCCACAAGAGTGTGAAGGAGTTAGCTGAGATAAACTAGGGTCTAAGATGCTAAACCATGTCTCAGTCCTTACTTCTCAGACTCATCTCACATCTTTTTCAAACAATCTTAGTCACAAAAACAGTATACTTTAGAAGATTTTGTAATTAATATAGGCTCATTCTTAAAAATATGTACTTCTGATTTAAGTCAGGTGAAAGTAGATAGTAGCAAGTTATATTCAGAACTTCCTGTTTTGCCTGAATTGCCTTTTTTCCTCCACCCAAACCAATTAAAAAAATGTTCAGAAGAATGAGATTTCCTCAGCTTTCTTACCGCAGGCAGGGATTTGTTTCTGGGTTACAGTATTGCAGGCGTATTATTCAGGTAATAAAAAAAGAAGGCCAGAGATTTGTAAACAATGGAAGAACAGCTTAACCATGTGCTTTCCTAATGGTCACTACTACAGAACTTATTTTATTATCATATTTCCTTCTTCCAGAAATAACAAGAAAATAGTTCATCTTACCCTTGAACAACATTTTAGTTCGTTTTAATAAAACTTCAAAGTTTCTGAGCATTTATATCCTGAGATCTGTATTCCACAGAACTCAACAATTCCTGAACAGCTACAGCCCTGAAGAAGAATCCCATGGCAATATATTCCCTTTATAAATTCCCAGCTGATGCAGTTTACAAAATCCCACTGAACTCCTGACTTTCGTTTCCAAAGCTCTAACGGGAACTTGTAGCCAGTGCTATGCTACTATATTCACCAAAGCACATCCATTTGATTAAAGCTCGTTCTTTAATCACCAAATTTGAAGAGATACAGTAGGAGTAACTTTCTCTTTTCTTTCTGCAGTGTTCTGCAGGTTTGTTGGGGTTTTCTTTCAATACTGAGCTAGAAATGAACAAAAAAAAATTAAAGGATATATTCATGATAGGAGTATACAGATTATATAGAAGTAGATGGAAAGGTACAGGATTAATTTCCAAAGGGCTGGTAAAATTGCATCTGAAATATCTGGAAGCAGAAACTCTATGTATTTAAATACCACTATGATTAGTGCTTTCTGAAAACAGAAGAGCCCCTTAAAACCATCTTTTCCTGTTTGAATTTTTTTTTTACATGTGCTTCAGGTTTGCTTATTCAACTCAGTTCATATAAACACCAGTGGCTGCTTGTGACTGCATATGTATGATACTCCAGCAGTTAATGTACTGTGCATTCACCTGTAAGCTGGTGGCAATTAAAGAAGCAATAACTTCGACAACAGTATTTTATTATTGCAGGGCCAGAGTAATGAAAATGATCAAGAATCTAATTAATGCTTCTGCTATCATGTGCAGGATAACTAACATTTATCAAAACATGTCAACAGTAATATATAAATATATGGTAGATCCCAAGTGATTAGAGGTTTGAGATGAATCTGTTTGGACCTGAGCTGTTGCCAGCTTCATCGTCCATGCCCTGGCACACTTCTCCTCCTCCACCCATGGTGCTCACCTGCATAGGGTAAGGCAGCCACAATAAAGCCAACAGTCAGCCTTCCTGTTTGCTGCCCAGTCACGCAAAAAAATAGCATTAAGTACCAATACAGTGAACAGTGAACAAATCAACCAGAGAGCATCCATCATCAGGAGTTACAGGGGATTCGCCTGGCACGTCAGAGGGATGGTTACTGGACTAACCAGCAACTGCCATGAATTGTGATCATCACTGCACTGAAAGGGACCACAGCTGTGTTCTCTTGTTAGTGTAGCACACGCATCCATGGATAAAATTGAAACTGGTATTGGAAATGCTGACTTGATGTATCCAGCATGAACTAGTCATACAAAAGCATAAAATGGTGTGGGGCATTTTTTCCTTATTTGAGGGAGACGGCCAAACCCATCTGTGCTCACTGTCTTTCATCTTTCCATGTCTTTGCAGCTTTATACTTGCTCTATGTTTCTCAGAACCTTAATTTAAAAAAAAAAATAATATTGTTTTAAGAAAACACCTTCGAGAACTACTATTAATATGAGAGGTTGATAACAAGTTGTTCAAACGTATCACGCACGCACATGCACATGTATATAATCTTTTGCTATAACCCAACCTGAACTTTTCCAGGGACTCTGAGAAATTTGGGAACCCTGAAGGAATAATGTTTGGATAACCAAGAATGTATGAATTCAATCTTGAACCATGGTTGGCAAAAAATGAGTAAAATGAGTAAAACACGGTTCAAAATATAGGTAACATGTTACCATCAAAAAACATATCCTGATGGATGTGGTTCACAGATAACCAAGTTATGAGAAAATATGGTCCACAAGATAAACAGGTTATCTGAGATAAAAATGTGATGGATGTCCAGAGAATGCGTACATTAGCTAACTACCCCCAAAAAATACCCCAAACAAACAAAACTCAAACCAAACCAGAAACACTTCGTTGGAATTAACACAGTACAGGAACCATATAACTTAAACATGGAAATTCAAAAGTGACCACAATTACTAGTACAAGTGAAACCCCACCTGAACTGCTTCAGTAATATTGCAGCAAACCTTAGCTAGCTGTACACACTTTTCTTCAGAGCTGGGTTAAGCAGAATTAATCATTCAGACAGCCTGTACTACACAGCACTTACTGTTTTATTAAAAGAAACAGTATCTTAGGATCAGGTTTAAGGTACTATCATTTTATTTAAATGGTCTGGTTATCTTTGAGGTCTACTAAGACTGGATGCAAAACTACACAATGAGAAGATTGGTGCAAATATGAAGCGTTTTCATCCACATCACAAAACCTTATTATATAATAAAATATATTCTCCTGTGCCAGAGTTTGCTAAATTTAATTTTAGGTGTCATGCCCCTATAAAAATGTAAGCAGTGTGACAACCTCTAATGAGGAAAGAATTGAAGGCTAATGAAAAATAATCAATCAGTGGAACAGCTAGAGATTCAACAGAGGAATCCCAATTTCTACTCAAAATACACTTCTGATGGAATTTGTCTAAGGTCTCAGATCACTTGTAGATGAGACATTCTGCTTTCTGAATTGTAGAGTTTGGACTTTTTGAAAAGATCTAAGTTAGTTCTAATTAATACTGTAACACGAACAGCAAATTCACGTGTTTGGCCTGAACTTTAAGACACTCATTGCAATCTCCTTGAAGACATGACATTATGAGAACCCCTCACAAATTAGCTCACATAACAGAAAATAAAATTGAGTTTACCCTTTAGTAAGACAGAGTTCACGGTCTTCAGGTTCTGAAAGTAGAAATTGGAGCTGAAAAGAGGCCAAATTGCTTTAACATTTAACCAATTTAGATCAGACAGACTGAAGTCTACGGTCACAATGAAGTAAGAGAAATATAAAGGAAACTTAATTCTCCTATTTTGTTCTACTGAAAAATGGGTTTCTGGTAAAGCACAGTTAATCACAGTGAAGAAATGACATGTCATAGTCATGGCACAATTGTGACAGCAGTGCTGCTGCTAATTTATGAACTCTGTGACCATTTGTGATTCTCTTCCACATGTACCAACTCAAAGGCTGATGGCCAGCGCACTCCAGGTTTGTATTATGAATTTGCTTTGATGGACAGCTTGTGCAGCATATCCTTATAAGATAAAGACATCTGTTATACTTAACATTTTGAAAGTTTGGAAAGCAAAAGTTCAGGATAACTGAACTAGGTATTACTGCACAGCTAAAGTTTTTTTGGGAGTGCTTTTTTTTTTTTTTGCCTTTTATTTTTGCCCTTTTTTTTTTCTTGAGTGATTTAAAAAATAATAAAAAATTGCCCTTCCTAGCAAAAAGCACAACAAGAAATACCACCTAGAGGACAAGAGTAATTTTTTATTAATCTGGGATAAAATTCACCTTAGTAATGTTTTTATTTTACATTTGCTGTCTTGGAACCTGCTTAGTGAAGAATGGAAAGGCACACGGCTGAACAAAATGGTTTCCTGAGACGTTATTTCACACAGATGAATCCATACAATGGAGGTCTTCGTTTACTGGCTAACAAGGAAGGATGTCTCAACTTCTAAATCCAATTCCACTGCAGCTGACCTACAGTTCTACTCAGACTGCAGTAGATGGGAAAAGGTAACAATTTCCACCTGACCCGAAGTCACAAGACAGCAATAAATCTCAAAGCATTATTCTTCTCTAGGCTGAGCGATCAGAGTATTGCTGAGAAGCCGAACAATTAATGTATTTCTGTTCATCTATCCACTCCAATCTAATGAAAATGGCTGCAGGAGTTTCCCCTGCCAAAGAATATTGTGGCTTGGGAACCAGTTACATGATGCACAAGGCTAAATTTCATTGCTAATGAGAATGAATACCCCAAGTTTCCCATTTGGCAGTTTGTGTTCCAAACAGAACTATCCCAGTTTCTGCTTGAGGAAAACAAAATCCATTCAACATGGTGGCAAGTACTTAAAATCAACCATTCAAACACAAAAGGTGTAACAATGAACACGCAAAATTACAACTGGCCTATAGTGGACATGCTGTGACTGAGACAGTACCTTAGCAAGCAGGAGGAAGAATAATCATGTTTGTTGAAAATGTTAAATAATTTTGAAGAAATTGAAATTGTTACCTCTGTATGTGGTGGTCTTAAACAATATTAAAGCAGCTATTATTCTACTCTGGAAATCTGTTCTGCTCTGTGTTCTGATGAATTAGATCAAGAATAAATTTGGTTGAAGGTAAAGTGCCAGCTCCATCAGTGAGAGCGGAACAGAGATCACACTCAAGTCAGAGGAATAAAAAGAATGATTAAATGAGGTCTACGTGCTTTTTGTAAGATGTATGGCTGGAGGCTCTTTTATGTGAATCGAGTTCAAAGCTACCTTGTAAGAGTACATTAAAAATAAAATAGCACCCAGAAAGGATACCAGGGCAGAATTTTTACCCTGAAAGTTTCTGCTTTTTGTGGTAAATTACGGATAACACTCATCAGCAGTACTTAAGCCCACTTGTCTCCCAAGGGCTAGACAGTGGCCGCCAGGAATGTGGTGACAGCCCAGCTTCTTTAAGTAGTAAAGAGACAGCCTAGAAACACCCAAGTGACAGGAACATAGTCTTAAAGGTAGAATGATTGTAGAGACAAATTTTTACATGCAGAAGCCATCTACCACATATATAGTAATAAAGTCAACCTTTCAACACAGAGTAGACGCTCAATTCTACCTTCTAATCTCAGATATTGGCTTTACAGATTGCTATTTGTAAATTTACACACACCAGTACTTACTGTCACTGCAGCCAAGCCAATACTGTACGTGTGAACTGATGGAAGAGAAGGTGTTCTCCCTTTATTTATATACAAAAATGCATTTTGTATGCTATCCCTATTTGTTTTATAATGCCTGATTTTATCCTGATGCCTACATATTTATGAAGCAAAAGCCCCAGAGATGGAGTTAGATTTTATCCTTGTGATGGGACTACTTGCTGACAGTTTTCAATCAATATACCATGTCTTTAACAGACATTTAATATTCATTTCATGCCAATATACTTGCTACATAATGTATCTGTGAACCACTTGGGTATCTCTCTCCCTCCTTCCAACAATGCACTTTCTCATAGAGCTGTGACCTGTTAAAGGATGTAGCTGGCAAAGGTGCCAGCAGAGGTAACTTGAGGTGAGGAGAGCCACCCCTTCTGCTTGTAGTATTGGTGTAGTACTGCAAGTGTCCTCCTCCTTTAGCTGGTCCTGCCTCTGACTCCCACCCACCTCTGCTCTATGACTTGCTGATGAGAAAGTGCTTAAAACTGTGAAAAGAGGACACGTCCATGCCCAGATCTCCTCCATTTCCTTTGCCAAGTGACTTGGGAGTTAGATGAAACTCTGCACTCTGGTCTACAGGAAGCATGAAGATTCTGCAGTTACAGGTGTGCCCACCACTTCTGCTGTGGTTTGGTATCACACACGTGTGGTTGAGCATTCTGAACGTATCATAGACATAAGAATAGCAAGCAAAGCGTGTTTAAAATGTGATGTAGTCACAGCATAGACATATTATTGTCTACGATCATCAGATATTAGAGACAAGTTCTGGCCTACTGACTTCAAGATTGAAAATCTTAATTTGACTAATAGTTGGGAAACTCTTGCATCTCATACTGATTTCTGCTGAAACAGTGAAATAGAGTTTTCTGGCTGAACACATGCATAACACCATGCATGTTCATGCCCTTATTTTCAGGCAGATGTTAGTATCTGCTGATATACAGCCAACATAATATTAAATCCAATAATTTTATACAAATATATGCAGCATGTACTGGGTTACATTTTTAAAGGTAGAAAAATAATTTTAAAATCAGTTATTTATACTCTTTCCATTTTCACTGAGATATAGTGTGTATTAGCCAACTGGGTAGAACTGGGTTTAGAATGAATAGGTAGATTTTTAGAAATGAAGAAGCCCTGATAGATGACAGATGGCTTCAAGAGCTACTGTGTATTACTTAGTATGTTTTACTGACAAATGCACAATTTGAGTGTTTATAAAAGAAATTGCTGTAACAACTAGCACAGTGACAACTTCAATCTTATTTGCATGACATTTTAGGAGTCTATTTAGAATTCAAGTTAAACTGAAATTAATAAAAACTTTCATGTAATTGCAAAGTAGTCAAAACTATCATATGGGTCATGGCATTTAAACCTTTTGATAAGCAACAAGTAGTAATCTCTTTTTGGTAAAAAATAATCCTGTGTATTACTTTACACAGATTTGGTGCTTTAACTAAAAATGGAAGGTAAAGGGTTGTTAAATCACCAGCAGCCTGAATTTTTATGATGACAATTCAGAATTTCCAGTGTCTGAGGCAATTTAAACTGAAAAGTAATTTTACTCCTACATTTACCTTCAACAAGTATTCTACAATAGTAACTTTCAATCTGTAAGCCAATGTGATCACATTTTTACTTACAAAGCATGACAGTGTTTTCTTTAAGCCCTTGGTGCACTGAAAGATTGACAACTTTTAATGCATTATCTCTCTTTGGATCTAAGGTAGGATGTCACCATGATTCCATTTTGGAGAACTAGACCTGTGGTAACAGCATCCTGCCTTAAGTTGTTGAGTCCAGGAGTCGCTTACCTCATGTTCTGCAGAGAAAGGGACAGCAGTATCAAATGAGGGTTTTTTTTACCATTTGCTGAGGACGGATAGCTCCCATCACCAGCTGCGAAACCAGGTGAAACAAGAATCAAAAAACCTTTCCATACACAGAACAAGAAGAAAGCTGTACCACCTAGCACTCCCTGTGAATCCTACCATCAGTCATATTTATTGAGACTTCATTATTTTGCATTTTCCTTATCTTAATTCTATTTGTGAAAAACTGCACCTTTTTGCACAGAGGTTCAGCACTTCTTGAATTCTTTTTTCCGCCCCCGGTATCTTACATATAATAACCACTGTGCAAATGTTACCCCCCCATATGGAAATCCACTTTTGTGACATCTGAGAAAGACTGCACTCTAGAGAAGAGGTGCCCCACTATTATTCTCTTTTACTCTTGAACAGTAAACAAACATTAAATTAGGCATCTGCTATGATTTAGATTATTTCACTATTATTTATAATTTATTTCTATCTATGGATTGGGGGGGAGGTGGAGAACAATGTAGAGGCTAGAAGGGGAGCACTTACAAACCAGTTCCATTTGTCACTTTTTTTAAACTCCATGAACTTGAAGGCAATTTCCAAAAGAATTTTCTCCCTTACAAGTTAAATCCCTTTTCTCCTCCTCCTGTTCCACTGCTGTTAACAAAAAGCAGCTCATAAATCAAACTTTAATCAAGGTGAAAATCCCAATTTTATTTCTTCACTTCCCTAGGGGGTCAGAGCATTTTGCAGAATCTTTTATTTTCTGAACTTCTCCACTTCAGAACTTCTGTTTGCTGCTTGCTTTCTCTCCTAATAAAATTACTTTCATTTAGGATTACCACCCTCCTCCCCTTCCTGACATTGCACTTGGTTCTTCAGCCTCCTGTGATTGAAAGTATTTAAAGCCCTGCAACTTAATTGGAAGAAACATGATTGTAAGGGATTAGCAACCCCTCAATTCAATATACAGAATTATGTTTACACAGCCAACGAGAGATTAATCCTCTATTTCTCAAATTTTTCTGGTGTTTTCCTAGCTTTAGACTTCAAATCTTTATAAACTAACACTAAGACCATATTCAAGCAAGACAAATGACAGAAGCACAGGACATTGTCACTACCTACTCATACTGTTAACAGTGATTACGCTGAATTTGCTTCATAAACATTCTGGTAATACACACAACTCTCCTTTCTTTAAAATTTCATGCTATACATTTTCAATACAGTTTAACTGACACAGCCGTTTTCAGAATCTTGAAACAATTCCTGGATTGCTTTATTTTGGAATGAAACATGACTTTGACTTTTAATCCCCAGTTAACCAACAACAAAACATCAATTTGAGACAGAAAGGTTCTGCTTTTAAAATTGGACTAGATTATAAACTCTTTAGTCCCCAGTATTATTTTAAAATACAGTTGGCAATGTTAGATTCGGGGCACCACGAAGCCTCTTTACAGCTTATTTATGAATAGAAACAGGGGCATGAATGAATGAATAAAACTAAGCAAGCTGTCTTTGGATAGCATGATACAAGAAACTCAACCAGAGTACGCAAATGAAAGGAATGCTTCCTATGAGACCACCTTATGAGATTTCCAGAACGACTAAGATTGTCTTTAAGGTGATAAGCCAAGTTTTATACTGCAGTTTAGGGAATCACTTCCCAAGAATGAAGAGAATTATGCCTATGGCATTTAGTAAAAATCAATGTTGAAGGACAGGAAAACCCCACAGCTAACACTTATAAAAATCTGCCTCTTTTGCTTCATTCTGTTACCTAGTTGTTTTCTTTTATTATATGATGGAGATGGCTCTGAGCTGCAAGGTGTGAATAAAAGAGAAAAACTTCTTCCAACAGTGAAACTTCCCAATTCAATCTGTAGTAAACCCAGGCATTCCAAATACAGAATTTAATTTCTTTTAAACATACCTCAACAAGCCCCAGAAGCAAGTAAAGAGAAGGTTTTACACAGGAGGCACCTTCCTTACTTCTTTCAAACAAGGACCTTTTTCTTCCAAAATAAAAGCTCTGAGTAAAGCAATCAAACTGATACATCTGCAAACTCTTCCCTGAATCAAGGTAACATTCCAAGTACATATTTTAATAGCACAGAAACCATGACAAGGAGATCAGGATTGGATTTCCTGTCACATGGAAATGGAAGTGTCTGGCTCTTTGGGGTCAGATGAAGGGATGAATACTTTTGGAATGGTTTGCTTTAAATGCTGTAACTGTATGGAATACTCACATGAATATCAAAGTAGCATAAGCAGCACATGTACATGGGCAGTAAAATCTACTAAAGTGCTACTTGGACCATATGCAGGGTTGTGGAAGTGATGTATTGCAGATTGCCTGCTATTCTGGTTCTGAAGGTCTAACGCCTCTCCAGGTAGCTGCTGTGTTCTACTGCTCATGATGAACAGTTTAATAATTTTGGATTTTGCTGACCACCACTTTTCTATTGACAATTAATAATCCTGTGGGGGTTTTGAACACTACACTAACAGCAATAAACATTGATTGTCAAGAAATCTTCCAGCATGTTAGCTTTTTTTAAGCTGAGATCATTTGGCTAGTATACGGCAAATAAAAGCCTACAGCAAGGTCGCAATCTACAGATGTTCCAGTACCACTAGATTGTGTTGCCAAAAACATTTCTCTTCATGTATAAAAGTCATTGTTACCAATTTGGATGACAAGTTTTTACACCTGATTTACATAGGCTAAATGATGTGGTTCAGTCAGTAATATGAACAAAACCACTGAGCTCATTATTTACACGTTTTCATTTTTTTTCTTCGGTTTCTGTCTCATTGTTCAAATAGACTAAATAAAGTAACTTCAACTGTGACAAATAATGGATTAATTCTTTGAGGAACTGCTATTAATTCAGCATTGAATGTCATGAATTTACCCTTCTCCAGAAGTTTTAACTGCTTTTATAAAATTTTGTTATACCCTTAATGGGACTTGGGATAAAAGTAATTCTTAGAGTAATTATCTATATTAAGTAGTTGACTGCCTCTGCTGCAAATGAAAATGTTGAATACATCTCAGTGTGCTGCTTTTTAGGGGTTAGCTGACTATCTCATCTACCTGTGAACAAGACTGCACAGTTCAAATATGATGCAATGAACTGTAGATAGTACACTCCATCACTTTCAAAAGTACAGGTAGGAGAATAGGGATTTGCATGAATGTGCTGATGCTTTGGAGAAATGGGGGACTACTTTAATGTGTCCTTCACACAGCAGATGGTACGTGAAATCTGTTTCATGGTTGGTAAGCTTTGTAAAGGCTTGTAAAGATTTGTTGCCCGCTGCTTTACCCACAAAATGAAGATATATACCCACACCAAAAGCACCAAAAAATCAATTGTAATAGCACCATCTCATAGAATAATCCATAATTTTTTTTCTCAAACTAAAGAAACATTTGGTTTCAGTTAAATCATGGGCTTTGACATGACAATAAGAAATTTTGCACCCAAAAAATCAAACTATGTTCATATTCCTCTGAAGCCATACTTTCCAGCAAAAAGAAAACAAAGAAAGCAGAAACGTATATTTACAATATTCAGTAGGATTTAAAACACACTCATTGCCACACTTTATAGGTTGTATGTGTATAAACAATGAAGATACTAGTTATACACTGGTGAGCTTCAAGTTGAACTGAAATCAAACCTTTGAACACCCTTGAACCTCTCTGATGTTCACTAATGTCTTTTCTCATGTGTTATCTATCAGTTAAAAACTTCTTTTTTAAGACTTTTTCTGTGTGTGTGAGTTTGTATGTGTATCTGAGTAGAACTTTGAGGCAGCACTATTCTAAATTGTTTATTCTTACCCAATTTTTGTGGCTTATCAAGTTTCTAAGTCAAACCAATAATTTATCTGACAATTCATGACAAATTCTATCAGTCTGTCAAAAACTAATTTTTAATATTCCAAGGAATTATTCTAGTAGGTTCTAGTGTATTTGTTATTCAGTCAACAAACTGAGGAAATCATAAAGCAGGATGGCAAAACAGTACTACAGAAACTATGCTGGCATTACTTAGATTTTTTAGAAACCTTTTTATGTTGAGTTTTTAGAACTTTTTGAAACATTTTCTCAACAACTTTTTTTAATTTTCAAATGACTCCAGGATCATTAGCATTTTGTAAAACCTAGATACAGCAGCTTCTACCTTTTCCCTTCCACCCCTGTTTATTTAGATGCAAACTACACACTTTTGTTAACAGCTTGCTCATGTTAGCACGCTCCTCCAAAATTCATAGATCAATATAGTCTACACTTCACAATTTTTTTAGACTTCTTTGACATGCACTGGCACCTCCATTTTTGGCTCAGTTTCTAATGGCATAGGAATAATGCAAGTAAATAATCTTGATTTTTCACAAACTCATGATTTTCAACTATGCTTGCTGCTTCCTAGTATTCTGACAGACTTTACATTTCTGATTCATCCAGCACATGAAGTGTTTTCCATTGGTTTCTCTATCCAGTTGTTCCACACTTCTTTGGCTTGAGCATTTTTCTTTTATTTTTTTACTGACTTAATTAGATTACATTTCCATTTTTCTGGTGGAAAGAAATTTCAGACTTCACTACCAAGACCTTCTAACGGATATAAAAACACACATTCTGATACATGACAACAGCTTTTTTTCCCCAGGAAAGATCTAAATAAAACATCCACATTTTACAGGCCCATCTAATAATGGAAATATTACCTGCAGAGAATACTTCATAAGCTACACTGAGGTATAAGTCCTTGTTCTAGTTCATAGCTTGAACCTTCCACATTAAATGGCTCACAAAGACTCCAAAGGAAAGCTGAAGGCAGTAGATAGGTTTTCACATTCTCTTCTGCTGTACACATCTGATTCATTGTCTGAATTTCCCCAAGCTTGCTGAAAAGACTCGTAAGTGCATTCTGACACAAGTGAACTATGCTGCAGCTGACTGAAAAACAGAGAAAAAGGTGAATGACCAGCTAACGGTCGTAATGAAGTACAGGAACAAAGCTGGCTGCCTTAATCAGTGCTAAGGTTGCTCACTTATAATTTCAACCCCCTATTATGGTATTTCTATCTATTTCTATTTAAAGTAGTTGTCAATAGAGAACTCATAAATATTTCAGAAAGCTATAATACCGTGCCAGACTCCTGAAGTCTTAACCATGATTTAAGATGCTGGCCATGGAAAATATTCCAAGTTTGTTGATTAAAGCAGTTATGATTCAGCTAAGTCTTTAAAAGTGGATATCAGTACCCTGTTCATACACATATAATATACAGATATGCATATATTACTCATTCAGTAATTGTGCTGAAAAGTTCTACTTCTGAGAATATTTTGTAAAAGTTTTTTCATCTCCTGGTTATACCATCACTACATATTACCAGCTGCTGCTCAAAAACATCACAGACAGTCTAAATCAGATTACTTAAACCTCATGAAGTATTTCAAAATGTAATAACATCTTTGCCATATCCTGACCCACACGAAAGCAATGATCATCAGATCCAGCTGTTAGAGAACCAAATATACTGGTACTAATAATTATGTTAAAGTTTACTTCAAATTAGAATACCACAGAACCAGAGACAGTGATATACGAAAGCCTACATTCCTCATAATTTTCTCTGACAAGGAGAAAAAACAACATCTGAAATCACATATATTATTAGCTTTGAATATGAAGAATAAAAAAAAGCTTGTCTCCCATTAATGACTCTTCTTCTCCTTGACCTTATTTTCTCAGAGAAGAGATAGGATTTCTATTTTAACCATCTCAGCCTTTATCATACAAGATTTCTAAGAGCTACACGTTGGAAATTGGGTTTGTGCATCATGGCAGGTCTGGCATGTGAGGAAATCAGCTACATGCTGTATTTTTCCCCCCATTCCTGTCCAAAAATACACAGCACAATTTCCATCCCATCATTTCGGCTAAGAAGAAAATCTGACAATTTATTACAGTCCTCCTGTGCCAGATAATAGTCCAATTGATGGTATGTGACAGAGCAGCTTAACTTCAAGAGCCAGCGCTTCTCCGTATAACTGCTGTCACTTTTGCTTTTCTCAACTTCACCTCAGTAACTGATTTTTTTTTTTTTTTGCTGCTGCTGTTTTAATTTTGATATGTCTTGTTTCCTCAGGAGGTTGCCAAGAAAGTGAATAAAAAGTAGGCTGATACAAAATACTCTGTATAAAGTGCATCATTTTCTATCTAATGTATCCACAGGGAAGAATAGTGTGCAGGTGTTTGCCATAGGTCTGGTGCATACAAACAAATGCTTGAAGTATTCGCTTTGGAAAACTCCCAATCCATCTCCACATTTACACTGAGAAACCCTGTTAATTAGCTTAGGCTGAGGTCTACATTGCTAGGGTCAGCCTGCTACTGTACCTAAGTTTGCCCATGCAAAACTAGTTTGGCTGAGTTACTCTGCAGTCTGAACTAAGCATTAATGTGACTGTAAATACGGTGGAAATGATGCACAGAGGATGAAGAAGTTTGGAAGTTTTGGGCCGTTTCATCCAATGTAAGCACTCTATTTCTGTACACTCAGCCCTAAGAGTCCAAGATCCTTTATACATTTTTTGTAAATTGCCAAATGTATTTATCATTTATAATACACATATACCTCAATGTCAAAGAATTCTCCCTCAGAGAATCACCGTAGCCTCAGCCTATAAGGACACCTGCACTGAGTGGTGCCAAAAGACGACTTGCCCCAGCATGACTCTTGCCAGTGATCAAGCAGATGGCTAGACTGTCCCAGCCTGCTGTAAGCTCAGCTCAGGCAAGAACTGTCTGAACCAGTGGAGGAGTGGTGTTCATGAGAACTGCAAATAAATGTTCATTTACTATTCTCATAGGACTCTACATATATACCCACCCACACGCACAGAGCGATTTAAAGGCCTAATCACTAATGCCTACAGGTTTTCCCTCTAGTGAAAATTCTCCTTTAGGGATGCCTGCCTTAGTTTTAAAAGAAATCAGTGAGAACAACACAACTGATGCAATTATAGCTTATAAGTAATGTAGTAATTTTCATTTATCCATTTGTAAAATAAATAACTATAATAGTAACACTGTGATTGTGGAACACAAAGCAGCTCAATCCTTGTCATATCAAGACTGTACTTAACTGGGGACTCTACAGGCATAGGATGAAATTAAATCTGAGTTATGAGTTAATGCATTTACATGGACTTTTAACATGCTTAAAGTATTTACCTTCACAAGGGCCCAAGAAGTAATACATATCAACTTATACACTGGATATTACAATACCTTAGATGTGAATGAAACAAAAGTTAATTAACTTCTCTTCAGTTATACAGAAACTTTAACTATAAGCTGTCATATCTGGTACAGAAAATATTTTATTGCTGCTTTTTTTGTTTTAAAGAAACTGTTTTAAACATAAACTGATGCTCACTTCTTCCTATAAAGTATCAGAACAGCATGTATGTTTGAATGGCGTGTTACTTAATCATAATGAAATCTTTGATTACATTACAGCCTTTAATGGCTAAGTGTTTCTGAAGAAATACATGATCCATGCCACATTCCCTGCATATTTGAAAGAAGTAACAAGAGCACATCTTGGCAATATTTAAAACTTTCTTCTTTTATTGAACCACAGAAAGGATTTTTCTTTTAAAATTATGTATTTTCTTATAATGCTCCTTGGCTGCAACTCTTCTCAAACACAGATGGATTTAAACAATCAAACAGTGATTTCTAATGGTAACACAAAATAAAATGACAATCTGATTGTGCTTCAGAGATAATGCTTCCATCTCGCCTCCCCTTCTACCCTATCTCTTCTCTGTCACTCACAAAAAACAGTTTGGGATAGCTGCTAGGCGAGACAAAGGTAGCCACTACTTAGTACCTACTCAGACACTGGAAAATAAAAGGTGAATATTGTGCATTCTAATGATGCATGCATTATAAGCATCTGCAATCAAAGGGTTATTTTTTTAATTACCTATTTATACACCACTTAATAAGATGGGAATAAAGCCTCACTGTTAAACATACATAAGTGTGGATCATCTTACAATAGGGCATTTATTAAATTAATACATAATTAAATACAGTATAGAGAAGAACAAAATTCAAAAGCATTAGAATTTTTATTGAGTCTGAGCCCTTAAGTGTTTGTTAAAATCAAAAGCGTTTCAGCCTCAGCTCCTCCAGTAATCACAATTATTTCCCTGGCCTTGCCTGAGAGTTCAATCCAGAATCTCCTGAAAGTCAGTGGAAGGGCTTTTCTTGAATTAAACAAACAATGGGAAAGGCGTTCAGCTTACTGGATCAATTCAATCACATTGCAATTTGTATGTGGTTGAACAAGAGAAGAATAGCTAATTCTGTCAATGTGGATCACCCTTGGATCTTGCCCACACTATGCACACACTAACTCATTCCCAAACCCTTCTTTGGACTGGAAACAATAGATCTCCCAGTAGATGAAACCTGGGACCACTCTACAAATAGTATGGCAAAGGTTGCATCAGGCATCATTCCTTCCAGCTCAGTCTTCCAAATGATCATGCAGAACCAACTTCAAACACCATCTGCACGCTTCATGCACCCTAGTGTTCTGCTATAAAAAAGCATCTCTACTTCTCCATGAATCATGCTGAACAAATTATTCTAAAAATTCCTAAATGATCCATATTAAAATCGAATGTTTCAGAATTTCGACACTAAGCCAGGTGCATGACCTGGTGACAGTGTGCTTCATAGTATCCCAACCTTACTAGGACTACACATGGTCCTGTGAAAATCTCATTGTCCACTTTCAGGAATGTAACAGCTTTGTGCTTCTGACTTAGCACCCTGAAAAACCCTGGTCAAAGTAAAAAGCTCCAAGCCTTCATTAAGGGTCTATAATGAGAGATAGAAAGGTCCTAGTGAACATAAAGCAGAAAGGATTAGATGTGCTATGCTCACTGGGTTAGAGGCTCTGGGGACATATATGCTTACGAGGCTAACACCCCAAGTGAGAGGCAGTTGTGGACTGCACGCAGCAGACGGCCCCATGCAATGGGGGTCACCAGGATGTGAATATATCCAAAGTTCAACAGGCAGAAGATCACCCCCACAAATGGATTAAAACAAAAAAATAACTTCAAAATAAACAAACAAAAAATCAATGTAAGCTTAGCCACTGATGCATACCTAAAAACAGAGCTCAGCAGAATTTCTTACAGCAACCATGTGAGAAAAAGAATCTTCTTTTTCTACTGATTTTTCATATGTGAAAACACTGACTTTGTCATTCCCCTCCCGCCCTGAAGTAAAAATCTTCACCTGTCATCAATAATTGGAAAAGCTACTTCCAGCAGAATCACAGATGCTTAAACATTCAGAGTTTTTTCAGCATTGAGGGGGGTTTTTGAAACAAGTTTCTGGATCAGCATGTGCTAGATGGTATGTCCAAATATTTGTAGATCTCCTTCCAGCCTATTGGTTTCAAGGTAAGCTGTTCTATGCAGTGTCCCTGATCCATAATATCTATGATATTAAACACTTCCCAAAAATATAAAATATTTTTATTGAATTCATACAACCACCTACTCTTCTATGAGCTGACATTTTGGGTTACACTTTTTAAGTGAGCATTATAAAAACTAAATTTGTTCAGTAGGAGCTGCGTAAACTTCAACTTAAAAATCCTGAGCCAGGATGGTCACAGTTAGGAACTATTAACGACCATACTGTATCACAGGACTCTCCAAAGACTGAGACTTGGCATACCATATGTGCTGTGAAGGTGTACTAAAAGAAGGGACCATGCAGTGTTCTGAGTTTAAAAAAACAGAGTTTGATCATTCTTTTATAAAAAAAAGAGATGTAGGGCAAAAGAGTGAGTGTGTGTACAAGCATTTGCAGTTAAATTTCCTCCAGTTAATTAAATAACATCATGTCACTTCTAGACAAGAAAACACGATCCTATTGTTTCATTGCTGACATAACCATTATTTTACAATTCTTTACATATGTATTAATTAAATGTAGTATTTTCACCAAAAGTTACAGCCCAGTTTATGACGTTATCTACTTGTCAAAGGCATACTGACCTTCATTAACAATAATAACACTTCTGAATAGATGTAAAATGCTAGCATTTGGGGAATAACTTCAGACATCTGTTTATTCCTCTCTGAAACCTTTCTCAATCTAAACAGGGATATCTTTTTTTCTGTCACTATTAAAGACATGAAGCAAATAAAACCTGAAATCTTTAGTAGATTATAAACGTCTTTTGTAGATTTTTCTGATACCCTCTTAATTACAGTAGCACAGGTTACTCAAACAGAGTTAATGGCTCCTTAGCATTTTTGTTACTATCAACTACTTGTGAGTAGGCGATAATTTGTCAGTAAATGTTCACTGCTGCCTAAAGCTTCACTGAAAATCTCAACCCATCAAAGCACTTTGTCAGATCATGGAGCAACCCTCCATCTCCCAAGGCAGTCAGATGATCAAAAATCTTCAAGGCGACAAGTTTTACTCCTAGAACTCCTTGACTGGAGTGTCAAGAGAAATGGCCAGCACAGATCAAAGCAGTCATCCATCTAATCCCAAATCCTGTCTTGAACAGTGACATTTTACAGGAAAAAACCCAAAACTCTTCATTTAGGAGACAAATCTACCCTGTGAGAAGTGTCCTTTTTACCACATGTGCCACAAGACCATTTATGCAAGGAAGCACGAAGATTTGTAATCCTTTCAGTACTCTGACATATTTTTAAATACTAATCATTTCAAGTAGAGTGTTATTTTATTCTTATTAATGTTCAGTTCAGGATACCATATGGCAATGAGTGATGCAGATTAATCATTAGTCCCAAGAGAAAAACAATCTCCTGTGCTAGTTCTGAACAGGCTAGCTTTCAATTTCTGCGCCCTTCCTCCTCAGAACAGGAAGAGCTTAGAAAATATGAATCTATCATCTCCACACCTTCTATGATCACCACTTTACCACATCTCCTTTCCAAAACTAATCCTCTCCCTTCTATTAGGAGTGTTCAATGAACAAAAATGAAGACTTGACTAGGTTGCTGAAAAATAAACTAGGGATTGTTTTCTTCAGCTCTGCATCAGGTTAAATGTTAGGTGAGAATCAGTACTTTATAGTTTAAAGTGACAGCAGGGAGACAGTGAGAACGAACTGACAGGCAGTATGTGGGAAAACAGACCACCAGCTGGAGAGCTGTCTACATCTGGAGACCCCTTCTAGTTATTTGTACCTTCTGCATCACCTTATTTGTTTCTGTCAGTTCTCTCCTACATCAAGTTTTGATCTCAAAATTGCTTTATAAGGTTCAGAAGGATGATGAACATTAATGGGGAAAATGTAAGTACAGATACAAGGATGAAAAACTAGGTCTGTAGTGTTTTATTGAGTGAGCTGCGCTCTCAAAATAAATGAAACTTAAGATGCAGAGAAGTACAGACAACCATTGCTCTCTCTTTTAATGGGAGAAAATTACAGAGATTGAAAGGAAAAACTACAGGTTTCTAGTCACATCCTTGTTTCTTATCTGCCTGTTTTCCTGTTCAAACCCTCTGGCATCGCAGCCAATGTTAGGTTTTTGTACAGTGCTTGATATGTATACAGACTATTATTAATAGTATATAATCCAGCTAGACTTGCTTTTTTTTGGGTTGGTTTTCTTTTTTACATCTATTAACTGCTCAGGCTGGTTTGACAGACTACAATATTCACTTAAATAATGCCTCTATTTAACAGAGTATATTGCAGGCCAGTGTATGCCATACCTTACATTAATACTTTAAGTTAGTCCTCCTAGAGAAGGAAAGGTATTTAATCAAAACACCAAATCTCACTTAATTCATGATAGCTTGCAAACACTTGTTAGGCAGTTTACACCTAAACTAATGTTAGATGTGGGATTTACTTCTTGGCTACTACATGGCTCATTAAATAGCTGTTTTCACTCTCACTGATGAGAGGTGATTTGGGCCTTGTCGTAATTTAAAACAGTGTTAAAAGCTATGCAGGAGAGAAATTTCAGTGAGGACCAGTCATGCTACAAGAGCTGAATTAAGATGTTCTGTGAATTTCATAGATACTATAATAAATAAGACAAAATAAACACCCACAGACAGCAATAGTACTGCAGTACAGCTATACACTGGTCTTGCTAGATACCAGCCACATCGCCATCTAGACACTGGCCATTTCAGATTCTGAGTATCTCTGTGGGAAAGTGATCACTCTTTAGCATATCCACACATTCATGAAAAAAGCAGCTTGGACACACATGGATTTTGCACTACTAAGTGGAGTCCTGCAGATGATAGAGAATGGAATTATTCGCAAATGTAGTTGTTAAACATACATAATAAAGTGACTTTCATACACAGAATCCTAGAATGGTTTGGGTTGGAAGGGACTGCAAAGATCATCTAGTTCCAAACCCCCTGCCATGGGCATGGACACCCTCCATCAGCCCAGGCTGCCCAAAGCCCCACGCACCCTGGCCTGGAACCCTGCCAGGGATCCAGGGGCAGCCACAGCTTCTCTGGGCAACCTGTGCCAGGGCCTCATCACCCTCATCATAAAGAATTTCTTCCCAATATCTAATCTACATCTCCCCTCCTTCAGCTTAAAGCCATTCCCCCTTGTCCTGTCACTCCATGCCCTTGTAACCAGTCCCTCTACAGCTTTTCTGTAACCCCTTTAGGCTACAAAACCTGCAAGAAGGTCTCCCTGAAGCCTTCTCTTCTCCAGGCTGAAGAAATTTGACTGATGGTTTGTGTATGAGTGTGAGAGAATGTGTATGTACACTGTTTAAACTAGGTGGAGCTACCCAATAGGAAAATACAGAGACAGATTCAATCCTAAAATAGAATGCAAAGCGCCAAAAAACATCATCAGTGGAAAAAAGAGATTAATTGCAATACAAAGGCACCTGGTATGTGCAGAGGAATTGACAAGAAAAAAAAAAAAAGGGGGACAGAAAAAGTACTAACTCAAGTGAGTTAGAAAGATTTATGCCTAATGTCAAAGGTGGCTTAAAGGACTGATGTACCACATGCATTCTTAGAAACACCTGAAGAAACAGTGCTCTCGAAGTACAAATTCATCACATAGACAATGTAAGATTGGTCACACTTATGCACGTTGTCCCAGCATGCCAAGTCATCTGCTAGGAACAACTAACTCATAGGTTAGGTTAACCAATACTGTTATTTTAGGGCAAAGTATGGAAAAGACTCCTAAACAACAAAATTTGTCTGTGTCCCTCACAGACAGACTCACTGCTGTAGGAGTTAATGGCGCAGATCTTCGGCCATACAAGCCAAATGGAGACTCTCAGAATGGAGACTGTTCCCATTGGAACTTCTCACCCAAAAGGAGAATTCCCTAGAAATATTCTCAGCTCTCAGCCTGACTCAAATGATGACTCAGATCCTAAGAGGGTTCTCAATAGTAATTGTTCACTCAGTGGTCACTGTTACAACTTTCATCCCAAAGAAAGAAACAGGCTGAGAAATCTATATAAATGCTTTGGGGTGACTATTTACAGATCAGTCCTTGGAACTATTTGCCAATGAGTTTTTGCTACAAGAAGGAACAAACATGCTTCCAAGTAGTATTTCAAGCTATACATATCCAGACAGAGAAAATTCCATCTACTCCCTGTAAAAAGACCATCACGTTTATGTATTCTGCAAATTATGTGAGTAAAGAAAAGCATGCATTACTAGAGTTTTGCTCTGCAAAAGTCACTGCAGAAAACAAGTCTGACTATGTATCATGTCAGTTCTTTCTTTACAGAAAAAAGTGATAGGTGCACTGCTTGTACAAGTATCATGACAACCACATCAAATAAACTTCATTTTTCATGGAGTAAACTGACAGTGACATTTAATATGGGGAACAGGGGACAGATTTTCAAATCTATGGAAATCTTTGACAGCCTAGATACAAAAACAGGCTAGGATACCATAGACATGTCAGGGCAGAATAAAATCTAACTTCTTCAGAGACAATAGACAAGCTTTTACAACTTCCATATTTATGGGCTCATTTGATAACACTACAGCAAAGGGTACAATCACTATATTTTCAAATCAATCAATATTTCACATTCATCATAACTAGATACTCAGCTTTACAAGGGACATTGAATATCCTAGAAGTTCTGGTACAAGATTTCTCATGGTTTGCCTTCAGAACATGCAAGCCATATATCCAATGAATTAAGAACAAATATTCTGATTTGAGTATTATTTAATTTTTATTTTGTGTGGCAAAGAGAGGAGAGCTTTATAAAATCCCTAAAGGGAGTTTCTGCCAGATCCTATCATTTCTTTACCTCAACCCCTGGGAAGTAACTGCAGAAATACAGATATTCATACACTGAATTAAGAGAAACTTGTGGATTTCCATTGTGCTGTATGGGAGCCAGGTAACTCTGGAATCCTAAATGCAAATTAATACAGATAGTACTGTTTCCCTATGGCACAACATTATTTTGGTGATATAAACCAAAAAGAAAATCAGCTTTTCATGGAAATGGAAATTGAAACAGTAAGATAAGCTTATGAACTTTGGAACTTCTTAAAGGTAATGCTTTATCCAGTAAGAATTGGAACTTTTTAACTAAAAATTCCTAGCTCTTCTGTTTCCAAAGTTGGACTCTTTAGTGCACAAGTATCCATGGTTGTCTTGTCTGCTCACAACGAAACTGAAACAGTGAGGCATTTTTCCAGGGTGTGAACAGCCCCCATTTATCTGGATAAAATGTTAACATTCAAATGCAATTTTCACAAATTAAATGTTAGTACGTGTATAGATAGTTTCATCAAAACAAAAATTAGCTACTACTGTATCATGTAATTCTGCTAAATCAGAATACAACTTCACTGAAAACATAACTATATTACAGTCTGGCTAACTACAGTTTTCAAAATAATTATGAAAGGCATGTAGGGAGGCAGTATAGATTTCAATTTTGTGACATATCGCTTGTCCCTGAAAAGCTGACACAGGATGTAATTACACAATACATTTTCTTCAGAAGTGGTTTAACACACCCTGCCTAGCCCATCATTCTTGTCACTCATTTTGCTGGCCCTCTGTACCACATGAGTACAGCTATTTGAAGGACTCTGTTCCGAGTCACATTAAAAACAACAGTTGGACAAAACAAATTTTAAAAAAATAAATCAGTGTTTCTGAGTGCTGATTTATTTGTGTGTGTGTGTGTATGTTCATCTAGACCATTTCCAGGGTTCACAAAGGATGTATCCATAGAAATGGGGTATGGGAGCCTGGAGGACAGAGATGGCAGCAAACCTGATGTAGGAGTGAGAAGGGCAGACAGAAAAAGGGGAACAAAGTGGTACCTTCTTAAACCAGATCTTCTGCTGAAGAAAACACATTGTCTAACTATTCTGAGGTATCTCTCCAAAGTTTCTAGCATAATATTGTATGAACAGTGATTATATGTAATGATGATTGTTGATAAGAGAAAGGTATAAACTAAATAAACATGCAGAGAACTGAGGAAGAATTTTGCAAAACACACACACATTCCTGTGTTTAACATAATACATGTAATAACCTATTACCTTACAGTATCTTAATACAAGGTAATTATTTCTGTTCATTCTCAGTAGCAATAATACCAAGAAATATGGTAGATCTCCATTCTGAAAACAAAAGCCAGGGATCTAGGTTGCATTTTAGATTTCATTCCAAAATTTCATTAGATATGGTTACATATAAACCCAGAGTTCAAGGCAAAAGAAGTATTTATTGCTGTTATTTCTGCTCTGCATATTTTTAGAATGAGAATTTTTTCTTCTTTCTGTGTGTGAAATACCTGGATTGAAAGCAGCTGCTCATAGGTTTCATTGAAAGCACTGTGAAATAAAACAGCTTGCTAGTCAAGAAGTTTCCGAGGGGAACGACTCTGCCAAGGAGCTGACCACTACTCTGAGCAGCAGTGATTTTTGACTCCTATAATCTGCTGAGCCAGGTCAGACAGGAAATACAGAATACTTTAAGTTTAAAGATATATATGAGACTTTTATTCCTGAAATGACTGCCATCAATCTAGAAATACAAACAACGAAGTGGATATGATTTTCCTGCTCTATGCAGGAAATTCCACTGTAAATACCTAGGGTGGTCTCATGAGTCACATAATCAAAATGTTCCCATACCGTGCTCGTAGGCACACTGCAATATTCTATTTTATTCTATTTGCATGCTCATGTCAAAGGTTTGTTTCTTTCCCAAGGAAAGAAATTCAGATATAGTTTGAATTATTCAGAGAAAGAAGTCAGAAAGGCAGCACTCAGTATAGCTCATACAAAACGTGGGTATCATAATTCCACAAAAAAAGAAAGCATTTGAATTACTTGATGTCTAAAATAGGCTTGGAAACAGAAATCTTCTATTGTTCGACTTCCCTGTGATGAGTTTCTCTTGCATAGGGGGGAAAGAAACCTATACTACTTTTCTTGTAAAGACAGGGGTATATGATGACATAGAGCATAAATTTACTTATTGCTTTCAATATCAAAATGATATCTTATTTTATAGATATAGGAAATGTGGTAGAACTAACCTATCTGAACCTTAATATTAACTATTGGACACATATAGGAAACTATCAGTTAATCTGTAGAAAGAGGTAGTGAAAGAATTGTAAAGATAGATAAGGAACTCTTTAAAGGGTATTCAGCAAAAAGCAAAAGAAAAAGGAACAAGTGGGCTGGAGGTTTCTTGTCTAGTGTTAATGGCTTCCAGAGAAAAGCAGGAGGGGTTGGTGGGGTTTTCTGGTGGCAGTAAGTTGGAAGTCATCAGCCTGAAGGGCACCAGAATATCAAACATGAAGGACTACATGACCTTGAGAGTGATAGTGAAAAGATAGATTAAAATTTAAGCATACTAATAACAGGAAATGGTAGCTCAGGGGGTAGTTAACAAGAAAAGTTACAAGCTGAAAATATTTTTTGAATATTAATTAACAGGATTACTATGTTCCAAAATTCTTCCACCCTAGCAACTCCCATTTACTCCCCCATACTTCCTTTTAATGCCTCAATTTTCCCATCTCTGTTTTGAAGTATCCCATTCTTCCCTAAATTACATACATTTAAAGAATTACAGAGGTGTTTCTCACTGAAAGAGAATGGGTCTCCACAGAACTGCCCAGGATACTCCTCTCTCTGAGCACTCCTGGTAAAAGGGATCATGAAAAAGATAAATGTACTTTACTTTTCTATACAAGCATTTTTGGTACTTTTCTATAGATATTGGAAGGAATTCATGCTCTAGTTCAAAGCGTGAGGGTTTTATCTAGGTTTTATACAAGTCTTGTAAACAGCAACGAAGAAATGAAATTAAATTGGCATGGGTGTAAAGAAGAACTACTAAGGCAAACTGGTGAATGGTAAACTCTGCAACAAAATAGACTAATGGATGCCTGCTCCTTTGTCTAGTAAAATGAATTCTGAAATACAATTGCAATTTATTTTTAAAAATGGATCAGAAGAATAAAAATTATCAAATTAGAAGAATAATGTTGGTACAAAACAAATGCTGTGAATAAACTGGCATGGAAATTAGAAAACTTAAGAACCATTAAAGGAATTTGTTAGCTCCAAGCAGTCATAAGAATAATTTTTAAGACAGAGCCTGACATAAAAGACATTATGTGACATGGTTGCCAGAAACAAGAGGCTGCATTTGTTTACCCAGAAGTGTTCTGTGATCATAACTCTGCATTTGGCAAACTGCTTCTGCCTAAAATATGTGACGTACTTTAATCACAAGGATCTTTCTTGGTACATATAGGAATACTCACATAAGACATTTATGTTAAAATATGTATATATGCAGAGTTTAGCCAGGAAGAAACACATTAGAGCCTTGGATGAATAATTTTACATAAAAAACTTTTCAGCTGCTATTGTTTTATGAAGAAGCAGCATATGCATTTCAATTATATATATATGCACACGTGTGTGTGTGTGTGCATGATCGTACACAAAACTGTAGTTGCAAAAAATTTATATACTTGGAAAGTAAACCTCGACTTTTTTTGGTCTTGTTCTGGATTCAGTTTTGCAGTCAGCAAAAGTATTTGTGACTATAAGTATCAACATGAACAGTATAACTTTAGGGAACTACTGGCTGCTCTATTAATTGCACTGAAGTAACTTCTTGCAGGAGTGGAGGGTGTGTGAGCGTGTTCAGTGGAATCCTGCCCACACAATATCTTACACTTTGAAAATTCACTCTACAAAAAAACACCTTCACCTCAATGTTTTTTTAATAGACAAAACATTTTTTAATAGACAAAATTATATTTTTAAAAATTAAGCCCTATCTTTTCAAATTAAAAAATAAAACAAGTGCTTTTGTGTTTTCTTCCAAGATATGCACTACAAAGGATGTAGAGCAGAACCCTGTATTTTTGGCCAGTGGATATTAGAGGTCTTTTTACCTCATTTTACACTCATGGTCTCTTTATTGATTAATAATATTGAGTTTTTTACAGTAGGAAAATATGTAGTAGGAAAGCTACTGTGTATTTCAGAACATCCCAGCCTCAGAGGCACTTGTCACTTATTAATTATATAATCCTGTATGTACAAAAAATTCATTACATTGTTAGGGGTTTTGACTTATATTTACAGAAATAGAAGTGGTGTAACATAAATCTGTGTAAAACTCTGTTTTACATCTGCTTAAACCCCACTTTGAAACAGATAAAACCAGAAAAAAGATAAAAGCTCTGTGTGTGTTTATCCTTTGAGTAAAAGTTATGCTAGGCGATAGCTACTCTAAGTTACAAAAATCATTCCTGGAAGAATTAATTACCTCTTAGTGGAGGTCCCCAAAACTTTTTGGAGAAATAAGTTGATACACATAAAATGCAACATCTCATATTCCTTTCTGACTTGCCACCTTGAAAATACCCCAAACATTAAAACTGCATCAGTTTTGTTAAAACATCAGTTTAAACACTTCCAAGGAACAACAAAGCAACCCAAGACTCATACAAAGAATTCAGATCTCATGGTTTTTACTCACAGGCTAACTTCTGTCGGTTTGGCCCATGCATGATGGCAAGTCACTGCCTCATCCCCAGCTGTGTGCAATACAGGTATATTACCTCACAGGTACAAGGACTCATTAACTCATCCCACCTGCCCAAAAGATGAACCCTGCACCTTCCCACCACCAGCTTTTCTAGAATGTATAGAAAAGTTGGGGCTTGACAGATGCAAACCAGGAATGCTTGCCTACACTTCTCTTTCTTTGGGGGAGGCAGTAAGGCCCTGCTGTGCTGTGTAATTTGCTTTATTTGTACTTCTTCAGTCATGCCTGCTTTTCCTAAGAAGTGACCAGCTCAGAAAGACCTTTGGGAATGAGGGAAAGCCAGCCAGCACTTACGGGGTAGCTGGAAGTCTGTCTGAGAGGAATGGGTAGGAGGATATGGGCACAGCCCAGAGGTCCCCTACCACGTCCCACCAGTGGGGCCTGCCTATTTCCTCCAATTCAAGCAAGTGCATGTGTGTGTTTTGGTTGGTTTTTTGGTGGCTTTTTTTTTCTTTTTTTAATTTAAATTAAAAAAAAATCTTGGAACTCTAAAAGTAGGTATCATGGTTGATACACTAATACATATGGCTCTGAAAATTAATGTTATTTGTTTTGCTAAATGGCTGCTTGTGTGAGCTCATTAACCCTGAGAACAGGTCTCACAGTGCTCTAAGAGCAAGCTAGTAGGGAATAAAAAAAAAAAGGATCATTATTTATAATCCCATAAAGGAAAAATGCTTTAAACAAAGATTAATTCTTAAAAAGGTAGCTTCATAACATTCATATATAGTTCAAGCATTCTCTTATTACATGCAAATAATAAATGTTTTATTACTTTGGATGGCTTGTCAGTATATGTCAGTTTGTGATGTTTATGGTAAAATATCGACACAAAGCCTCAGTATATATCAGGTCCCTTGTGTTTTAACCCATTTATGCTCACAGTTCTATCTCAGTAACTCTACATGAAAAAAACACACAATATTTTTTCCACTTGATAAGACTACACTTAAGGGATTCTGGTGTATTGAAACAGTTATGCATACCTAGCAGGTTACTATTTTTTCCTCTCCTATTTTCAGAACCTCATTTATTTTTGTTTTTTACAGAATTTAAAATTAAGATTTTTTTATTATTATTTTTATTTTTTGGAGTAGATAAAACAGCCAAGTGCTCGCTGATGCTTTCAGGAAAATCCCTCTTTTGAATGCAAAAGCTGTTGCAGTTCGTGCTCTCCCTAGCAGATCACACAGGAAAGTCTAACAAGCTTCTGTTGAAGCAGTGAGCTTTTTTATTATTATTATTCCAGTCAGTCAACTGACAACAGCTCCAACCCAGTTAGAAATCCTTTAAACTGCACTTCAGAAATCACCATCACAATTGCTACTAATTGGCACTTTCGCTGGCAGCCTCGGGAAAAGAAAGCAGCCAGTGACTGCTTGGGCCGTGGAGAGCGAGCTCCCCTTCCCGCCTGCCAGGAGCCCGCCCCCCAGTCAGGGCTGCGGCTCATGCCCGCAGCAGTGGAGCTTTGCAAACAAAACCAGCGCGCTCCGGTCCGGAGCTGGGAAATAGCTTCCTCGGGACTGGCCCTCGACAGTGATTCAGGCAGGAATCGCAAGAATCATTTAGGAAAGGCTGTTAAAATAGTTTTTTAAATGGTTGCTCTTTGAGCACGCCTTCGCAGGTTGCATTAGTTTTCTAGACCACTATTTAAAAAGAAAAAAACAGTCTGAGGCTGGATGAAATCAAGTGGTGAGCTAGGCCGTGCCCTGGGAAATCAGAGCCGAGTGAAGATTACAAAACAGAAAGAATGTATTTTAAATTTCAGAAACTTTTTCTTCTTTTTAATGAAACTACGAAGTCTATGTGCAGTGCTTTGATTGCAATCCATACATAACCAACCTCCTAGCCCACTTTCTCTGTCACAAAGCTGCTTCACGCAGATCATATGTAGTAAAGATCTTAACTGAAAACCCACAGCAACTCTTATCCATAAACTAGTATTTCCATTACTCGTTTTCACTTCTGTTTGATACCTAGTGGTATGTTAGTACCATAAAAATAACCCCTAGATTTTGTTAGGAGTGTTTTGGGAAGGATTCAACTTAAGGAAAGCCAGGCCTTAACTCCAAGCAAAAGCTTGTTTATGTGTGTGAAATCTGCAGAAGTTATGTAAATTGCCTAAGTGATTACCCGATTCTTTGACAAAATGGCTTTCCTAATGTGTGGCAATTAAAAGATTGTGGCGCTCCTTTCTTGAAAGGCACGTTATTGCAAGTCAGCCAAATACAAAGAGTTAGGTTTGTGCTTTACTTCAAGTCCCACTGCACAGCTGGATACACACAATATTCCCCTGTAACTATTTAATTGCTGACATTGTTAGGCCTGCTAAGCATACAATTAGCATAAATTAAATCAACCTGTCCACTAAGTTCAAGGAATACAGAAGAAATTACTGCACTTCTTTCACATATTCACGGACAAACGGCATTTTCCCATTTTGAGCACGTCTGTTTTTAGCTGGAAGTTTCTCAGTGTCAGATGTTCACTAGTGAGAGGACGTTTTTACAGTAAGACTAGTACTTGGGCCTACTGCTTAGAATTCCTTCCTGTTTTCCCAAATGGTGGTTTAATAAAACTAAAGTCTATAGACTACAAAGTTCACCTCATGCTGAACAGGTGGAGAGCTGTAAATCAAACACACCATCAGTTCATTGCCTGTGTGCCATTTAAAATATATATCTTTTGTTTCTATAAGGCAGCTGCCTTGTCGAACTACTGATCCTAAGTTGTGTCGCTGCACACATGAGCAAACAGCCTGCGCCTGCAAATCCCACTCAGCACCAGGACAGTAAGTCTGCTGTGTAGTACAAAATGACTTTGATGGTTCCTTGGATCCATCCTTTCTGGATGAAGTAATTTACTTCTTTAATGAAATAGTGAAAGTAGAAATTCAGATATAAAAAGCTGCTCAAAAAACTACAATGAAGTAGACCAGTCTAAAAATTTGCCATCGGAACTGTTGAAAAATAAAAAAAAACAACCCACAACCAACCCAAAACCTCCTAGGCGTTTTGGGTTAATTATATAATAATTGAACTCTTCTGGTTATTAAAGGTTAAAATTTTTGCAGTATCCATTGTGTAAATATTATGAAATATAACAGTTTTATGCCCGTTTAGTGAAAACTAGCAAACATGGGTTTTAGGTATTGAGAAAACAAACTTTAAATCACTTTTTGTTTCCTTACAATGGCAGCAGTTGCTAGCAGCATTAAATATTTTTTCTACTTACTGTTTTATTTATTGTTCTGTCAAGCTAAGAACATCTGAAGTACTTCTGCACTAAATATATTCAACTTATCAAAAATCATGTACAGAATGAGAAGTGTCAGAATAAAATTAGCAAGATTTTTTTTCAGTGTAAGTCATAACAAACAGAGCTTTATATTTGGTGCAGTGTAATTTTTGCTGTAAAGTCAAAGTTTAACCTTTAAAATAAAGTGCAGAATTAAAAAGAGGAATCCTATTTTTCTGAGGAGGAATTTAGAAACAATATGTTGTTATGCATATAATTTTAATTAACAGAAATTTCTGCACAACAGTAATTATGAGGCCCATATTTGATTGACACCTGATATTCAAGTGGAAAATGAGTAATTATGTGTTTTTTGGAAAAGGAAGGGGCATATTCTTTTTGTTCAACATGTTAGTCAACAGCAATACGAATGGAGTATAAGAAGTAACACCCACGAGCTTTTTGTTTAATAAATCTCTACTACTTCAACTGCCAAAAGAAAAAGAGGAAGTGACTTAATTACCAAATATTAGCAGATTTTTTTCACCAAATTGAATTCCTAAGGGAAGGTGACTTTAATCAGGCAGCAATGGACTTTGTAGCATGTTGCTGGTAGCTAGTGCTGGAGACAGTTACAGATCCTCTTAGAGAGTTTTCCAGAAACTTGCTACAGAGTCCCCTCAGAAGAACAAGAAACAAATACTGCTTGTTACGGTTAAAGCTCTGGAGTAGAAAGTATGAGACTTTTATTATACAAATGACTGAAATAAGATGAAATTCAGATCTTATCACCATGACAGATTCTAACTTTCATGGGCATTAGCTGTTAGGCCAGAGAGAGGTTACACTAGTAATAGTGTATATAGCAATCTCAGTTACCACAGAATAATCTAGCAGTGATATCTTTCAGTCTATTAATTCTTCTATTTTGAATAAGCTGGCAGCAAAATGTTTGGGGAACTTCCCCCCCCTCCCCACCCCCCACCCCATCTGAGAAGTGTAGTCAGTGTGGTATCCTTAACTCTATCACTACTTTTATAGCTATAAGAAAATTGGAATGACTTGTACCAGCACTGACTCCATGTCAACTATGAGTGAAACCATGTACTACTCCTCAGGTGAGTATTCCATGGCTTGAGTGATATGCTTCCAATTAAGATGTAAACCCAGCTTTATACAGTAGTGGAAAATGGAATGTAATAATTTATCTAACTATAATAATATATGGTAATAATAATAATATGGCACTTGCGATGCCAAGGTTATCAGTGGTGATCAGAGGGCTGTGGCACCTCTGCTATGGAGACAGGCTGAGAGAATTGGGCTTATTCAGCCTGAAGAAAAGGCTCCAGGGAGACCTTCTTGCAGCCTTCTGGTCCCTAAAGGGGCTACAGGAAAGCTGGAGAGGGACTGGTTACAAGGGCATGGGGTGACAGGACAAGGGGGAATGGCTTTAAGATGAAGAAGAGATTTAGATATTAGGAAGAAATCCTTCCCTGTGCAGGTGGTGATGCCCTGGCACAGGTTGCCCAGAGAAGCTGTGGCTGACCCTGGCAGGGTTCTAGGCCAGGATGGATGGGGCTTTGGGCAGCCTGGGCTAGTGACCCTGCCCATGACAGGGGGTGGGACTGGATGGGCTTTGTGGTCCCTTCCAACCCAAGCCAATCTGTGATTGTATTATATCTTTCAGCTGGTAAACCCTTTGGAAATAAAGATAATCCTACAGACACTTAAAGATGCATTTTAAGAAGAACAACACTGTACTTGATTTGTATGCCTAATTTGGAGTGCAAAGGTAAGAAATCAGTCCCTTGTTCTTGACTCATATTGTCAATGAGCTTGTTATTTTCTCTGCTCAGTGTTTGTGCAAGAAAGATTGCTCATTGGAAAGTAAAGTAGAAAGGGACAATGAAAAACATTTTAGCTTAATTTTAACTTGTGCATGCTGGGTAAACAGCATACATTTTCTTGTAAAAATTGTGTTGAAATTGGAGCCATTGAGTTAGGTAATGTTCAATCTCAGTTTTGCTTGTTTAACCAGTTCTTAATTTCTATGCAAGTGAATCTAATGCAGTATGGCTTGGGGATGTTTCTTACTGTATTTCATTACAGCTGCTGAGAATTTAAAGCAATTAGCTTTTCATGTTTCTCTCTGTTTCTTTTTGTGTAGTGTTCTCTATCATGGGACTGCTCTTATTATCTTGTATGTTAAAGCTCATCAAATTTGTATCCTTGTTTGTCAGGCAAAAATTATCTCTGAACTATATGAACTGCAATTGAGTTACGTTATATACAAGTTTCCTGACTTTACAATGTGCTTCTGTTCAAAGATCACATTTTAGATTTTGGGTACACCCTAGGGCTTAAGCAGATGCTCTCAGTTTTGGTTAGTTCATACAAGTTTGGACAACAAGCAATCCTTAACGTAGGTGTCCTCCTTGTCAAAGTTATTTGAAGAAATTGCCACACTATAGTAGGACACAGATTTTAACACTGTTTCTAACTTACAGTTCTGAAAGACAAACTGCAATAGTAATTTTATTTTGCACGAATAGCGTGATTTTTAAACATTGTATAAGATTATTCTAAATCATGATTGTCCCTGTATTTTGTGACTTTTTTTTTTATAATTCAGACTTACCTAAAAGTCCATTCAAGTCCCAGAAACTGAGATAGACATTTAATTAGTCTAAAACAAACTTCCAAAGTATCTAGCTGTGTTTTCTCAACATATGCGAGTTTGGGGTGGGGTTTTTTTTTGTTTGGTTTTGGTTTTCAGGCTGCAAAATACAGCAGGGAAACCTCTTTAAAATGCTAAAAGTGATAAGAAATTGCTATTCATTAGTCCCAGAAGTGCTGCCAGTGTGCTGCAATAATGTCTCAACAATACAGCACTTACTTCACTGTTTTAAGCTTGAGATGATGCAAGACTCCAGTCAGGCTCTGAGAGCCTGGATCTGTGCAGATTTTCTATTTATAACTAGGACCACAGACAAAAGGGCTTTCAAATGCAAAAGCCAAGTTTGGTTAGAAGACACCTCCGGAGCTATTAACTTCTTCAATATTTCAAAATCAGGATGAGACAATAAACCCAAAAGATTGATAAACAGGTCACTGTGCTTTACAGGACATTGAAAGGGACTTCCTTTCAGCCTTGCTCTCAGTCTAGCAACTCTGACATTGTAACAAGCTCTATTCGTTCTGCTCTAAGTCCCTAAGATGTTTCTGTCTGCTGCCTCTCAGGCCTTCACATCTGTCTGCATGTCGACTCCCTGCTGGTTGCCTCTCATTCTCAATCCTTTCTTCCTTTCTTACCTTATGCCAAAGCAATTTGAGAAGTTGGATTAGTTGCCCTCTTAAATTAAGAGGAGATATGGAAGAATTACCGCTCTCTACCTTCTCACTACATGACCCAGTTTGCAGCCAGCAGGCCAAGACAAACAGCAGTCTATACCCACACATTTTTTTAAAAAGAGCATTGCAAAATAAAATGCAAATAAAATACTTTGCAAAATAAATCAGGCTTGTGTATACTGGGAAAATGATCGTGAAATCCCTGGCAGAAAAGCCCTCAGGTGTGAAGCTCGCAGAGTCTGTTCTGTTCAAACTAGTCTCTGAAATGGAGAAGGGGGTGGGGGGTGGGTGCGGGAACCACAGACAAGTAAGACACTAAAATTTTGATGAAAACCAGTCACTGAACTAGGTGAAAGCTTATTCTGAAAATTTAAATGTGGCTCAAATAGTCAGCTTTTCTCCAGAGTGGACCATAGCCCGGCTCAGAATGCCCTGTCTGGGGCACTGCAACACTGTGCACTTGGCAGCAAGTGTACAAGGGACACACACACAGTAGTACCACCTGCTCTGGAGAGCTAGATAGGAACATGACAGTCTACACAACCAGATCCATTTCAGAGAGATATATCTTTCCAGACATTTTAATAGTTCACAGCCTTGATGTTGATGAGCAGTAGTAAGCTTGTACTTGAATGTCATTCTTGTTTTCTACCACTTCCTGGTAGCAAAATATATAGGCAATAAAACTAGCATTTGATGAAAAAGTGTGAGTCTGCTAGTTAGTTGTAAGCATTTCCAATTTAACTAATGTTAAAGACGTGACAAGAGCAGCCTAAGAACTGTCTTTCAAATTGAAAACACTGTTTCTATCCTATTCATTTTTTGCTCTGCCCGCAACAGTTAACAAGGAGCAAGGAAACTACGGTACTCTCCTTGTCAGACTTTTATGGAGAAATAAGTTAAGTCACCTTTAATCAGAATGTGCTGTGGACAAATGAAACCAACATATTGCTTCAAGCTTTCTGAATATAAGAGCAACTCAACCTGGCCATCCAAGGGAAGGACCTGTAAACAGTCCTAGGAACTTCTTTCCTATAAATTGTAGTGTGTTAGGCTGGGGACCTTTCTTACTGCAGAGGCTGCCTTAACAGCGGTGTCCTGTGACCCTAACCCCACTTGCAGATGGAGAAGTTGTAGTAGGCACAGTTCTCTGAAGCTCTGGCATTAACAACACAGTGCAGCCACATCTGCTCCTCTCCTTGTTGTGTTAGCAATTAGAATAGACACTGTTCTGGCATTCTCCTTTCTTGAAGAAACAAGCATCTTCCCCACATAACTTTAAGATAGTATTTAAGCAATTTTCTTACATCTTTTATATTTTGTTTCAGGCATTCTATGCTTTTAGTCTGGGGGTGGGTTTTGGGTCCTTTTCTTAAAACTGTCATATGGTTAAAACGGAAAGCTTTTTTTTGTGTGGAATAGTTAGTACTTTACATCTAAACCTCCGCTCTGCATTTTGACAGTAAGCTTGAATCTGGTAATCTAACAGAAGGGAAAAGCAGTCTCAGCAGACATGCTCCAACCTTGTGTTCGACCATATTAAGCAGTAATACTTAGTCTTGCTGTACAACCCAGCTTTAATAAAGCTACCTAAATCCTCTTGGCTGCTGCTTTGGCAGGGCAGCATCAATCAGAGTGCTCAACTTTTGTATTTGCTAATTCAATAGGCAGCCTGACAAGGCTTTCAGATCTGCGTTTATGGGATAATGAGGTTTTTTTACATAGTTTCCATTTTTGCTATGTTGACAGAAAAAAAAGCATTTTTGAGAACGATGGATTTAAAAAATATTTTCATAATAAATGCTTCCTGCATATTGAATGCCTCTGATAGGGCTAACTATTTGAACTTCAGTACTTCCTCAGGAACCTGGGACTTGGGATACGCCTCCTTTTTGTAACTTCACTGGCCATTTTTGACAAAGCAGAAGCCTGAAATCATCATTGGTTTAGACTGAACAAAAATCTAAGATTTCAAAATAGGGCGACAGGCTTCTTGTCCTTTTTCTTGCACTTTATGTAACTTCTACTTCTCAAGAGTAATACTGCTACCTGTTTTGGCAGTTTCAATTACCTTTTAATATTGTAAAAGCATAAGCATGCATGTTTAGCTGAAGGTTTGTGCATTTGAGTGGAAATTTAGAAGATGGCTTAGTGTTGATCTGGTTAAACACACCATTGCCCAGAAGAATTTTGTCTCAAGCCTGCCTGCATACAGCTCTTTGTTAAACCTTGAGGTGCAGCAGAGCAGCTCATCTGTACATTGGCCTGCTCTGGCTCATTGGAAGGGGAGCACTGTATACATGTTAATTTACTGATCTTTGTAAGACATGTTATGAGAATGAAAGGACTCTGTTATGCACTGAGCGTTCTAAAATAGATTTATAAACCAACAAAGAGAAAGCTAAATATTGGCAGCGACAATGTGCTGTGGCAGGTACAGACAAGATTCAAAAATTCTGACTTGACTACCTTATCCTGTCTTTAATTGGTAGAAGAAAATATTTTAGTTAAATAACTGGTCAAATCACTTCTTAACTCTTTTGGCTCAAGTGACTTGAGAACATAGAATCATAGAATCGTAGGGGTTGGAAGGGACCTCAAGAGATCATCGGGTCCAACACCCCTGCCAAAGCAGGCTCCCTAGGACATATCACTCAGATAGGCGTCCAGACGGGTCTTGAATATCTCCAGAGAAGGAGACTCCACCACCTCCCTGGGCAGCCTATTCCAGTGCTCTGTCACCCTCACTGTGAAAAAGCTCTTCCGCATGTTGGTGCGGAACTTCCTATGCTCCAACTTGCAGCCGTTGCCCCTTGTCCTATCCCCACAGACCACCGAAAAGGGGCTGGCTGATTCCCCCTGCATCCCCTGCTTAAGATAATTATAGACTTTAATTAGGTCCCCCCTTAGTCTTCTCTTCTCAAGGCTGAAGAGTCCCATCTTACTCAGCCTATCCTCATAGGGGAGATGCTCCAGGCCCCTAATCATCTTCGTAGCCCTTCT
>VZTU01011432.1:86331-374576 GCA_013400835.1 Zapornia atra
TAGCCACCATGGCACACTGCTGGCTCATGGCCAACCTGTCATCTACCAGGACCCCCAGGTCCTTCTCCACTGAGCTCTTCTCCAGCAGGTCATCCCCCAGCCTGTACTGATACAAATGGTTGTTCCTTCCCAGGTGCAAGACTTTACACTTGCTTTTGTTGAACTTCAACCGGTTTTTTCCTGCCCAGCTTTCCAGCCTGTTCAGGTCTTGCTGGATGCTGCGTGTCAGCCACTCCTCCCAGCTTTGTATCATCGGCCGTACTTGCTGAGGGTGGATGCTATTCCCTCATCAAGGTCGTCAATGAAGATATTAAACAGGACTGGACCCAACACCGAGCCCTGGGGAACACCACTAGTCACAGGCCTCCAGTCAGATTCTGCTCCTCGAATCACAACCCTCTGGGCTCGTTCCGACAGCCAATTCTCAACCCACCTCATGCATTCTTGCAGATAAAATCTGGACTCCAAATGTCAAGGACAAAATTCACACTTTGACAAAGTCAACATTTTATTTATGGCTGGGGAAGATAATTTTTCAAATAGCATTCTTTAAGCTTTTTTCTGTCAAGGCTCTACTCTGACCTGTCTTCTCTCGGAAGCTTTTATACTGTTCCATTGGAAGTTTTGTTTATTGAGTTCTGTTAATTTCTTTTTCAGTACATATTATGTTTGGATCTTGATTAGGAATTTTGACCTCTGAATTGTTTCAGTTTTAAAAATACCCATAGTGATCAAAATAGTTCTGATTTAAAACTCATTAACATTTAATCTTTAAGAACAAGAGTCTTGCAAAGCCTATCTACAATCAGCAGTTAGGTACTATGATAAAACTGTTGACTTTGTGTATCTGTCCATTTTATATCTGCTGAGATGCACCTGTTGTCCTGAATGCTGCTGTACATTTCCACCAAGGTTAGATGACATAACTATAGCTTATATGCAGACAAGGGACAAGTAAGTCTTGTTACTGGGATTTGCTTACTTAACTGTTCTGACTTTATAAGAACTACTCATCTAAACAGGTAACACTATGCATAAGCAACACCACCTTTTGATTAATTAGTACTTGTCTAGCAATAGGTGCTTTTAACATGCTCTATGAACATCAGTTCAGCTTTGTATCTGCCTAGTATCCTCAAGGTAAGCCCGATGCCAGCTTCTATAAACCATGCATACTTCAACCGTTTTGCTCAGGATAGTGAGTTGGTTTCCCTGTGACTCTGCTTTGACACTTAATCCCTAGTAAACATTGTTCTATATAATTTTTTTGATGAAACATTTCAGAGGCTTTTTGCTTTTGGCATCTCTGCAACCAGTTGATGTTTGGGACTGCAGAGAACAGCATTTATTAAAAACCAACCAACCAACATAGTTAGGGACTCTTATCTTACAATGGAAATTGGGAGTGGATGAATATACAGCCTCCTTTCTCATTCTTGACTTTTTTTTCCTCACTTTACTGGCAGAGACCTTGTGTCTCTAACCTGATAATTTAGTTGTTTCAAGCTCTGCATCTTTTGACATTTACTAAGGCCCTTCATTGATTTATCTTAGTTAAGTACATTCATACGTTGACAGCTCTTGATAGTTTATTCTCATCTGCCCAGTCGTGGCTTTACAACCCAATCTCCTTCCATCTTCAAGGAAAAAAAAATACGACATATCAAAGCCCTTAGGTAAAAATACAGAAAACTTATTGGGCAAACTTTGCAAACTGAACCAGCTGTTCAATTTCTAAAAGAGGATTTCCTCACTTCTTCCTCAGTTTTGGAACCAACCTGAAAAGCGTCCTGAACAGATTTATTATATAGTAAGACTCGGTTGTGTTATTAGTTCTATTTATGAGGTTAACTTCTGGAAAAACTTCCATAAACAGAAAAAAATTGACACCTTGCTGTTTAAGAGCCATCCTTGCTACTTGCTCAAGTCATGAATGGCAGTGCTGATGTTGTCAGAGAGTTAGTCTCCTATAATACCCAGGTGAATGCAGATGTCTTTTCATATTAAAAAACATTTCTCATGCAATATAGAGTGCTGCTCAAAATGTGAGTTTGTCCCCTGCTGCTGCCAAGCCATCCCTTCACTTCACACGCTTCTTTTGCCCAGGGCCATGCTGGTTTCTATTCATAAAGGTTTCACATCGGTGTCCCACTGCTGCCTAATTGCAGCCAGGAACTCAAAAGAGCAGTACTGTGGCTTTATCTAATGGGTTGTGGTTAGAAATTCCCATGCATAATCTACTGTGGCAGGATATCAGATTCCTGTCACACAACAAAATTCTAGTCAGCCATTTGAGTTGCAATTGTGTTAACAGCAAGTTGGTTGTTGCTGAATTCTTTCTGCCTAGAAACAATTTGTAAAACTATCACATAGTTTTCAAAGTAGAAGAATAATCATATTTTTGCTAAATGTGCCTGTATTTTTCCCTGCCCTAGAAGTGCTGTATGCATTGCCATTTCTAAGCCTCGTAATTCAGTGAGTTACTGACTCCTGCACTCTCACCACGACTTCAGGTCAGAGATGGTGACAGTTTTGCAGTCTTGAAAAACCTCACTGATCTCTGAAGCCCTGTAATGACAGTAGATTTAGACAATTATCAGCATTTTTAGCTCCAGTCACTATGGGGTTTGTGACTCAGTCATAAAAATAATCATGCAATGCTGAAACCTGACATATGAGCTTTAACTTCTAGAGCTATTAATACTGGGTTATGTATTTTAGAAGGAAGTCAACAAAACATTTTTCACATCCTAAGTGTATGACAAAGAAGGAATCAGCATGGAAGCTATTATTACTACACCCTTTTATTGTCAGATCTGTTTCCAAAGAAAGTATTTGACAAGGTGAAGCAAGACTGATGATGACTACTGGTTATTTAATGTAGTACTATTGGTTTGTTATGCACATACACCTGCAAGCACAATGAAGCTTTGATTGTCCTTGCATTAGATACAATTTTTAAATAAAACAAAAAATAGACTACATAAAACATGTTGTACTTTGAACTTTGTGTCTTAATCACTGGATTTCCAGAAGCAGCTGACTAAAAAATAGCACAATACTGATTTATACCAGTCTAACTAGTGGCTTAATAAACATTAATAAATGTAACAAATTGTGATTACATAAATTCCTTAAAATATTTTGGATTTTCTGCATGGTAATAACAGCACAATATCTTGTTGTAACTGGATGAATTAGTGCTAACTAAGAGTATGAGTTTCTGTAGCATTAATATGTGGAAACTATACCAGTGTTGTCCTTTTTAAAGAGATTAATGTAATTAGATTTAAAAAACCCAATCAACCAGTTAAGATAGATTTATTGCGGACTTTTATGTTAAAAGTATGTTGAAAGCTTAAAATTTAGTGAATAACTAGACTTTTTAACAATTTCAATGTAATCCTGGAGGATATCTTTAACCTGGGGGTTTTTTTGGCTGGGACAGAGTTAATTTTCACAGGAAGCTGGGAGGGAACACAGCCAGGGCAGCTGACCCAAGCTAGCCAAAAGAATATTCCATACCATGTGATGTCATGCTCAGTATATAGGGGGAGAAGCTGGCTGGGGAGGAGGCATCACTGCTTAGGAATGGGATGGGCATTGGGCTCCATGGGTGAACAAACTGTGTTGTGTGTCACCCACTTTATATATTCTAAATGCTGCTATTTTCCTCTCCCTGTGCTGTCCCAGTAAATTGTCCTTATCCCAACCCATGAGTTTTACCTTTTTTGTGATTCTCCTCCCCATCCCTCAGTGGGGGAAGGAGTGAGCAAGTGGCCGCGTGGTGCTGAGCTGACAGTTGGGGCTAAACTACGACACTCCTGAAGGTATACATGACCACCAACAGCATATCTTTCATGTGCTGGCAAGTTTCCACTTCAAGATCTTTTTTTCTCTTCTGCCTCTAGAATTGTGTGCTTATGACCAAAAGGTGTTAGATATACTATGTATTACAGAAAAACGTAATGCAATTAGGTTACCTATGTAATTCACTGAGACCTAAGCATTCTATGATTCTATAATGTTCTTGATATATCTGGAGCACTTGAAGGTTACCTAGCTACGGTATCGCACATTAGAAATGCTAAACTTAAAGTTTTTAATTATAGTTCATGTTGATGTCCTTGAGTTTAACTAGAAAAGGTGTTTGTTCTCAAATTCTGACTATTAGCTGGCCGATAGGGACTCAGAGAAACTTTGTAATGGTTATAACCAAGACAGAGAAATTAAAATATCTAAACTGCATAAACCATATGATTAAGCATTGATAATCCCATTGTTAATGCAGATACATGTTGCATTAGAAGAGGAAGACAGAAGGAAAAAAATAAAGCAACTAGATATGCTTCCTTAAATCTTCAAGTGCCAGACTTACGGAATTAACAGCATTAGTCACTTCTGTGCCTCTTTTCACATTTCAGTGTCTCAACTTGAATGCACATAATTTATCCATTCTATGTCACATCCACTCGTAGTGTATTTAGTATTCATCTGATACCAAGAGTCCAGAATCTCACCTAGTACAATTATCCACATCACAGAAAAAGGCCTTCTTGTTTTAAAAATCTTTTTCCTTTTTCCATTTTGACTGCTGAATTCAACACATACCAGCACAATGATAGCAATTTCAAAGGAAGTCCTTCTCCATCAAAATACAGGGTTAAGTGGAACCAATCAATATAAAATATACAGCAGGGATTTAAAAAAAAAAAAAGAAAAAAGGGAAAAAGTTCAGGTCAGATACTTTAAGAGCTATAAAATGTCATAGTTAATTTTTCATTCATCTAGTCTGGAGAGGGACTACTGAATTATCTATGAAAGTGAACTAACTTTGATAATTTTACATCAATGCTGCATAGCATTATCCAAAAGAGTACAGCCACTTCATTATTTACTATCTTACATGCAGTATCTACTAGCTAATACACGTACACGCACAGAATCAGTGAGCCTTCTGAACTACAGTATTACAGTACAACATTAACTTTGGGAAATAGAGAAGCAAATGGAAATGGTGGATCCAATGGATGTACATGCAGCTATGGTGGCTGTCGGTCAGTCTCTGTCATGCCGTGTATATAATGCTCCCATAAGCCATGCAAAACTATTTCTATACTAAGATTTGGCTCACTGCAAATTAAATCATTGTTTTCTACAATGTTAACTTTAATCAGCTTACTGAAATTAACTTCCTGTGAACTTCATCCTGCCTACTCAATCGCCAAACTGTTTTCCTCAGTTTCAACTGTTAAGTGACTATTCTTTAAAAGAAAAAAAGAAAGAGTGCCTCTTGCTTGTTAAAAATCATTTAAAAGACCTTCTTCTGGCTTTGTTCATCTCAAGTATTCGCCTTCAGGCTTTTCCAAGTGAAATAAACATAATTACTGGCCCATGGTAATGGCTACTCTCACACTGAAATTGCAAACACTAATGCAAATTTCCTGTCCATCAACTTTACTGTAAATCACACTGCAAAAAATCTGAACGGCTGCCTGCAATTTCTAACTATTAGACAATCTTTTGCTGTCTTAGACCCTATACCAGGGATATTTCCTCCTTTGTTTTTACTGAGACGTTTATCTAACTTGTCTTGGTGGTAACTATGGTGACAGTGATGTCAACGAAGAACAGATCAAAATATATCAGATAAGACAGAAATGATGAGACCCAGTGATGTATGGAGATTGTGTGATTTGTGGTATGTTAATTTGTATTTAATAATTAATCAAATTAGTATTTCACGTATAGATATAGAAAAATACTGGTACCTAACTGGCAGCCATCAACTTTCTGCAGCCTTGAAAATGAATTCAGGATTGGATTACACACACAAAGAAAAAAAAGCATCAGTCATACTAAGCACCCATCTGGAAATTAAATGTCAAAGATAAATGCAAGAGAGGGGAAAAAAATCAAATCAGAAAGTCAGTGTGCTTACTGGAAGACACAGACTGTTCTGAACAAAATTACCAAAGAAATATTTGCTGAATGCCAAATACTTCCTTAGATTTTTTTTCATAGTATGACCACCTAAGTGTCTTTAAAAAATATGATCTTTTTTGTAAACTCTCATAAAAAACTACTCCTGTGACACCTTTCAGAAGAATTCAATTCAGGAAAAAAGTACACTTCTACTTCCATGTTACAGCTTACAGATTGCAATTTATTGACACATAAGGAAAATATCTTAATTGTTCTATCTGTACAGATACTGTTCTTTCCCTTCTGTTTCTTGAGTGGATTTCTCCCTTCCACATATATCTTGTAAGTGATTACCATTAAATGAATGATCGACAGGCCCACATTGTAATATGCAAAGCCTCTATGTGCTTTTATGGCATGCAGCAGATTGCCAGATCTGTATGTGAAATACTAGCAAGTTCATAGATCAACAGATCTGTGAAATGGATAGGTAGAGCTCCATTTCTAACTTACTCTAATGACTTTCTTCAAACAGACTTCTTAAATTTGTGTCACAGCTATTGACAGGCTTCATAATTATGTATGTGGAGATATGCAAACTTCTGTTGGAAGAAATCACCAGAGCCAGCACATGGGTGGCTGCACAAAACCTGAGCATTAAGGAGGCTGTTGAAAGAGAAGTTCTGGCAGGTCTTCCCGTGATAATCTAAGGAGTTACCAGCTGCTCCTGCAATGCTTCTCCTGGAAGTTATCACACACAAAGGAGTCGGCGGAAGAACGGTGAGAACAGCTGGTGGCTCCATAGATTCTCACACCCACAGCAGTCGACAAAAGGAAACGTCTGCGTGCATCTTCAGCACTTCAGTGCAAAGTCTGAAAACTGAACTTAAATCAGCCTAGCAGTGAGATTCATCAGAGCTTACTTATTAATACCCTCTATCACCTGCTGGTATTTTGGTGATGTGAGATCACCTTTCTTACTGAGCTGCTATGAGGAAAGCAACAGTTTGCCTGAGAAAACAGGGCTAAAATCAGCACACTCAAACATATTTTGTAGCACAGCATGCACAGACATATGTCTTTATTTTGATGGAGTTTATCAGTTGTTAGGCCACTTCTCATTTGTCTCAAATGTGAAGCTGCGAAATCTTGAAAAATTCACATCAAATGAATTAGGTTTGGGATCTTAATCACATAAGTTGCTGGATGCAGGGGGCTGAGTCCACTTCTGTCAGCTTTTATATCAGAAGTAGAGATGTATGAAACCAAAGTAATGAGAAATACACAGTTATGAACTGTGAATATGCCCTAAAACATTTGCTTATTGCTGTAGTCCTTATTTCATTATACACTAGGTCTTGACAGGATGAATGGTGCTGCTAACAGCGCTGCAATAACTTTCATGATGCCTTCCTAAATCTGCAAGTATAAACAGGGTGAAAGTGTCATTGAATTTTATCACACACAAACATCAGAGGATAAAACACACTGACTAACCTGAACGCACCCTTCTTTAGATTAGGAGCTCATTAATGAATGATTCAGACATAATATGTCAGATTTCAACTTTTGGGAAATAATCCTGTAATCTACCAAAATTCATAAATTCAACCATTTTGCACCTTGCTGATTTCTCCCTCTGCACAGAGCTAAGCCACCTCCTTTTTGTCCTGAGAATTTTTCTCACATGAGAGAAAATGACTGCAAAATTGAATGCAGTCATTTTTATTTCCTGATGGTAGCTGTGAATCAAACATAAGCTACCCTTGATCCAGTCTGGCCCGTTTTTCCACAGAGAAGTAAAACATTCTTATAAATACACTTTGGGAACTAGATATTGTAACTTGATATTCAGTTAATTTCTTGAAAAAAATTTAAATACGACTAACCTGATTTTGAAAAAGAAAAAGTAAAAACCCTAAGTAAGGGTGTGCAGCTTCTCTGAAACTTTTAGGAGAACACTTACAGGTGTTATAGTATAAAGGTGAAGTTCAGACTGTTTTTACTTTTAGTGATAATGTAGGAAAGAAAAGAAATTTTCTAATTAAATAGTAGGAAATATCCTTAGATAGCCATTAGGGAGTAATCTCTGTGAAAGCATTATCATAATCAATTAGCAGGGATGCATTCTTAATGAAGTTCAAGCAATGGAAATGGTATATGCTGCAATGCTAGTATTAGTAACTCGTAAATAAATCTGTGCATAGGAACTGCAATGAAAAATTCTTATAAAGAATCCCCTCTAAAAGTAAACATATATTGACTTTAAATTTTGCATTTTATGACCCTTAACCTAAACTAATTAAACACAATAATATTGGAAAACACAGTGTCTACCCAGTATAGAAGACTTAAAAATTATCTTTGCTTTAGAAGTGACCACCCAAAAATCACAACTGTGGAGAACAGGACCAATCACTAGAAGGAAATATTTATCAATTATTTTGCTGCAGAAATGAAAGCCCTTTTAAAATTATTTTGACAACATACAGGGAAGCAGTAGAAATATAAACATATTTATCATGCTGCTTCTTGAAGCACACAATTCCAGCATTCATCGGCATGCCCATGACTGGTCTGTGTTCACTGGAGCACTCTTTCATAAATAACATTACTGGGTATGACATTTTATTAAAGTTTCACTGCTCTCAAAGACTTTCTCCAGGAAAATATAATTTCTAATCTAAGAATTAGATTCTTTCTAGGACTCTTTCTTATAAGGTACAATAGAGCAGCTAAGAGCAAGGAGTGACCTATCCCACTCCTATAGACACTGGTTTTAACAGTGATATTGCTGGATATCCACTACTTTGGCTTCTCCACAAAACACTTCACATTGCTTACCCCTTCTGGGATGTAGTTAAGATAGCTTTTCCTGAGGCATACAAAAGTACTTATTACTTTTTTCACTCTGCTGGGGAGAAGAACCAGATTTGCCTTGGATTTCCCATATAAATAGAGATCAAGAATAAAATCTTACTTACGAACAGTCTTGTGCTGCTTTTCCAGTGGCATTTCAATTTTCATTCTAGATGACCTCCAGATGTTCCTTCCAACCTACGTGTTTCTGGGGTTCTTGCATTATATTTGCAGTATTTCCTTCAGTATGGGAGAATTTTAACATGCTGGTCATAAACTATAATACAATGATGTGAGAGTACAGCCACTGAAAGTGTTACTAGTTAGTGGGTAAGCATAAATGAGAGCATAAAAAGACTTGTACACAACTCTGGTTTTTATCCGGAGCCATGTCATCTTGGAGAAGAGGGAGAGTTAAATTTTAATGTTAGATTTGTAGCTATTATCACATATCCAATGACAGATATGCAGATGGGTTTTCATATACTGGGTGAGTGTTGTGCAAGGAACCCATTAGTGCATGGCGCTTGCTTTTACTGGCACATCCTGAAATTGAAAGATGACTCCTGTCTCTGGGTTTATTTATATTACAGTATGACTGAAATAACTAAATAATCATGCATTACTGTCAAGAAAGTTTCTATTTAGCCAAATCAAACTCTCTAAAAATAAGATTTTCTTACTCTGCAATACTCATGCCTGTTAGGATCTCAGAGTAATAATGTGATAAGGCACATCAGTAAGCCGCTCTCAAGATGTACTACACTTTGGGCCTACACCCAGTTACTTGTCCTTGACTCGTGCTTGGGACTCCGCATTTGCTGGGTGAGGCCTTTTCAGCATTGTTTTCTCTGACTCTGTGAGAAAAATCTCTTAAAATATGTATTGGTCTCTAGTTCTGTCAGCATGGCACAACTCTCAAACATTTTCTGCATACCAGATTTGTAGCTGTCATCACAGTTCTAGCATTGCGCTGTTTGGGTGTCTGTATGCCCCAGTTAGATTTGTGGTATGTGACATGCAAACATTCTGCGCAAACACAGTAAATCTGATGTGTCCAACATCAGGTTTACTTTGCATGCACAACTTGTCTGCATGGAAAATGTGTGCTTTCTCTGAAAATCCAAAGTTGGGCTGGTGGCTCTTGATGAATCCTTCACTGCAGAGGCTTCAGGCCCTGAGCAGAGACCATAGAAACCCAGAACAGGAGTAGCTGCAGTTCTAATTTTCTCTGGGTTTTTATGATTAAGCGTGGATTCATCCATGTTAACCATGGATTAAACGGGAGAAGAAAGAGATTGCTCTGAGGCACCTGTAATTTTTGGTTCACTAGCTACCAATTTTAGCTACCAATGTGTATAACTATGCATTTCCAGGAAGAGGAAAATAATTATCATTTCTCTTATTTTTGCAAGTGGAAGAGCCTTCAGCAGTAAATAGTAGCCACCAAGTTACAACTCCACTCCTTGCTGAGAGCCTTACAGGAGACACCAGAAAAGGTGGATCCCAGGCTGGAAGCTTTGGGCAAGACACTGCCTCTTTCTTCACATAGATCATGAGGAAGCAGACTGGCAATTCCATGGGTTTAGACTCCAATTTAATTTTAGCTTTTAGTCATCCATTAATTCCTTAGTATCTATTTGTCTTATATGTTACCAGCTAAAGGACAAAAGTTACCAAAAATGACCAAAATATGTGGAACATTTTTTACTTAATTCAGCTGTCGATGCTTTCTCTCTCTCACTGCTTTTCAGCATATTCTTTACTAAGAAGCATACTTAATAGTGTCCCTCAATAGTGAAGAAATGCATACTTACATGTTAATTCTGAAGTGACTTACTCATTTTCATGAAAAATTGTATATACAATATTGGATCTACCTTAGCCAAAGGCATCTATCCTTAGAATATGCCTTGTTAACTTTCCAAGGAAATGGGATCCAATGATATTACCATAGATGAAGCATCTAGTGACGCAGTCATTTTTTGAAATGCCTTTGATTGAACTGCATTGCTACAGCAGGTATGCAAGAGTGCACGCTGAATGCATTTTCAAAGTGACCCTGTCAAACTCACAGTGACTGTATCTTCTCTCTCTGAACTTTTGATAAAATGCTCATGATTACATGCTGATTTTGTCAGAAACTCCATCCAGGCATGAACAGTGTATCTACTGGCAGCAAGGTCACGATATAGCAAGTTTCCATCCCACAAAATAACCTACCATTAAGAACTCATTTTTACCAATTTATTGCCAAAGCTCTTGTGGAATGTATCCATAGATGTTTTCTTTTTATACACAGCTTGGCAGATGATCTGGTATCCAGTGAATTCTAGCGACTCAGAAAAAGTGCAAAGAAATGCTACTTGTACACAGCCTGTGTTAAAAAAGTATCCGGATAGCACATACGGCACTGAAACAGTAAGTGTTTTCATGCATTGTTGGTAGTTCAGTTTCTCACGCCTCTAGCGTTTTAACTATCCATATTATCACTGACTGCATTTACCTCATACAAATCAAAATGGTGACAAACCAACTTCCATATATTTCTACCACTTCTGCACACTGATTTGTTGGAATGCAAATACTTGCTATTAACAGGGCACCATCTTTTACTCAAATTTTATATTCCTTGTTAAGTCTTGCTGTTCTTTTTTCAGTTTGTTTCTCAACCTCTTCTGCTTTGCTTTTATTCTAATTCAAATAGGAGGAATGGGGTAATTTAGGACAGTGAGAGGTATTTTTGAGAGATATTCTATTTTGCTTCACTTTTTTTCTTTCTTAGAATCTAAGTGCTTATTCTTTTTGCACTTGAATATTTTAACTTCTGTTTCCTCTCTCTGGAAAAAAAAAATTAAGAAGTAAAAACAGACCTCTGTTTCATTCTGGTAGTGCTTCAAATTCCCCAACAAAACCCACAAGAATAGCTGATCACTGCTTATGAAAATTGCAACCACTTCTAAATCACAATACCTTCCCTCTGATCAGATGTTAAGATGTTCCCCAAAACAGTTCCAATAAGTTTATTCTCTGGAATGGGTTCGTTTGGGGTTTTTTTTTGTTATGCATTTCTTGTTTTTTCCCCAGGTTGTAAATTCTCCCCTTCTTTTCTTCATAACACTGTCCTAATCCATTAACTCATTCAGTGCTTTCTATAAAATATTATATAATGGAAGTGGAATTGTTTGATGTCAAAAAATGTATAACATACTTTTCACAGAACATCCTGTAGTCCCGAACTGTTAAAAAGTAGCAAGAACAGCAAGAAAGGATGAAAAATAGCTCATTTATTTGCCTGTTGATGGATTTGAACCACAACACCACCATAAACTTTTATGATCTACAGTAGAAACTAGCCTTTCCCTATTGAGGCACAGATGAAATCTGTCACTTGCATTATTTCATAACTGCAGTCTACATTTTTTTTTAATGTGCCAAAACTGTCAGTTTCTAAGGGCCCACTGAATGCTGAAATCAAGAGTATGCACCGGAACGACCTGCCTCTAAGCTCTGTGTCACAGAGCTCTTCAGCTGCACAATTTTACCTATTTCTCCACGTTAAGTCATAGACCACGTATGAAAAAGGCTGAACAGGATATTATAGGAAACTAGTAAAGACTTAAGTGAAACACTTGAAGTTGTCATCACATTTCCTATAAATGGCATTTTTCATCCTCTTTTATTGTTTGTCTCTTGCCTCTGTTTCCTGAATTTAACGTAATTTCAGCAATGTTCCATTTCCTACTGTCTGAATAGTCCTTTCTCCTTGAGACTTAGGCAGTTTTACCTGGCACGGCATTAGGGGGTAAATGCTTTTAATGAGACTCCTTCACCCATGCTGTAAATTATTTTAACTTCTTTCTTTCTCCCCAGGGAAGAGAGAGTTACATACCCTACAGGGTACCTTTTGGTTTACTATTGAGCCTCTTTTGCATAACAACAGGCATCCGAGTACAGTAAGCAAAAAGTACTTATGCCGTTACTGAGATTTAATACCACCTTTATGAAGAGTCCTATTGCTATTTTAGGAAGAAGGTTACAAAGGGGTTGTTAGAAACAAAAGTCATTAGGAAGTAAAGGCACTGGCACTATTCTTTGATCACAGAATCCCTCACATCCTGAAGCGGTTGTTGATAAAGCAGCCTAGTGCAACTGTTGAAAAGAATTGCTACAGTTTGGAAAGCATTCAGTGTTTTGCTGGGTAAAGTCAGTAAACTTCTGACAGATGAGTTTCCTTGAGACAACTTTTATGAAATACATAAGAAACCAGTTCTGTCTGAGTCATTGAGACCTGAGGAAATATTTAATAAATACTGAGCTTTTTTAAAGTCTTCCCCCTTGGCCCTGCAGTCTTCTTGGAGAAAAATAATTGCTTAAAATTATTTACTTCATAACTTCACAATCCTGCCACAATATACAGCGTAATTACATCAATTCTTTCCTTGTCCTCTGACTTTGCTGCACTACAAAAGCTGAGAGAAAACTTTACTCTATATCCTGAGCTTTACAGATTGACAGAACCATGTTATAATGATATCTGTCAGGACAGGCCAGATTTGATATAAACATGAATCTTTGCACAGTAGTTGACTTGAAGGCCTGTTACTGAATTAGAAATCTATTTTATATAACATAGCATTTGATGTACTAAAATATGACATGGGTGACAACATCACTGGTGGAACCAATCAAAGTATGCTAAAACAGCTACTTAGTCATTTCAGAAGTGTGCCCTGACATATGTCTTGTAGTACTGCCAAGGAATTTTTCTGCCATTTTTTAGCCACCTCCAGCACTGACTTTAAGTCAGAAAGCTTCAGTGCTGGTGCAGCTGTCAGCCTCTTATTTCTGCAGTCAGGTCATTCATCAGTTTTCTCAATCTTGAGGCTTTCCAGGGGAAAAGCATCTGATCTTTAAGCCTCTAGTGACCTCTTGGTCATCACAGGTTTGAGAGCAACACATACCTTTGTTTTAAAATTGAGATTCCTCCTGATCATAACAATTGTGAAACATTGCCATTTGGAAATTGGTTTATAGATTCTTCCAAGAGCTGTTCCCTTTTCATTCTTTGGCTAGAATCGCTACCACTTTTGTTCCTTCAAATTGCATGTATTAACTTACTGTGTGATCTTCAGGCCAAGTGGCACAGACATGGACTGATACAAGAGAACGTGTTTCTTATATCTCTGCACTGGTCAGCGCCAACCTACCTCTGACAGGCACCAAACAGCACACTTCTTATCAGTTAGACCATCAGTCTTAATTTACCCTTCACCTGCTAACGAGTGACTTTATAATGCTGCTCTACATCATGGGTAATAGGATCTGCATGGCATCCTTAGCTTGCAATCTCTAACCTCACAGTTCTTACTGTTCTGGAAGCACCTGAATCTGCTTAATGGCCGTGTGAGAGGGGTCAGTGTCTAAAAACTAAAGCCTAAAAGCCCAAGGGTTTTACAGGTTTCTGCTACAGATATTGACTATTCAGTTTAGGACTTGCTACATAACTCAGCTTACTTTAAATACTGTCAAGGTTTCTATTTCAGCAATGACATTAGTACTCCATATATATATATGAAATATCTCTCTGTGTGTGTGATATTTTGTGTAACTCTTTGATACTTCAGTACTACTCTCTATTATTCTAAAAAACTTATTTAAATTCTGCCCTGTCTGAAATTTTCTGTAACATTTTGCCTTTTTTACCTCCTGCCTCCCATTCCATCTGGAGAAGATACGTGTTAGTGTTATTAATTAACAGTGATATGTTGTGGTATGTTTTTACGTAGAAGGAAGCTATTTGATTTTACTTCTGTCTATACAGCTTTTATGTTTTGGAGAATAATATCTTTTTTTGTAATCTAAAGAAAACTATACTTGAGTAGTATTTTTTCATGCAACCTAATAAAACTTGGATAACACAAGCTTAGAATGATTTTTTTTTTTTCTTATTTCAGGTTTGATGCCTCTCAAATAGTGGTCTTATAACAGTCTGAATTTGATATGCAACAAAAGGAGCAGAAAGTGTCTCAGGGTTTCATGGCACTGCCATTTGCATGGAGGGGTTCAGCTGGCATTTGCGACTTGCCCAACGATGTACGTCATTCTGTATCTCAGAACGCAGTAACCACTGTAACTGTCCTACCCCTGTGTTCACTTGCTCAAGGTGTTCAGCCAGCTGTGAGAATATTCACAACTTCTGGGGGCTACAGGGGAACAGCACTGCATACAAGTATGTTTTCAGGTACTCCACATAATCATCAAATACAAACTTTTACATATCATTATATAAAGAGTATAAATAAAAGTATAATGCTGATATATTTAATAAAACACAGATAATAGAACACAGAAGAACACAAAGAAGAAAAAATTAAACTGAGCTTTGTTCTTATTTTTATGAATACTTTTATCTTTCAGAAAATTAGATACCGTACATTTGAATAATAAAATACCTGAAAGAATGAGACATATTTTACTCTACCCCCTCCCCCNCCCCAGTTTTCTGCCTCAGCTGACAGCAGGTGTATCTGACCCAGCTGTATATTGAATTTTTGCTTTATGGCAAATTTAAATGCACTGAAAAAATTGAAATATATTTCAACAACCAAGAATTTGACTGAAAGAGAAACATTAAAACAAGTTTGCTGACAAACAAGGACAAGATTCATGGATCTTCTATTTCAGATCCTCTTAGTCGTACTTCCAGTATTAAGAAATGTGCATAGCGTTTGTCATAGTATCTCACAAGAACTGCTGGATGTTTTTTGTGAGAAGCTTCCAGAAGTTAACTAGCAGGCTAGGTTTGAGCTAGAGTTAGATGACTGCCAGAATTACAATAGTGTAAAAAAAGTTTTGTAATAGTAGAGCACTGGGCAATCTTAATGAGGAGACAGCAGTATCATATAGACTTAAATAATAGATATGAAACTATCTTCCATTTTATAATAATATTTTAATGCAAGAATTGATAGAGCAATTTCCTCCTATCACTATCAGAATAACAGGTCAAGCACACGAGAATAAAAATAGATAAATTGTTGGAAAACATAATATTAGAGAAAAAAAGCGCAGAACTGACTTTCTTTAAACTTACTTCTTTTTTTTTCTTTTTCAGTGACAATTATTAACACTCGCAACCTGACACTTCAAGCTGTGTAGAGTTTTTTGGTAGATAAGTACTGAATTTTTAATATAAGCCAAAGTACATGAGGTTTTTGTGTATTTACGTAGTTGAACAAGAAATTTCTTTTGGTCACATTTTCCCAGTGCTTATTTTTCAGCTGACTCTCACCCATAAAAGTTTCAAATTAAAGAGGCACTTGGTTGACACGCTGTCTGCAGCAGCGGCTCCAAACACAGTGATTTGCTCAGTATTGACTTAAAGTGCAATTTATTCAATGAAAAGACTCTGAGGAAAACTCGGATGCTTCAGGAATAGCATGAAGTATTGACCTAATCCAACCTTGCTTAGACAAACTGGCAGTATCAGAATTGAAACAGTACATCTGGAGGCCAGAAGAAAAAAGTCTGGTGCCTCTACAATTTACATATTCTTCCAAGTATGGTATAAAATAAAGCCCAAACTGCTTCTGCAAAGCAAACCTTCTGGCTATGTGTAAATTCCTGCATAAAATTCTGGTAGCAGATCCTGAGCTGACAGAGACTTCAGACAGAGTAATTTACATCAGCAGATGATCTAGCTCTGCTTGTTTTTTCTGCTGCAGTGTGATAAGAAAGATCTGGAACTACATTTCAAAATGAAAACCATTTCCCACATAGCTCACTGACCACAGGAAGATCACCACAATTACTGAACAACATGTTTTGGCCTGCAGTGCAAATTTTCACAAGCACAGAAAGACCTAAGGCAGTAAAGGGAACCCTCATTTCTCTGTAAAATGTAAATCATGGCAGATGACACATTTGCAAAACAACATCATCGCATAATGAGCTCTACTAAAGATAGACAACACAAGAACTCTAACAATTTCCCTGGTGACAACCTCAGAATGATCCATTTCTCCTCCTGACTTAAGCTCTGGTGCAGGAGAACATTTAGGTCTGAAATAGTAAAATGCCAAAACAAGAACAGAAGAAAATCCTGAAGTTCTGCCTTTTTGGAAATGCCATCTCACCTCCATTACACATCCAACACAGACACTACCTAATATTCTTAATGCATCAAGGTCTTTTCCGTAAATACTTTAGTACTTCTGAAACCAACATGGTTCGCTTCATTTGCTTCAGGGTTGGTGGCCCTGCCTGTGGCAGGAGGGTTGGAACTCTATGATCCTTGGGGTACCTTCCAACCCAGACCATTCCATGATTCTATGATTCTATTTGAATCCAGCTCATTGTTCTGTGGTTGGTTTATATTAGAGAGCATTTCTGGTTAGCATAGCCCTTCACGTGAGCTACGTGAGGCTTGGTCTCCCCATTCTTTTGCTGACTACATCTCCCATTTATTAGTATTCTCTCACCTAAAGAGCGCAAAATGCTTTTCATGGATATACTTTTAAGTTTTAAAACACACCCTGCAGTTCATGCTTTAAAAGAGTTGCTTTGTTTTGAGGGAAACTGTTGTGCCTCTGTCGCCACCCCACAGAAAATACGACCTGAACTGCAGCTTCTCACAGCTGACGAGAGTAGTGAGCCAATGGAAAGTTTCACGTTCTTGTGAACTGATTTAAAAGTGCCTGAAGTTCAAAATAAATTACATCAAATTGACATGAAAATTATTTTTTTCCTATTTTATTGATTTAAAAATTCAGATTTTTAGCATGAAAGCTCTTTCTTATTTTCCTGTTACAGCAACTGAATTCCCTGTAAAGAAACCATGTCATTAGAAAATCCTGAAAGCAAACTGAATGGAAACCCCAAGAAGTTCCTACACTATTCGGTGTCAGCCTGAAGGGACACCCGTTGACATTCCTGCAGTAGCGTCTTGATTCTGCAGTTGTTAATGAGGAGGCATTTTGAAACACTAATACATATTCTTGAAATAAAAAAGATTAATAAAAATCACACATGGGATGATTTCCATTGCCAAGTTTACCCTGACTTGGTACTGCAACATCAATCACCTTGTCATGTGGAAGGACCAGAGCAGAAAACACATGTATATACAGAAACACACAACTCTTACCAGTTCTAATCTATTTATCCCAATCATAAAGTGAGAGGTAGTACTTTACAAATGATAACTGAATCTGCAGTAGGAAATCTGTGCCAGCGGCAAACCAGACACTGTCACTATGGACAAGCAGATGTGGAGCCCTTAGCAGCAGAGGCAGGGTTGGAGCACAGCACCTCTTTCTGTTCCTCCTCTGTCTGTGTTTTGTAAGGGCTACATATGTTTTTGGTTTTTTTTTAATACACTCTTTGCCTTCTTTTCTCCACAAGATATTCACAACGTTTGACATACATGCATCTTCGTTGTTATGCCCTAAAACCAATCCCACCCCCCTCTCTTTTCTTTAGCCAACAGTTACTGGCTGTTCGTAATCTGGATTTATACTGTTGGGATCGCTAGTGCCTGTCCTCCTTTGATGGTACCCCCCAAAGACCCTTGCTATGTAACGAACCCCAATACTCAGCTACATGTTTTTTCAAAATGTGCTGCTTTGTTGTTCTAGCTCCGCAAGACATAGTTTCATGTCTATAGCCAATTGCTGTTTTTTAAAAGCTCATTCAGCAGCAGCTTGGATTAGATATAAGTAAAAGTGATAAACGTAAAATTGTATCACAGAGCTTATTCTCCCCCCACCCATCTGGCACAGGCAACTTTTGTCTTATATCCTACAACTGTCCCTAACCTTCTACCTGAGGAGAAGGACCTGGGGCTGCTGGTGATAAGAAAAGCTCGTGACCCAGCAATGTGTGATGTGCGCTTGCAGCCCAGAAAGCCAACCATTTCCTGGGCTGCGTCAAAAGAAGTGTGACCAGTTGGACAAGAGAGGGGATTCTGCCCCACTGCTCTGCTCTCATGAGACCCCTCCTGCAGTACTGTGTCCAGAATGTGGTTCCCGGTACAAGACAGAGGTGGAACTGTTGGAGTAAGTTGGAGTAAGTTCAGAGGAGGCCACATTGATGATAAGATGGCTAGATCACCTCTCCTATAGAAACAGGCTGAGAAAGTTGAGCTTTCCAAGTGGTGGAACCCTGTCTTCATCTCTTCAATATCTCATATATGTGTGCACATGGACTCCATCTCTATATTTTAAATTCAAGATAGAATGTATCAGAATTTCACATCATATTTATTTACTGGTAGCTGAATGATGTACTAGGTGAGTTTTGAGTAAGCACCTGGAATTTATATTCCCACACAAACTAAACTTGCAGTATTTCAAATTGCTCCACTCAGCAACACTTTTACTAGTCCAAGATCGAATTCTGCAAAAAGAATTAATTTTTCTGTAATATAATTGCTGTTCTTGCAGGTTTCACTGAAGTGTGACTTTTTCCTTTTTTTTTTTTAAATTGTCTTTAAACGGTGAACTCGCAGCTAAGTACAAACAGTCATTATACAGGAGAGAGAAGCCTCCAAGAGACCTTCCAGCAGGTTTTGTAGCCTGAAGGGGCTATAGGAAAGCTGGAGAGGGACTGGTTACAAGGGCACAGTGACACAGGACAAGGGGTAATCACTTTAGGCTGAAGGAGGGGAGATTTACTTTAGATATTGGGAAGAAATTCTTTACAATGAGATTAGTGAGGACCTGGTACAGGTTGCCCAGGGAAGCTGTGGCTGCCCCTGGATCCCTGGCAGGGTTCCAGGCCAGGCTGGATGGGGCTTTGGGCACCCTGGACTTGTGGAGGGTATCCCTGCCCATGGCAGGGGCTGGGACTGGATAGGCTTCGAGGTCCTCTCCAAACCAAACCAATCTGTGGTTCCATGATTCTATGTCTGCCTAAGGCTGGGGAACAGGTCACACCAGAAGGTGCCTTACAGTGGGGAGAGTCACTTCAGCCACCCCAGCTCACGGCTTGCTGTCAAGCGCTCTCTTTCTAGCTCACCAGCCCCCATATACAATTCCCCTGCATGCTCCTTCCATAGCAGAGATTTTCTTTGAACAGAAACAAGAGTGAGATAATATTCTTTAATAAAGTTTGAAGGAACAAAATGTTAAAATTCGGCTTCGGCTTATTGCACTTGTAATAAAACCGTTTTTTCTTCATTGTTCTTGTTATTTCTCTAGACCACAGTGATGATTTTTTCTTGGGGGGGGGGAAGGGCTTTTCTTTCTGCTTTCATTTCTAAATCAGTATTAGTTGTGAAAGAAGATAATTGGTTAGTTTCTATCTAAGGTTAAATGAAAAGTAAATTATTGCCGTTGAGGTCGCACAAAAAACATAATATTTGAGATTACAGATTCATGAGTTTAATCTTAGACTCCACGTAAAATGTTATTGAGTCATATATGGACAATAATAATCAAGATTGCAGAAATGATTACTTGATGTTTAAGGGCATTCTCATTGAAAAGTTGAATTACTTTAATGCAATAATCCTTACACAGAGTAAGCTTTATGGATATAGCTTTATGAATATGTATTGCCTAGCTGTTTTTCTTTTCTAACTTTATATAAAAAGTCTCATATGTTAATTCCCCTGCAGAGAATCTCTGATGAGCCCTGAATTTACTTGTAATTTATACTGTCTTTTATTGCGGATTAACCTTAGAACTCTTTTTCTCAATGTTCAAGTACAAAATTTACTGTACTAATGGTCAAATTCACTGAGAGGGTGGTCGGGCACTGGCACAGGCTCCCTCAGGAAGCGGGCACAGCACCAAGCTGGGCTGAGGTTAAGAAGCATCTGGACAATGCACTCAGTCCCGTGCTCTGACTTGGCTGGGCCTGTGTGGAGCCAGGAGTTGGGCTTGATGATCCTTATGGGTCCCTTCCAACTCAGAATTCTATGATTCTATGATTCAAATCCTGTGGAAAAGCCCAAATAATAAGTACCACACTTGGAAGATGCAGTGCCCTAACGATCCAGTATGTGTTTTTCCTGGGAACAGTTGTGGGAATATAACAGAAGACTGGCGAGGAGGATTATAAACACGCTCAAGCAACCTGCAGCTACGGTGTAGAAAAACACATACTGACACATGGTAATTGTTGTTTGGCCTTGTGTGCTGGACAAGGGGAACAGCTGTTTGAATACACAGGCCTGCAACAGACTGAGAGAGACCTTACCAAACATGCTTGAGATGCCTGCCCTCATGTGGGAGAGATCAAAGCACAGCAGTAAACTAATTCTCTGCGGATCCCTCAAATACAGGGCAAAACCTGCAGGTTTGGTGATCCTCCAGCAAGGACCGAGCTCTGCCCGGGTGCCTGTGTCCCCACTTGTGGGTTTCTGCCCGGGTACCACGTTATAAAAATAAATCAAGTCTTTGCATTTCACCTGTGTTTTTGTGGTGGTTTCTGCATCCTGCCTGTGCCAGCTCCCACAACAATATTAATTTTAGTAATGTATCAACACTAGGATCAGGTGCCAAACCAGCCAGTCTCTCCTGATCAGGTCATTCAGCTTACAGAACTCTTCTGCAGCAGTTATCCTGTACTCATGTTGGAGACCTCAATGAAAACTTTTAAAGATTTGATCAAATTTCCAGTTTTAAACTCAGGAAACATTTGTTTCAAAATCTTACTGTAAAGAAGGCTGTTTTGAAGAATGGGCTCACCTAAAAGTTTTACGTGCCTATGTTAAAAATGAGATACCTAAGTACTTTGAGTGCGATGCCAGCAGATTTTAAGCTAATTCTATGTCGTGTCAAACCCCTCCAATTAGCTACAAATTGCAATTCTGCCTGTTTCACTGAAAACCACAGAATTGCAGCATGTTGTTCTGTTTAGAACAGCTTAATCTACCCAGCAGCAGAAGTTGATGTTTTACAAGCCATTTTATTCCTCTCATGTCATGAAATATTTTAGAAGCATTCTGTTTACAGTGTGAGATTCCATTGTGTACAGATTGTATGATACACCATGGTGGTTTTCCAATGATGCATGCTGGATTTTGGTAAACGATTCTCAAAGATACTGGTGAAAAATACCCACAGACTTCACAAGGCTTTGAAAATCTTGGATTTCTGCTTATGGACCTTGACATAACTGAATGCTTGAGTTTTTTACAGAGTCACAGAAAAATGCGACATAATTCCTTGGTCTGACTTGCTATAGGATGAAGTGTTATGCTTTGTTTTTCCTCTCTTTTGTTTATGTGAAGAAACATCGGTAGTATAACACAAAGGTAATGTAGCATTGTAATTACTGGATAAAATACTTACACGGCCTCCAGATAGGTGTGATTATTTCCCTATAGCTAGCCCTGATTTACAGTACTCCCTTGTGCTACTTACTACCTGGAAATGTTATGTAGTGTGGCACTTATAGATAATGTCCGGGGTCAATTGTTAAAGCTAGTGCCATGTTTCATTTTAACCATTTTAGTTCTATAAGCCATTTCTGTACATGTGCTCAAACATCTTTTCAGCTAAAACTGTGTGATTAAAAAGTTTTTTAACAATAGTTTTAGCTAAGTGCAGAAGCTGGAGTGGTGTATGACTGAGAGAAGAGCCTCGGAGCGCTTCAACTGGAGCACTGCACAGAGCGAAACAAAACGGTGAGACCAGCAAGAAGCAGTGTTTCAGGTGTTTGGTGTTCTAAAGGTTGAGAGGCTTAAGGCTTAATCATGTTTTTATTGTCAAGGGAAATAAAAGGAAAGATAAAAAGAGTGCAAGAAATGTAAGGAAATGTGATGGGACAAGCAGAACAGTTAGAATAGGAAGTAGATGAGAAACTTGAGTTTCTTTGTAATGAAGGATGTTTGTGGTGGGGAAAATAATGTCAAAAAACCAGGAAGGCATAGATAAACACCTTGTTTTGTCAGGTTGGGTTTTTTTTTTTTCCCCGAGAAGAAAGTGACAAGATATTATGCAGTGATATAAAAATAAATGGAAGCAAGGGAAGAATAAGAAGGGAGCACAGATTTGAGAGAATTTTAAAACAAGTCCAAAAAATGTAGGGTGCTACATGCAGGGAAAAGCTGATGGCAGTATTGAATAAGACATCTGCTGAAAAGAAGAAACAACAACATGCCTCAAAGAAAGAAGAGTGTTCAATAAAATAGTAAAGAAAAGCTATTTTGGTGCAGAGGAGTGTTGTAGTAGGGCGGTAGATTAAATGAAAACATGAACAAGGAAATACACAGCTCAAAAGAAATTGGTCATTAGCCTGTAAGCTGAAGCATCCAGAATGAGTGTAGGATATTGCAAGGAGGAAAACAGAGAACCAGGTGGAAATCTGCTGCTGCTAATGGGAAGCACTGATTGAAGAGTAAATGTCACTAAGAGCAAGAAAGGGACAGAGAAGCTGTTTGCAGTTTTACTCTGGGGAAGAGAAACAATGTGAAGAAGAGAGCAAACTGGTTGGAAAATAAAGTAAAATTTATTTCAGGTGAGGTGTGTCAACGTAACCTATCCAATATCATGTGATTCCATTTAAACTTAAAAAAAGTAAATTGGTTATTTTATTTTTAGACACTACTCTCACATTTAATATTTTTTGGCAGATCATAGTACTCGTGAAGTTTCTGGAGCCTTGAAGTTAAAGGTCTTGAAGAAAATTCCTTATAAACTTGACATTTATTGCTTTTTGATAAAGTCATCTTTAGAAGTTTTTAGAGAAAAACAGCTGAAGATTAACTCCACTTTTTTAACATATAGTTCTGTCCTACCTATCAGAGCCGATCTAGTGACACAGTGCTAAGCAATTAACTACTAGGTGCAGTTTAATGAAAGCACCATGCAATTAAAAGTTGATCCAGTTTGAAAGGGATGGATGGGAAGGGATCTCCAGGGTCTGTTCCCTGGGCGTGCTCACACAAGTGTGCACACTGTAAGTGACAGGGAATAGGTACTTTGCAAACTGTATATGGCATAAAAGATAAAAGGTAAGGAGGAAATTCTGAGCCTGACAAAATCAGACAATGTAAATAGTGCTGAACGGCACCAACCGAACGCAATTCTGAGCCAAAGTCTGGGCATGAACCAGAAATTTCAAGGGGTTTCCTTAGCTGTTCTGCAAAACATCTCATGATCCAGATGTCAGATTTAGCTGGGTTTTACATCACAACTTATATATCTCGAAACCTCTTACCTGCACTGGACATGATTAAGCCCCGACAGACTCCAACAGTAGAAGTACAGCTCATAACACAGCTTTCATTTCAGTCAGAAACTGCTCTCTTTGCGGTGAGGACGCAGGGTGAGTCATGAGGACCAAGAGTCTTCCAAGGGCAATGGTCTTACTTGGCTGACACAGTGGATCAAAAAAAGAGGCCACTGCCTCTCACCATTAAAACACACACACAAACAACACCCTCCAGCACCCTAGCCCCCCAGAGGGATACATCTGTATGCATGATAAAGGACTGTGGCGCCAGTGATGATTCTGTGAAGTGATGAAAGAAGTATACATGTGTAGTGGTACCAATGCTTGGAAGTCTAGAAAAAGTGGGATTCTTGGAATTTGGGCTAATGCTGAAGTTACAGCCTGTTGTACTCCACATCCAGACACATAAGTATAGCAGCATTTGGGGCATTTTCATCATCCTTAGAAAAGAAAATCTAAAGAAATCTTCTAATATTCCTCAGAAAGTGAGCCCAAGTCAGACAAAGCGGAGTAACATACCCCAGGAGAAAGAACCATCCTCAAGAAAATTGTTCTCTGTTCTCCTTCTGGAGTGAGATGCCACCAGCATTCCTGTTCATCTACATTACTACGTGAGAGACAGGAATTTACCAACAAGATGACACTCAAGGTTAATTGGATTTAACTAAAATATATGAACTTTGAAGAGGATTCATTACATTATCCTAAGTCCTTGCATAGATATTCTGATTTAAAATTAAAATTATCTTAGTTTATCTTATTTCACTCCTAAACTAAAGATAAAATGAATTAAGATAATTTCAGAACTCATTTGCACTCATTTTCCTGTGTGCACATGTGTAAACAAGCAATGAGATCCTAAAACTTAGAACCTCATTTGGTTCATATCAATAATGCATCAGAACTCTGAGACTGGTTTTCAGACACAAGCTCTTCATGAAGGCATCGTTGAGGATGATCACAATATCCAGAATAATGGAGACCACAAGTGTACTAGCTTTGTAAAGTTTTAAAATCCTCTAGAAAAAGAAATGCCTTTAGGAGAAAGTCTTTTTTATGCAGCTGTGCTAAAAAGTGGGTGAGAGCAAATGGAAAATTTTATAAACATCCTGATTTATACCTATTTCATCTTTGACTTAATAGCATCCTAACGACAGAAGAGGCTTGCAAGAGCACTCCACAAAGCCCAATATACGCTGTGACTGCCCTTCTTCTTAAAAGGCCAATGAGAAGAAAACACATGAGAAAACATGGAATTCTGTAACACGCAATTAACATAAAGTAATTTTTTCAGCAGTCCTGCCAAACGAAAGAGGGCTGTTTATTGAGGTTATTCAGGCAAAGGATGATAAAAAAGGAGTTCTAAAGAAATCTAAGGATATAACTCAGGTATTCAAAATAAAAAGCTGGGAACACACCAGAATCCAATGCCATATGCCATTTATCTCACATTATTGGCAAAAAGCACAACTGTCTAACAATTGTAATAAAAAGAGCTCTAAAAGGTACTTTTAAGGTTATTGCTTCCAGCAGAAATTTCTTCCATTTCTTTATCAAAATTGAGGAATATGTGTATCAGCAAATCTATTCACACGAGAACTGCTGGAATGTTTGTTGCATGACAAAACATTCCAGTGAAAACAACCCAAGATCCTGACAATACAAGAGGTAAATCAAATCTTACTCACTGAGCAACGCTCCTAAAGGAGCAGCGTGCCCAATGGCCAGAACCACTGTGCAGTAATTACAGGGCTTTTCACCAATAACGTAATTACAAATTGCATTGTATCTGCCAAAGGCTGAATCTTCCTAATTACGGATACCTGCACTGACAGATACAAGCTCTATATTTAGCACTACTGTTAGACTGATAAAGGAGAGTATTTCTTGAGTATAAAACCTTCGCTACACTAGGTTTTGCTAGAGGAAAGTTGTGATTGTGCTTTGAGGATGACCCCGCTGTCTTTTATCCTGTTTGAGAACAATACTCACTTAGTACTATTTCAAGGAAGGGGTATGAAGGGTGTAACTAACAGGTAAGGAACAGGGTGCAGGAGAGGCATTTGCTGTTTCTAAATCTGCCACTGGTATCTTGTGTGCCCTCAGGTATCTAAACTCCTTTTATCTCAGTTTCTTTTTCAGCTGGAAAGAGTATTTGTATATCTATGTGGTACATAAAACTAAACAAAGAGGTAGAAGAAAATACCATTCAGCTGAGTAAGATTTTTATTATTGTTAAGCTAATTAAAAGAAATACTTTCAAAAGAAATTCTTTCACACCACTCAGTGGCTCTTTGGGGAGAATGCCTGAAAAAAATCCATGGTGCTTACTGAGAACTGGACTGGCAGAAAACAGTGGCCATGAACTAACCTGGATGTAAAAGGAAGTTTTAAAAAGAATCAGAAGGAAATGCTTTCCTTCAGATCCCCTCAGACTAGATGTCCATTCTGTTATGTTGTGCATCCTATCACTGCATACAATTTGGACAGTAGATGTGAAACTACCATTACTCTTTCTCATCATAGGCACAGGGCTTTGGCAGAGTAGCTGCTGCTTCTTCACCACAATCAGAGCACTTAGAGAATAAAGAACAGCATTAGTTCAGATTGCTGCTGGTCTGACTGCAATTATAAACCAGAACTATGCCTGGTTTGTGTTCATTAAATAGGAAGGTCACAGGTATCTTTGAACTGACACTCATTCTTTGTGTGCAAACACATTCTCTTTCATGTACTTTCCCCCCCCCCCCCCCTCCATATTCCCCAATGTGAATTTTTTGACACTCNNNNGTGAATTTTTTGACACTTCTTAAAATATTTTAAAGAGAACTTACTTAAAAATTGGAAAAGTCAACTCATTAAATAGCATATTTGTAGTAAGAACCTTTTATCTTCCACTGAAGGCAGTAACAACAGTGTCTCTGAAAATTTTCAGTAGACAACAAACAACCTCTTTGAGTTTAGCATTTTCTGAAGTGACTGATCCTGTCTTTCTCCGAAAGGTACTTTCCATATGTGCCAGATATATGGAAACGTTGCAAAAAGGAAAGCATTCCAAATTACATTTCCTAGCAGTTATTCCATTTTACATCTTCAGATATATTAGAAATATTACAGGTATTTTTTGAAAGTCGTAAGGCTCTCCTATTATTTCCTATATTTGCCTTAATTAAATACTAAAATAACTTCTGGACAAACTCTTCACTACCTGATTGGGAACCAGCAGGACCTCTCCTGAAGACAACATGCAATCTGCATACTCAAGTGCTGCAGGTAACAGACATCTCTGCTAACAGGTACATAACTAAATTCCAATTTAGATGATAATTCTGTCGAGCTTACCTTTGATTTTTTTTTCCCTAAACATTATTCACAGTAAGATCAATCCAACATTACCTGACAATTACATTACTCGGCAGTAAGTACATAGCTCCATTCTATCTTGCATGTACACAGAACAGAGCAAGAAACCGAGATTCCACTGGGTAAGCACCAAATATAAATCATTAGCCTGCAGGTCAGGGAGTCCACAGGTTGAGTTAGGAACAGTATGGTAAGTGAAAATTCTTTCCTCTGCAGTCCTATCTAAGATACAATGGTGGTACCCCTCCTGCACTCAAAGAGGTGTCCAAGATGTTTGTATCTGACGTGAGGCATCTCATACATCACAAAGCACACAAGGTGAAGCTGCTACTTAAAGCAGAGTATTTTGGCACATCCAGACCGCCTGCAAGCCTTCCACATTACTGATGTTTACTTTTCAGTTTATGTCTTTTTCCTTTCCCGTTAGCAATGTTTACATTTTGCAGAATAACTAAATCTCAAGTCTTTCCTTCCTTTCCATTTAGGTGAAGACAGATGGGTTGAACTTGTTCTTATTTGAACTCCCTAGTTCTGCACTGCTCAGCCAGGAATGCAAATCACAGATCCACGGCAATCCTGTAAATTACATCTCTCTAATGCTCCTCACACCTCAGCAGACTCAAACTTCTTGATACCACAACATCCAGAACCAGAGAAGCACAGTTCTAAGTCAGCAAAGAAAGAAAGGGAAGCAATGTTTCTCCTAAGTCCATCCTTCCTGTAGCTTGCAGTGAAACTCCTTTTAAAAAGAGCAAGAGATTTTTTTTTCTCATTCAAAAATGAGTTATGTGATGATTACCTCAAGGAATATTAAGAGAAACATGAGGATAATTCCATCAAGGCTTTTAAAAATCCTGCGTGCAATTTGTCTTTCTTTTCTGAGGGTTAAGAATGCAAACCGCAATGGCAGAAACAACCATTTATCTGCCACTGCTCATTCCCAAGAGTTATTCATAAGCACCGCATTAGTTTTCAGAGGGAGCTAACTACCTCAACTTTTATTCTGAACATGTACTGTCTGCACTGTTCATTGGTTGGGTCATACACAATTTACTCTTTTATGCATTCTCATCTCATTTTTGCTTTCTTATTTAAATGCAGTATTATTTATTGTGGTGTAAAAAGAAAATAGCCTCAATCCAAGGTGATTGCTAAGACAAAATAAGCGATAAGTAGCTTTTGTCATTACTGCCCACACAGAGTCATTTTCTACATGCTCGTGCCTAAAGTTGCCAGAGTGGGAGGTTCTTGGGTTTTTTCCAAGTCTTTATTTCTAAGATAGTTGTAAACCTTAGTTTAATTATAGAGATGTCAGGAGCCCCCCAGAATGTAGGAAATGAAGAGCTAGTCTCATAAGCGCACTGCAACAGTCTAGGACGTTGGCAGAATGGATAGTAATTGCTATTGTTGTCAGTTCTTGCTCTTTGTATTCCTTGCAAGTTTTTTTAAAAAATAAGAATAATGAATTATGGAGTATCCGTTTTCCCCACATGCTGTAGAAGTAGGCGAGCTTTACCACTCGGTAGGAATCAGGTGTGCATATGTGCACTCCCTCACACACAGACTTCAGACAGAACACGGTTAAAACAGAAAAAGTTGAGTACTTGAATTGATGACATGCCTGAATTAAGGTTGTGTTTGCATCCTGAGGCCTCTGTATATATGAGGTTTGAAACAGCTTTTGATTGCATGGTCTTGGATGCAGAGCTTTTATTCAACACACAGTTCATTTTGTCGGTGTGTCTTCATTACTGTGTGACTTGAGAAATTTTTTCCCTGCACTTCAAACTCAGTGCTCAGGACAGATCTGTTCCCCTCCATGTGAGAATTATTCATTGCCACTACCACTTTGTAACATTCATCACTGGGGTACATGTCTCTCCACTAATAATAATGAATCTACTTCCACAGAGTCTTTGTGAGATGAAATATGTGACAGGCAAGAACAAAGGGAATTAAGGTGCAAAGAAATTAAGATTAAAGGTACCCACAGATTTTTGATGGGCAGTCTGAGGCAGATAGGGCCCAGTAGTTCAGAATATTTAGGATACTTTACAATAATGCTTGTCAGAAAAATTCTACAGGAAACTTTCAATTTGGAATTTATTGATTTAACAAAATTGTAATGTATCCTGAGAAATATACTGTCACACTGACATAATTAGACCTGGTCTGGACTTCATGTTTAATTAAAGAAATAATGGAAAATTAAATCACAACCTGCTATCTATCCACCCTTATAAAATATGATGTAAATCATCTTTATACCCAAATGCTATTAATTCTACCTGTCTTTCAGTCTACACCTGTATTCCACGAATGGTCCACTGCATGCTAACAAAACACTGCACTATGCTTTAGAAGAACTAATTAGCCGTAGTCTCCATGTGTTAAAATATAAACTCAGCAATCAAGAAATGTAGGCTAAACAGAAAGAAAAACAAGTGCAGTATTGCTAAGAAAATATTATCAGAATAAGGAAAGGAAAAACACAATTGTGATTTATCTGTATTCATGTCATCTGCTTTGCACAATATATTTCCCACTTAAACTCTTAAAAGGAAAGGTATGGAAGAACATGGTTACACTCAGGTAGGCTTTAAGAAGTTTGCCAGAATAGCTGTTAGTGATGCTACAAAGTTCTGCTTTCTCATTACACATTTCTGTATTTTGACATGCATGGCAGTCATTCTACCCATTTCCTGAACGCCTTATTTCTGTATTACTCCTTCCAGGAAAGCAGCGTATATTATCTGATAGGAAGGATGATACATCACCTAAGTTATACCGTGCTCACATTGGACTATAAGGAGGCATTGCGATAGCCACTACACCCAGTTAAGAGAAGGTATGGGGCCAGACAGCCCTTCTCGGGATCTAGAATTATTTCCCATTAAGCTGCCTAATGACCCTAGGATATTGGTGAGTCCTGACCATTTCTTAATAATGTATATTATGAATCATCCATCCATCCATCCTGTCTTGTTTTTCAATGCACCACTGAAAAGTTAGGAAGTCATTTTAGTAACATACTCTAATATATCATAACAATTTAACTTCTATTAGGTTTTATTATTGCTTTTAATTCTTTTTTTCTTTCAGGGATATTGATTTTGAGAGTATACTATTCTTGCAATTAGATACAACTAGGTTTTCAGTAGGTAATCATTTTTGCTTTGCAACTTCTGCAGGAGACAAACTGCCTTAATATAACCTCTGATCTCTCCGAGTTGTGTACAGGTGTTAAAATAACAAGGACATAAATACAACACACAAGTTATTGAATACAAAACAAGAGCATACCTTTAATACTTTAAAGAAAGGACTCTATTCTCTGAGTTGTCAACACGCTAAAACCTAAACCTGCTGCATACTTGCACACATAGAACACTTACAAAGCAGGTAGGGAAAGCAGCCCAAGGTAACCACTGGGTAACATGACATGCCCGTGGGTTTTTTAGAGTTCTCACAAACAGTCCACCAAGAAATGCAGCACACATCTACACTGCAGCCTCAGACATCCATTTCTCAGCAAGCATGCACTCTGTCCTCTGCAAAAGCATTCTATAAAGAACATATTTCATGGTCTGTTTCTCTGTGAACATTTACATAAAACCAGCAAGCTTCTTTGGATAGAAGGTGGTGCTTTACAAGGCTAGATCACTGTTTGTTCTATCAATAGTACTTGTTTAAGCATTGCACTGTGAGCTGCTTCTCTTCTATTAACAATTTTGCTGCTGTTCTGCACATATTAAGCAGCTTCCCTAGTGATGCAGAAACGAAGCGTTAAACCATGGCAAGAAACGCTATTCTAATATCATCACAAAGAATATATTTACTATTTGTATAGGAGGTTCTGGATCGATGTTTAGTTCTTTTGGAGAAATAAGGTGTTGAAAAAGTTCATGGAATTTTGTCAGCACCTTTTCCCACAATTAATGCTGACTGCTATACGTGTAACCAGGTTTACATTTCTGCTTTATTGTCACAAACACTGTCACCCAGTTCTTTTGGTTTTAATTCCAAATAATCTCTTTTTTTTGGTGTAGTTGGAACAAGAAATCGACATTTCTTTTAGACAGCAGCAGGGTGGTACCAGTCCTTTTCTTTATGATCTACATGAACACACGGTCATTACTATAATATGGAGTTTGTTTACTACACACAGAATTCCTCCCATGGTGTCCTTCAAACTGTAACGTGTAATTATCAATGCCAGAGTAAACAGCAACTTCCTGCCAGAGAATTTAAGGTACTAAGCACAGCTACTGGGTAGTGCTCCAGAAAAGAAAGTCATTTCTTGTGACTCCATCAGAATTAAGTAGGATTTAAATGACACCAAGATGCCAGGCGTAATTTGGGGACCAAGCTGTCTTGTTTTAGGCACCTGCCACGTGCACACCAACTCAACTCAAGTGGAGACAACACCCTCAACTCCCTTTTTCAAGAATAGTGGAAATTACCAGAAAAACTTTCATATTTTGCAGTGATCACGGTCTTTTCCTGGTTAGCACAGTTCTTGAGACAGCACCAGAAAACCTGAGTCACAAGGAGCTATTCAAACCAACCCCAGACAACTTTGAAGAACCCAGAAATCACTGTGCTCCTGGTCACATCATGCAAGAGGGCACCGATTCCTATCAGAGCCCTGAAAAACTAGTAAAAACAAATTCAGGAATTAGCCATCTTATTTCTATTTTTAGTCACAGGAACATAATGACATAAATTTTTCCTTTTGTGCTTCTCAGAGAAATAATAGCTTACAGTGTATACAGCATTTAAGACACAAATGCATCCCTTCTTTCCTCAGAAAGAACAAGCTTCTGCATTGGCACGGGTATCTGAAATATTTAAAACTATAAAACTGTCTAAGACCATTATTGATTTTACCGTGTATAAAGCAGCTGAAGCATTAGACAGCAGACATTCCTAGTCATAAACATTACAAGGTATCTCTGTATCTTCAGCAAATACATAATGCTGTTGTTAATGTAGCAGATTATTCACTCTGGAATTGGAGTCCTGGAAGTGTCCTTGGTGTCTGCTTCTACATACTTCAGCTGCAATGACAACCCGAAGGGCAAGGCTACTACCACTTGTTACGACGTAATGCCATGTTAAGCACATACCTGAATAGTCATCTTGCTGGGGACTTACCCTTGTAATTGCAGTTGCAAATCTGTCGTATCCGGAAACCTCTGCAACTTTTTGTAGCCTTATTAGAGGTGAGAGTGTGAAGCAATCTCAGTGGCACCATGCTCATGAAAAGCAGCCCAGAAGAACTTAACTGACCGTATCACCTGTTTTACACTGATGGTTTTCCTAATTCTAATTTTAAAAAAACGCAAACAAAAACCCACACAAAACCCCCACTCAAAAGTGTAATGGCCTTGTTTTAAATCACATGCTGTATTGGGATTAGAGAATAATTATTATTTCTCTTTTAGGTAAGCAGATTATCATTCTGCTAATTATTCTCAACGGAATAGAAGAGATGAGAAAATAATCTAAAACTTTTCCTGATGGAACTGAAGCCATGACTAGGCTTAATAGGCTCATTATAATTATCAACAACTTTTGCTTCGCTAGTTCCAGAAAGAATTGTTACTAGGATAACATTTGAAGCTGATTTTCTGTGTAAAAAAAAAACCACCTTCTGTGGGCTCCTCGCATTGCTGCACAAAATAAAGATGGAATAATCTCTTAGGAAAGAAGTTTGAAAAAAGATCTTATGACTTAATCGAGGCATATACACAATTTGGGTCAATTTATAAGTGTCTGACCTGGGCAAATCTGGGCAATAGAGCAGGCTGCCCTTGGAGCAGGGAAGGGTAACAATGCTCTCAAAGGCCTGGCTAGCATGGCAGCTCCATACAGCTCAAGGCTGTTCCACTGAAGGCATCCTTTGCAGATGGTGCTTCAGCAGTGTCAGCCTTTGCATCCAGATAAGGAAGAAGGGAGGAAGATTAGGTTTTCTATATGCTCTGTGGGGATTCTGAACTAACAGGCACTTGACTACCCAAATTCTAGTTTTTAATTTGACCTGCACTTGAAACCTGAGGGACACTGATAAGCGTTGACTCAATGCAGTGGACTGGATCTCCACCAGCAGTAATGAAATACTTTTAGATATTTCATTACATGGGGTGTTTGAACCAGTCTTTGTGTAGTTAGAGAGGAGGAGTCAGAAATTATTCATGGACTGCTCAGAAAAATTAACAGAGACAGCAGATAGCTGTGTAGCTATCAATGCACCCTGTTCTCATCATGTACCTGAGTAAGCAGCCATACCAACGTCCTTTTTGGTCTAACTCTTCAATGACTTTAAGTGACAATATGAATTGGTCAGTCTACCTTCAAGTAAGCAAAGGAAAACGTACTCATCTCTAAAGCCATGTAAGTATTTCATATGAAAACAAGGCAATGAAATCGGAACCCGGAACTAGACATTAATATGTGCAATTAAGCCAAATTTCTTACTGAAATAAGTTTTTGGTAGCATTCATTGCAAAGCTCAGACTTAGGTTTGTGGGGAAAATACCAGTAATAAAGATGAGCTGTTTAAATAACAGAAAGAAGTAGATACAAGTAATTAGAAGAGGTTTTGTTATAGAGAAGAAATATGAATCAAAGCAAAAGAAGGAATGTTAAATGAAATGAAACTACCAATTAACAGATTATGTGAACTGTTTGACTCTTGAGTCACCACAGTCACTACATACTGTTTCAGTCAAAAATCAGAGTTTTAAGTACAGTGATTAAAAATCTGGTGATTAAAGAACTGGACTACAGGAGGGACAATTTTCTGCCCATCATGGAGTTTCTAGATTACAAAAGTTGGGTTTTTTAAAGTTTTCTTCTGCCTATATTTCCAGTTTTAAAATGGAATCTGATCACAAGCCACACAAGAAACTTTGTGGAGATAAACTGCATAGTGGATGAGGTACGTGGATAATGTTGGGGAAAAGGTCATGAAGAAACCAAACAAGCCTTTCTTGGAGTAAGTATTTCTTTGAACAAGCTAATTCACTGCACTAAGATTACAATAGGAAAAAACATCAATATGATGTTACAAAGTCTTTGTGCCTTTTTGAAACCCACTAGCCCAGCAGCTCTGAAATCTGCCCATTTGTCTTCCTAAAGATAGAAATTAAACATAACCATTTAGAAACTGTGGAAAAGCAGACTTAACATTCTATAAACAAAGATCAGAGAAAACTGCCCAGTAACTGTTACCAGTGGACATGACACGGAGCAACAAATGCAGGAAGTGACAATGATGTTTTACTATTTGATGCTACCTGACCTACAACGGTAACTGCGCAAACAGAACTTCAGTATTCCCCCCATTCCAGAGCACATAGTAGCTTCTGAACCTTAACTACTTGAAGTCAGATATCCAAATCTCATTATTCGGTATCAGGCTGTCAATTCTGCTCACCAGCTCCCTGCAAAGGAGAAGGCTTTATAAGGTATGTTGTCCGTAGGCAAGTGCTGAACATCATATGTTTTTTCAGCAAAATATGCAAAAATTCACAATTGTTTTTTCATTCATTCTATGGCTTGTATTCCACAATAAGATAAACCCAAACCATTCATTTCCCTAGAGTGTTAATAGAAAAAGTACTTGTAGGGAGGTTTGTGTATGGAGAACGATTTATTTTTGCACTTTAAGGGTAACCAGAGGTGACTTTAATCCAAGTTTATATATGCCACAGCATGAACTAACCAGCTGCCTTCCTCACAAGTGGGCAGAACAAGTTAAAGCAACCGGAAACACGGTTTGATTTACACTTTCTCCCGCAGTCACCGAATAGCATCTGCACTGCCATGCGCTTGGCTAGGATCCCTGTGCGTGTCCCGCCTGAGAACAGACTACTTCATTTGAGGAAAAATCATCCTTCTTCTTTTCCACTGATTGCAGAAGAGCTTTGAGATTTTTTAGCTGGAATTAGATTTACTCAAATTATTTAAAAAATGTGATTGTATGCAGTTTCCTGGTGAAAACCAAAACACCACAAAAAGATTGAAGACTTTGACATTTAAATAACAAAACATTTACATAAAATAATTTCAAAATGTATCTCCAGTATGGTTTTTAGATTAAAAAACTTAATTTGAAATTGCAACAACAAAACATGTGATTTCATCCAAAAGCAGTATTAATTTAATTTTACCAAGCCAAATTTCCAGTGTTTTTTTGCAACATCTTAGAATTTTTATTTAACTAAATAGAAGCTATTTGAACATCTCCAGTCCTTTTTAGGCAGGTCTTAGCTGGATTAGAAAACTATGAGTTACTGTGACAAATCAACGACTCATCAGAGTAGCTGACAGCACATGAATAAGGACTGATGTGTGGTTCAGTCTGTAGCATTCATTGAAAAATAGGACTTCCAGGAGTTTTCAATACTGGGTTCAGTGAGGCAAATTTATCTTTCCAGACAACTATTTGCATCCCCATCTTCACATAGACACTTTATTCATTAAATATATGTTTAGAGCTCTCTTTCCCTGTAAGACTGTTGCTTATTTCACTGTGTAAGAAGCAAACCAACACTGTAGACCATGCCACGGCAGGAAAGCTGCGATGAATCCTAAGTCAACACAGCTCATTTGCAGAGGTCTTAGGAAAAGCCTGCTTTGCGGCCAGCTGCTTTATTCTGTATCATTTTCTTTTGGAGGAATTCTCTCCTGGCTTCATAAGATATGCAAGGCAGAAGTTGGATACATTTAGCCTAAAAATCAGGTCAAAAGAGAACTCTTTTTAAGAGCTATTTAAAAAGACCCCAACATCCTACACAAATGCACACTGCATTACCCAGGGCAAGGGGAAATACAGTGCCTTTGCTTGAGTTAAGCACACTAAACTGGTTAGAGCAGCAACACTCTGGAATTATTTATTAGGTGGAAATTACTGCCTGGCCGGAAAAAGAATGTACTCTAAATGTTGTGGAGTTTCTCAGAGAGAAGAAAACATAAATGTGGATGTTTGATGTTTCTGTTTATGTGAATGTGATCACATTGCTCTTACAAAGGTATTCCAAATGCTGGGTGTATCATACGTGAAGGAAAGCTTGTACCTGGCTACTAAATAGTGTAAAAAGTACACAACCTTGTGTAGATCCAGGCCTGGAGTTTGGTGGCCCTGCCTGTGGCAGGGGGTTGGAACTCTCTGATCCTTGGGGTCCCTTGCAACCCAGATCAGTGGTTGACACTGAATATAAGCACTCATACTGATAAATGCACGTGAGTTTTAAGAGCTAAAGCATGAAATGGGAACTTATTTGGGCCTCTGATAAAGTTTCCAAGTTCCTCCAGGGCTTGAGGCCTACAAGGGAAGATCTTATTTCTTTTCAGTACCAAGCTGAACATTTGCAAATGTTACAACTCAGCAGATTTCTATGGTCTCACCCAACGGCAAATGCTGAAGCGAGACATTCAAGGCAGTTATTTAATAAAGTTAATTAAATTCATTAACAAAACCTAAGAGCTGCTTTTCTTGCATTGCACTGAACAGAAAAGAAAATTTTACTTAACGTTCCTATCAGAACCTCAGCTGCCATGCTATGTTACAGGGCACAATGCAGCCTGAATAAGCCTTGGAATCTTGTATTCTTTGCTCTTGTACAACTCGTTTCCTTTATTAAAGCATCAGCTTGCACATGCATTATGGAATTTCATTTTCTGGGGTGAGAAAAACAAAGCAGCAGTATGAGTTCGAAAACCAACAGTGCTTCTATCATTTATGGCTGCAGAGAAAAAAACACCCAGAAAATGTAACAAGTCTCACAAGAGCAAGTGGAAAATTACCCAAAGCAAGCTATCCCCAGAAATTCAATATTAATACAAAAAAAGAGCCTCATGATTCTTTCTAGAGCACCCTTCACTAAATTTGAATACATGTGAATACATTATCAAGAGCACATTCTTCTTTTGCACCCATTGCAAGTGACCGAGTTATGGAATCAGAGCCAGAAATCAGAATTACTATTTTTTTCATTAATGTCCGGAAAAGTAGAATTTTTCAGGCTGTTAATGGTGATGATTCAAGCTTACATATAGAAACCTGAAAAGGTTTCTATATAAGAAAAAATAAGAAAATAGAAAAAAACCCAAAGTAGTACCATGTTAGCACTCCTCAAACTATGTGACTTTGATAGTGATACCTGACCTTAAAGAATTTTTTTCCCATATTTCTCATCAGTCTGAACACAGACAGCGATAACCCTCTGCACTGTGAAATAGGTACACACACATCTACATGAGCTGAATTTTTTGAGGATAATTCGACTCATCACATTATTTGTAGCATTTCTTAAAGCAGGATGTGAATATATTCAGCTGAAGGCTTTCCAATACAATTTGCAAGGAGTTATGAGAATTGGATGTATTTTTCCTTTTATAATACACACTCCATCACTTCTCCAAAGCTATTGCCATTCTGTAATGAATATTTCTGATTATTTATAACAGAGTAAGGGTCAGGGAGCATTAGAAATTGAACTGAGGCAGAACAGAGCTGCATCCCAAGATACAGCGCTAGCAGGCAAAGCCTGAGATTTCTTTCACTCTGTTGTTCATGACCTCAGTCCTGACCCGTCTGTAAATGTGAGAGGTAAATATGTCTGCTTCTAGCACAGTCCAAGGTCTCTGACAACCAAATATCAGGTAGCTGTACATGCTACCTGCTTTAAACTGCAATCCATAAACCTGTCATCTTGAATTTGAAGAGTATTTCCCCCCCTATCCACAGCATAGACAGAATTTCTTTGTTATTTTATGTTAATCATGCCCGTTACTCATCAAAAATTATCAACTACATTCCAAAACTGGTTAAAACATGCAAAATAAATTCTGTGAACCAAGGAATCCATTCCAGTGGTAGCCAACAACATATACAACCTATAACAACATACACAGCCAACAACAACATATACTGTAGTAGGAGACCTTACTCCAAAGTAATCATACATTTCACAATGTGAGGTGGTATCTTTGGGTATCTGCAGTAAATTTTTACCTCAGGTCCACTTGCAAAAAAAATCAATTAGATATTGTTTTGTTTAGGATTGGGAAAAGGACTAAACCAAACAGGAAAACCCTAAGGGAGGGGTAACCAGTGCACAGACACATTTCATGTGACTTCTGGTCTGCAGTTGATCATTCAGAACCTCAGCAGGTACTCATACAGCCAAAGAAAGTAGGAGAGGAGATATTAATTAAAAGAAAATTTGGTATATATTACTGGAATTTGCAAAAAACAAAAGAGCAGGATGCCAGCAATTACTCTGTAAGCGCTATTTTCCAGGGTATTTTGCACAATAGTAGGGTGATTTACAATTAGCACCTCATTGGTGTTACTGTGATTGAAATTTAAAAAACCCACAACTGCATTTGAGATTTTCAAATAGGCTTATTTTAAATCAATAAATTTTCTTTCACTTCAGAAGCACTGACATTTTCATTCTATGCTACTGAATTTGTGTAAAAGTATGGTAAACATATGAATATTAATATACATACTGAATATTAATATATTATTAAATACACACACACTTTTTTTTTCTTCCTCAAAATAGCTTTTAAACTTACTTTTGAGGAAGTTTCTTTATTTAGTATGAACCATAGAAAATACCTGCGTGACCTCTAAGGAATGTAAGTGTTAACATATATTTCTCATTCCCTATTTTAGCTAATGTTTACACTTCCTTTTTAAAAAAAAGTCTTTGAGAAATTACAAACAGCAGTTCATAAAAGGGCTTGACATGACAAGTGTTAAATACACATATAGATATACGCCTATATAACACAGTATGCATACAACTTACAATAAGAAGTCCTATCTGAAAGAAATTCCTACGCACTCTGGAAACAAGGACAAAAGCACTTGGATGATGTGTTACTCTGGCATGGGAAAGCCTCGTCATTTCTTCAAATTCATGTTGTCAGCAAAGCTGTATTCTGTTATTAAACCAATTAATGCAAAGCCACTCCTGTAATCAAAACTGTAAAACAAAGAGGCTACTTCGCTGTCTAGCTGTTCCGTTGTATCTGTGCCCCCCTCTCTAAGTCCCAATGCACTAATTCTCCCCCTGCAATTCTTGTGCTACACTGACAATATTCAGAAAATCAGCCCTGGAGTTAATACTGGGCACCTAGCATCTCCCACTCAACCAAGATGCAAAACCCCCCAATCAAACAACTACAGACTAATCAAATAATTTCTGCTGATTATTTCTTTTACCTTTGGAAGAAAGTCACTTCCTCCCTTTCTCAAACATTGGCTAAAAGGTTAAGTCAGATAAGCTTAGTTTTATTTAAAGCATTGTATTTGTAGAGATGCATAACTCTCAGATATCATGCTGAGCCTTCCATATTCCAGACAATATAATTTTAAAATTACAAGCTCTGAAATCAGTCAGAAGATGTTCCAAAAACACCCAGTAGTCAAAACATAAGACTGAAATTAGCTCTACAAAGAACAGCCAAATAAATATTTCACAATGGTACCTGTAGAATAACCCAGAAGTTGTAACTCCAGGTGGCTGCCGAACCATACAGTGCTGAATTCTCCCTGAGAGTCCACACTGTGACATAGGATCAAGTTTAATATTTACTATTTCCTCTTGCAATCCCTTATCATACATACTTTGAGAGGCAAGGATTTACAGCATTCCAAACATCCTTCCTGCCAGTCTAGACACTGAGTGGAGAACTTCTACATCTTTTGATTAACAAAGTCTCTTGGCAAAAGTTGGAACTGATGCAAACGTCTGTCTGTGCTATCAATTTTGATATTTCTATAGCTTGGAAAGTTTATCTGGGCTTGGATATTCAGATGGGAAACAGCTCTTCATGAGCATTTTGATTTTAAATTATTTGGCTACTTCAAAATTAGTGAATGATTTCTCATATATATATGTAAACCAGAATTGATGCTACAAGCATAATACACAAGTAAAAGATGAGACTCAGATCATGTGAGTCTTTAGAGATTTATCACAGTTATCAGATCTTGTGAGTTACAAAGTACTAGGAACTAAATCCATAAAATACATGGGTTTTGCCCTGAGCGTTTTTAATGGGTTAAAAGACATTTCACAGACAAAAGCAATTAGTGACTATGTTCAGAAATTGGTAATACCATCTTGATATGGAGCTGAAGATGCCAGAGGGTTCAATTTGAATCTTTTTGATGTTCTGAATTTTAGTTAATGATAAATCTCTTTCTGCGGGAGTTCTGCATCTATCTATATTCAGAGAGCAAAATTATGTCTGTGGCCTCTTCAAACACCCCCTGCTCCTTCTTTCTAAGCATTACGGATAGTTGCTAAGATTAGGAAATATAACTTCTAAAAATCTTAATGATAAATAAGACAGAAAAGTATGATAATTCTGTGCTAAGGTCCTGGAAATGAACAGCCCGTGAAGAAAGTGAAACATGTCAATATTTGTACATAATTTCTTGATGCTACTGAGAGGAAGTTTCTGGAATGCAGCATACAATGTTTGTATTCAAACCATGTCTCATCATACATTAAGCCTATCCAAGGAGCCTTTCTAGATTATCAGGAACAGTCTGTTGAATAGAAGATAGTGGAAGATTTTTTCTTGCTCTTCCCTATATTCCCTGATTCCTTGCTGACATTATTAGAGGTAGTTAAAAATAGAAATGTGTATATATATGTGTACAATACATGTTTGTATATTAAACATGTCTTTAAAACATTAATAAAAACAGTCTGCACAGAATGTGCATTCCATTGGTATAAAATTGAGCTCATTGCAAATGCTCTTGCAGCATGAGCTGGTTGGGAGGGAAGGAGTGAAGGAAGGAGGAAACTTGCTGTTTACTGCCATTCCTGCTTCCTCCCCAGTACAGGCCGTGTGGTCTGCAAAGGCTCCTGCTGAACAGGCCTGGAGAGCCACAGCTCCAGAAGTCAGGAAGTAGAAACCTTCATCATCAGAGTAGTTTTAAAGCTGTTTTTCTAATCTGGGAGATGGCTAAGGAGTTGTGTTCATACAAGCAACCTGCTGGAATCAGTAGCTCCAGCAAGACAACAATGCAATATTAAAATATGGAGACAATTTGTTTTACAATATGAGGGCAGTAAGATGTAATAAATACACATTGTCAGAAAAAGCAGAAACTCCATGCATGTGGTGTTGTAGTATAAAGCACATGTGTGCGTGTGTGTGTCTGTTGCTCAAAGTGCTGTGTAAACAGTTTTAGTTAGTTTGGAGGATCTTCTATATCTTACTATTAAGAGATAAATTTCAAAAAGGAATCCCCACTGATTCTTTGCATGTCTCTTGCATGACTTCCTTCAGTGAAGTTTCTCTGAACAACTATAATAATATAGATGTAAACAATAGACATACATGCTTTTAAATAAGGAAATTCTGGGATAAAGACCTCTGTGTAAAACCACACACAACACTCAGAAACTCATACTCTGTGTGCTTCATAATTATACAAAGGTACCTAAGCCACCTGTAAAACTGGGACTTTACAATGTGGGAAGAAAAGCAGGAAATATTTGTGAAGAGCATGCATCTCAAGAGCTCAGAAAAATACTTTGAAGAGACTAAATGTTGTTGTCAACAAAAATGCCAGTTCATGTCTCACCCAAGGTTTTGAAACAGACACTTTCATTCCAGAATTGCATTCTGAAAGGCAAATAGCATTTTGTTTCCACCCAGAAAAAAACAAATACTGTAGAAAAAAGGCAACTTCATACTTCAGGATGTTGTACCAAACTCCAGAAACCAGACTGGACAGCTTCTTTGTAAAAAGGTTAGTGCTTGCAGTGATTACATCCCTATTGCTGGTATATGAATCTTTTAATATTAAATGATTTTTGTCTATTAGGCTGTTCCTTGCAAACAAATTATTAATGACTGCAAGGGGATGAGGGAATGACATGTAGAACCTTGCTAGTGCCCACATACCTATGCAGGTATATCCACCAATGCCTTTTCACAGCACTGTCTTTAATTTAATGTTCAGATATACAAATACAATTCACCGAGCTATCATTTTTTGGTAAACTGCACTTTGCAGACAGTGCAGAGCGATTTGATGTCTCTCAAGGTACATGAATAATTCATTAAGCTCACTGGAGTTAATGTTGTTGTACTCAAGGTTAAGTATTCCCCCATCTCCATATAAGGAATTACTTGATTGCTTACCTTAAAAATGAACTTTCCTAAAAAAAGCCATTGTATAAATAATAGGATATGTCTGACCGCCATAATTTGTAAGTTAATCCATCAAGGTACCAGCAAATAATGATATACTGAATAAGCTCACTTTTTTTTTTCTCAGCCATCTCACAACTCTTTATAACAAACACACCCATTTCATAAAAATATCTTTGTTCTGAAACATTTTTTATTCCTTACAGTGCCTCTGCTGATGATAAAGGTGATTTTATTTATTAAGGGATATAATATAAATAAAAGCAAAATCATGGGACTGCGTCCAGACTGATCACAAGCTTAGTAAAGATTAATAAAACTACCAAGAGTAAAGCAATGGGCCATGTAGTCAAAATCACAAATGAATTGTAGTAGATTATCCTCAGACAAATTGGGGGCCCCCCCCCCCCCCGTGAGAAACAAGGCCATGGAAGCAAGCCAGGTTGTTTGGCTGGTGGTGGATTTAATGACAAGCAGCAACCAGACAGCTAGCTACATTCAGCTGCTGCTCAGTGAATGGCTTCACCACATCCTCTCCCAGCAAGTCCTGCATGGCAAGATAAAATCCTGCACAGCAAAAACAACTTTCTGACAAGCGCTGCCTTCACCTCTAGCTAATCAAAACCTCCCTGATCAAACTCTGATTGAACCTGGTCGGAATCAAGGACTATGTTGACCCACTCTGAAGGGACTCGGCATCTCAAAGAGAGATACCCTGGCCTCTCCAAGTGATAATACAGCACAGTTATTTGGAAGTGGACATTTCCACAGGACACTGCAAGAAACTCACTGCAATATCCAATGGACACTAGTTACCTCAGACTCTCAGGTTCTTCAGAAACTTCCAACCTGGAGCACATATGAAAAGGTCATTACGTGTGTGTGTTTTATTACTTAACTGGCTCAAAAGCTTGTTCAGACACGTGGTCAAGTGGACGGTGAAACTCCTGCTCCTTCTGCTGCAAGACGAGGCTCCATACGCATGCCTACTACAGCATGCTCCATCGCTGAGTACGGATGCTCTCCCTAACCACACTGCCAGAGCAAACAGAACGTGATAGCACCCCCCAAATATTTATCTGTCATTCATGCACTGGAGGTGGTAAACAACTGTGGGAAACTATTTCAGCTTTATTGTAATCTACCAATATATTTTGAGGGTTGGCTAGAAGAGGTATTTACTGGGTTTCTACCAGTGCAGTGGTCCTACCTATTTAGCTGACTTCCAGCTCTCTTTCTTCTTGCTCTAACAAATGATAACAAATTATTACTTTGTCTGTAGACGACATTTACTCATAGCATAAAGCAGAAAGCTACACCAAAGAAAATGGTAATACAATAGCTTAAACAAGCCTAAGTGCCAGCTACCAGGCACTGACATCGGTGACATAAATTAGCAAGATTTCTCTTCTGCTGATGAAATAATAGTCCATTCTATGCTCGTAAAGCCATACCGAACTTCAAAGAAGCTTCTCATAATAAAGTCTAGGGAGCTGAAAACATAACCAATCACCAACTATCCTTTATTCACATTTAATAAATAGTAAACTCCTGGCAAAGGGACACAGATGATTTTTTTCCCCACCAAACATGCAGATGGTCTGATTACAACTGAAAGTTGGGCAGAAGCTAACCTGAAGTTACACATAGCCGTTTCAGAATGCTAGCAGGCAGACCTAAAAATAATAGGTTGCATTTGTTTAATCTTGAATCACAAATATAAAGTAGTAACCAGAGATTAATTTAAATCCTAATTTATGTACCTAACACATCAGCTGTTGTACGGACACAAAACCTATTAAGCCAGACAACAGGTTTGCATCTCTTGACTTCTATTCAGAGACCTTACCTAGAATTTCTGATAACTAAAATAATTACACCTATCCTGAATGACCAGCAGCAGTATTTTCTAATGAAATAACATGAATATATATCTGTGATTTCCACATTATTTCAGGGCCATTTTAATTGCAAGTAAAAGAAGACAGAGCACAGCTTACTGGAAAAAATTTCACTCTCATTTCACAAGTAAGAAGGCATTTGCATGTTGTAATAAACCAGCCAAAACCAAACCGAGCAAATTAAAATTTATAGAACAACAGCGGCTATGGGTCCCTGGCAAGCCATATAGATCTCAACTCCAATTTCCACTGTCACCTTTACTACTCTGATTGCACAGTAAATGATTTTATAATGCTGGCGGTGATGTGCGTAGCTAGCATTTGCAGTTGGACACTAAGCTCAGTCAATCACTATTGTCTGTCTCTTGCCAAACCCCAGAAAATATTCTCCATGGCCATTATTCCAGAAAATTTCTGAACCATTTCAGAGGAGGGGGTTTGATGATTTGACTAAGTTTTCATGAAAAGGAAAAAAAAAAAATCAAATCTAACATACCTAACTTTTTCTTAAAATTATTTTCATCCCAGACATCAGTGACAGCATATAGCAATCCCACCAGGAAGTTTATGAAGGCAGAGATGCCATTGCTGGATTAATGTTTCAGAATAATGAGAATGACTGATGTCAAACAACAGATTGGCAAAATGAAAAATGTCAGCATAGCTTTGAAAAATACATGTGAAGAATTATTTCTTCACTCATTTCTATTTGTAGGACTGTTCTTAGCTTTTTCTTACGTTCTACTAGGGGAATTGCAGGTTTCATCTTCCTTCAAATCTCTTCCATAATTTCATTTGAAAATGTAGTTATTTACTGTAGGCTGGCAGAAAGGTAGGTATATATATATTAATTAGTTAGTTAATATTTGCTTCTATAGCAAAATGTCTCTTAAAAATAGTAATTCTCTTTTCGCAACTGCTAGGAAAATTCCAAGTCTGAAATATGTCAACAACAGAAATCTAATAAAGCTCCTTAAAATTTAATAACCTTTTCCTACATTACCATGATATATAAACATCATTTGAAGTCAGCTCTTTAGAAAATTATTTAATTATAATTATAATCTATGATGAATATTTATAAAGTATGAAGATGAAGAAAGCATTGGAGAAAAATACACATACTGACCTCTCAAATTAATTTCTGAAAATCCCCGACATTTTCACTATAAATACCCACCCCTTGATTTCCCCATGATGTAACACCATTTGCATACTTTCATAATTCTTTTATCAGACTGTGAATCAACATTATCAAGTTTTATTGTATTTTATTAGTATGCCATAAAAAGAAATGAAAACACATTAAACTATTTTTACCTTCCTGAGCAAAACCAGTATGGGTTTGGGGTTTTGTTTAATCATTTGAGGCAGTATGAGGAAAAAAATCTGAAACAGCATCAAGGACAAAACAGCAACGCTATTTTTTCTTACCTGCCTCGTCTTGAAAAAGAGATCTTGTTTCAAGTTATCATTCATATTGATGAATATCTTCTGGGCGGCTATGTATCCTGCCTACAGACTGAGAAGGCAGGAAAGCACCTACTCTGTTTTCCAGTACAAAACCCAACTTATCTCCCTGTATTATATCAAAAGACACGGCTAAACGGACATGTACAGTAAAGTATCAAACTTCATGTAACAGGGAAAACTTTCATACATCCTGCCATAATATCCTTATTTGTAAATACAGATCAGATACAAAGGCCATGGGCTAAATAAAGTTCTTGGAGATGCTGGCAGGACGTCATCCTGCTCATTTTTGCAGCCTAGTTTATTTTCTGGAAAAATAAATAATTTTGCTCTAACTTGGCTAATCTGGCTGTAAACCATTTCACTGTCACATTATGCAGGTTGTGTGATTATTTCTAACACGACAAGACTACACATTCTTTCATTACTGCTCTTTAGCTATATGGAAGGCTTGTCACACGCTTGCCAGGTTTTCAGATGTTGTTCTTCATTTAGCATGCGTAGCCTGTTCATCACATTCGTTAGCCACAATGTTACTATTTCTTTATTAGGTGACAACAACTACCAGATGAAATACCCCTGCTTTTACTATTTTGAAAGCGGAGTGGAAGTATCTTGTTTCTATCAACGCATTAATATTTCCTTTAAGATTGATTATTATCCGTATCCAATACGTATCTTACAGCTTGTGCACAGGCAGGTTTTACATTTTCAGTTCTCACGAGATCAATAGTTATCCAGCCAGCTTCATACTGAAATGGTTTTATCTATAACCTTTTTATTGTCTTCCCTCATTTGGTTTGTTAGTGTTTCCTAATCTTCAAAAAAAACCCCCAAAAAACCAAAACCATCCCTGCCCAAAACCTCCAACAATTTAAATGTCTTAAAAGCATTATTTTTGGAGAAAACAAACTGAAATTGCAAAGAAGCACAAAGAATAGAAAAAGATGACTTTCACCTCCACATAAGCCATACATATCGTATCTATTGCACTTACTGCATAATAATACCTCATATGAATAAATGAAATCTCTGCAATGATTATGTGTTATTCATAAGCACATCATTTATAATGTTCTGCAGAGGTACCATGAAGCTTTCTCACGTTGAGGTTCTCTAATCACAGTCTCTCTTCCCTTTCCTTCTACCGTCATGGATCTTACAGAACCGGAAATCACCTTTCTCCACAGACATTTGTGCTGCTCTTCAATCCCAAGCCAGCGTTTGCCAACAGCGGCAGAGACCTGAAGTGGTGGCTGTGGCGCTACGGGAATAAGCCAGCCTAAGAGAAACCCTTGGTACAATCTATGTCCTGGAACATGTACGGCTACAATTAAGGCCTCTTAAGAGAAGATGTACTATGAAATGTTTTCAAAGTCTTGATGTATAATGCAGGTCTGTAAAATAATTATTTTTCAAGACAACTCCGCCTCTATAGGTTCCTTAGTGCATATATATAAACATATATAATTATGTATAGTATAGAAATAGATTTAAGTTTAATCAATTAAGTTTAAATTTATGAAACTTTTTCATAAATACAATGAAACTACAATAAAGATGAGAAGAGATTAAAAGGTTTTGCTTTTCTTCTCTTTAACCCATCTGTTGTTCTCCAGAAGACAAACATACTTAATAAAAGATAATGAGACTATTAAGGTTTGTTACAGGGAGACACTCAACTCAGTAGATCGACAAGGAAATGTCCTATGTTGGACTAGGAAGATAGCTACTGAGTTTATGAATTACTGGTGCCAGAAATGAAAAAAGGGGTTCTTTACCAACAAACTTGAAATTTTAACCTGATAGTTTCCTCTTGATTTTATTCCCAGTATTACTATCAGAGAGCAAACAAACCTCTATTTAAAACAAATACACAAGCTCCCTTTTTGTGGCTTCACACTTGTTAGGGGATCTGCGACACTGCCAGTGAGGAGTGCAGTTAAAGCACCACCACTTCCAGTGCAAGTTCACTGGAGAGACTGAATGGGAATGGAGTGGGGACAAAAGATTCATCCTCAACACAAGCTCTAATGTTTTCACCAGCTGCTGAACTTTTTTCATCAGCTGCTAAAAGTATTACACTGCATTATTGGATTGGCAAAGGAAGAAGATATATGCACAAACTATATATAATGGATGTTTACGATACACTTCTTTTCAGCTCTTCTATCTTGAAAGCAGTACAGTCTCAAGTGAAACATGAATATCTTACAAGTGAAGCACTGAGATTACATTTATTTTTAACCAACCTTTCCTTCAGGTTTTCAGTATTTTTATGAGACATGTTTCATTGTTGCAATGCTTGATTGTTTTTTTATGACTAGACTTAAAAATTGCCCGATTTAAATTTTTGTATTGTATTTTTAAATACATCAGAAAGAGTAACTCTTTTTCTTTTTTTCACATTGAGTTATTTATACAGGAGCAAAGATGTGATTTGACAGCATGATCAAAACCCAAGGGGCAATGGATCGTGCCCTGTCAACCCCACCCAGGAAAATTTACTTTCTTCCCACATAACTCCACGCAGAAGTCTCACCTCATTTAGTCTGGCAGGGGAGAATACCCAACCAGGTGTCTTTGTCCATGTTGTCAAGGAAATTATGTAAAAATTCCTAGTTCTGAGGTGCATGAGTTTTTCATCATTACAGCATGGGGACGGGGATGCCAGTATCATTACAGCATGGGGATGGACAGCGTGCCCAGCCGTTCTGGATGAGAAGTGCTCATTCATTAGGGAGAGAAAAGGGATTCCAGTTCCTGGCATTGAATGAAAAAACACACTAGGTGACTTTTAGCCTTCCTTGCTGGAGGTGCTCGCCAAGATATTTGAACTAAATCTGTTCACCGCATGAGGGAGGTTGTAAGAGCACTGTTAACCCAGAACCTTTCTAACAGAAACCTCCCAGATGTTTTGTCACAAAAGTTAACAGCTTGCTTACAGTTCTCTTCTGGGCTCTCTGTTCCCCTCACTGAAAATGAACAGAAATTAAGAATGGAATAATCTGAAGAAATATGCACCCAATTCTGAGAAATGAACACACAAATCAATGATTCCATTTATAAAAGACTGTTGGAAATCTCTGTAGGCCTAGAACAGATTCCTCCGAGTTGCTAACTTTAGGGTTCCTTAACAGTGTCTGATATAAGAAAAGGAGGGGAAACAGCATGGTATCAGGCCTTCGTCGATGATAACAATTAAGTCAAAGTCATAATTTATGAATGTATTCTACCTAGTCTAACCAGATTTACAGCAAAACAGTCTGTTACTCTATTAATAGAAGTAGGATGTAGTCTGCTTTTGAGCTACAAAGCCAGCTTGAAGTTCATCACATTTTCTGAAGGTTCTAATAGTTCTTACACAAGGGAAACAGAATAATATAAAAAGCCATTGGGTGACTTGGTTTTACAGAAGGAATTTATCTCTATACTATCCCAAGCAGGCTGTGAAACTCTATTGCCAGTGACTTTCTGCTATAAATGAAGAATAACCAGCATATCAGTTTCAGGAAATACAGTTAAAATTCCCCTAATGACTAAGGAGATCTTTGTCAGATGGTTGATTCAAGGATCACTGAAAAGAACAGACTTTGATGTCGTCCCAGAACCCTCAGCCTGGGATAGCTGGCAGCTCCCGTGGGCACTGCCAACATGGCAGCAGTGGCACCCTCTCCTCCTCACACTGCAGATACATAGAGTATTATAATAATACTTTTATAGCTGCTGGATAGGCATGGATAAGAGTTCCTGCAAGATTGCTTTTCCATTTGTGTACAGAAAAATATCAGCATAACTATACTGTTAAAAATAGTTCAATTATACAGATCCAGCAAACAAAAGTTCTTGGCTAAACACATATGAACAGGCATTACAATTCAGTGTAATAGAGGTTGTTTATAGAATTTATTTTAAAAAGGGGTTGGGGAATTGGGATCTCAGGTCAGTAAAAAAACAATGTGTGCAACTGTAATGAAATGTCTGCTGTTTTATAAACTTTTTTCAGACTGGGTTTCAATCACCATTTCAGCGATGTGCAATGACTAAAACTGGTGCAACCACCCATTTGTATTTACACCTTTTTATGGATGTTTATACTGGGAAAATTAAGTCTCACAAAAGAAGCCTGAAAACGTGACTCTGGTGTTTGTTCTGTTAGATATTATCTGTGGACAAAGCTTTGCTTATCTCCAGGTCTCCTCTGCTTTTCTGATTGCAATCTCATTTCACTTGTCCTTGGGATCTCATGTCTGCTACGACCTCCAGCTTGTTAAATATTCAGCAGAAAGTTTATGGACTTTCCCATAACCTTGATTAAAAGCCTACAGGGAATCTGAATGCTGAAAAAATTCCCTTTATTTGAAAAGAAACTTGAGCACACCGTGCTGATTTCTTTTTCACTAATAGTATTTATAATCAGCACTCACTGCCATAGAGTTGAGGTCAGAAGAAAAAATGATGGTTCCATATAACCTGTTTAATAATTATTGTATTATCACACCAATTTGGGATTTTACAGGGGAGCTTAATTTAACCAAATGGAATTTGTGGGACCAATGCTGTGAAGGAGTAAAAAGCACACATAGTCTTTCAAAGAAAACAGAGAAAGAGTATTTACAGAACTACAGAATTTTCTATCTGTGGTCCCCTTCAAGAAGGAACCGTATCACTATTTTGTGAGTTTCTGTGGTTTTGGGCAACTCCATCTCTTAACCCAAAGGACTGGGGCAGCACTACTCTCTCTGGCACTGCAGGCCAGCATCTTGGATTTTCCCAGACCTCAAACCCTGCAAGCACTTGGGATGCAACATTTCTTTTTTCTTTTTTTAGGACACCCCAGTTTTCTAAGGCTTTTTCAGTATTTTCTTTCTGTTAGAGCAATTAAAATACAAAGTCAGATGAAAAGAAGCCAAATGTACTCATGGAAAAGTCTGTTTCCCCATTAGTGTATAGCATCGTTAAGCACTGGAAAGAGTTTTTAGATAGTACAGGAGATCCCCACCCCCTCAATAATTTAGTTTGTCATTGTCTCTATTTCTATTCTTGGTCTTTTGTTCCTTTCTGTAATGGACAGAGATCTTTTCTTTTAAATTGTTGGATGATTAAAGACCCATCAGGTAATTTTGTGCTTAACTATTATATCCTTCCTGCTTTAGGCTTCAAAATAATTTGTTCTGAGTGATAGTCCTATTTCTGATCAAGATACACTCACTACATGGAAGATGTCAAGTTTTATTGTGCCTTTACAACTATGTCAGTACAAGATGCAGTAATTTTCCTTCATCAGCGTTCAGAAATTATCTCAATATGGGAGAAAAAGACAGCATAAAATGCAAGCAGTGTCAAAAATTAAAACTCTGTTTAAGCTTTAAGTAGAGCTACTACAGGGGATCTCAAACACAATTCTCAATCATCCATCAAAGGATTTGGCACATGATACTAAGACAGTCTCATGAAGACAGGAGACTACATTATAAAACACCGATAGTGCAACAAAAAAATCAAAGCAGCCTTTTCACAATATATTAGACAGAAAGTTAACACTTAACATTTCACAAGTTTTTTGTTAATAAAAGAATTTTACAGCTATTAATCAATGCTTTATTTTTAATTTTCCCTCAATTATATAATAACAGGAGGATGAGTGAGATATAAATTCTAACTCTGGCCCAAGGCTAAAGAAGGAAAGCGGAGAAATATTACTAGCCTCAGGAAATCCTGCCTCTTCATCACATTTGATTACCATAGATCACAATGCTCATAAGAAACTCTATAATAAAATAGAAAAATAGAAAACATATGTCGTCTTTCATTATCACTCTCTTTTATTTAATTATCCTTGAACTGAAGTGACTTTGTATAAAGTTATGTTTGTTGTATACCACTGCAAAGATGTACACAGATCGTATTAAACTATAACTGTACCAACACGGCATCTCCTTCTGAGTGGATTATCCATGTGCTGCATTGATTGGGATCCTTGAATAAGATGCAAACCACTGGAGAGGTTTAAACAGCTATATTCTTTCTAAAGTACTCTTTAATTAATGTTGTCTAGAGCACTAATTATGAAAGCTTGTAAAGCCTAAAGCCTGAAAACACTTATGCACCTACTTAACTTTGCTCATTCAGGGTAGACCCATTGAATTCAGTGGAACTGCTCAGAGTATGTAATTTAACTATGGAATGCATGTAGGCTGTGGCAGGTTAAAAGCTAAGCAGTGAACACAGGCATGCTTGTGCCCATGGTGGACTTCAAAGCCTTTTGCATTTTGGTATTTCCTATTACAAGACCATCTTCCATGGGTGTATTTGTCTTTCCTCAACAAAGTGTGGAACTGCTCCTTGATAGTCTCTTGATAAAGTGTTGAATTACGCAGAACTGAGCCATGAGTCAGCAGCATATGAGATGTATACATCTGTATATACATATGTTTAGATGCACACATAATTTGTCCACATTATGAAGGCAGATAAATCTGCATATATGTGCATATAAACAAGCATATCTCCTACATAGTGAAAAATACTGAAATTAGAGCAGAAACCAAATTATTGTCTACTGTCAATGGAAAACTCTTAAATCTCTTTAAAACCAGAATACTCACATTCCTACTTCATTTATTTTAACATTCTAAACCATTTTTATTTTGCTAAACAGATTTCTATTTGTTTAATTAACAGCTGCAAAAGAGAAAGCTTTAAAAGGTTTACCAAGCTTCTTGTTTATAAGCAGCCATTCAACTTTTGCTACTTTCCCCCTCCACTTCAGCTAGAAACATTACAGTGCCATTGGAAAGTTCTGACACGTAAATGCTTGGAAACTGGGACCAACAACTGTTAAAGAAATCTCATTAACATTTTTGGGGCTTATAACAGATTTTTCCTAAATTTCCACATCTTATTTACAAAAAGAGACCCTGACTTGAGAAAGGAAGAGGGCTACTCCATGCCTCAATAATATTTTGGTTATATATTCCAGCCTCCTCATAGTCTCATCAATCCTTTCTAATTTCTGCCCTGGTTGTACAAACTGTGGTGCACATGTTCTGGTTGGTCAGCCAGTTGGCAAAAATAAAACATATTCTCTTGTCTGAGCTGTTGGCAGGTCCAACAGTGGCTTTGGAGGCAGTGCTCAGCCAAGTGGGCGTATAGGTCCACTTTGGAGACTTGTTAGAAATACTTAGCTAAATTCCATCATCATATCCCAGTCCCATTCCTTTGCTCAGCAAAACTAGATTGTGCATAATCTCAAAGATCACCGACCAGAGCGACCCAAAGAGCACCAAACAGAACATTTATCTCTAGAAATATCTTCACCATGCTCCCCAGCTCTTTTTTAGAAGCAAGGAAGTGTTGAGGAACACAAGGAACACCCATCTTTATTCAGACTAGTCTTTAAATAAGGCTAAATTAATTGATGTATCTATTAAAGTTAAAAATTGAGAGGTTCCTCATTCAAACCACGCTGTCCATCCTATGACTAAATAAGCAAAATGTTTTGTAGAAAAATAAGACTTGACCCAAAGATCAACTGAAGATCATGCAGTGTATGCAAAATACACCAAATTAAGACTAGGTAAGCAGTTTAAATTCTCATTTTACTCTCTTCTGCATGTTTGGCTTTGAAATCTTAAGAGACTCTAAATGTTAATCACGGGCATACTGATAATTATTGTATAATTCAGGCTTAATACAGAACCCCTGTAAACCCGTCATTCTTTGTGAAATGAACAACTACATAATGAAAAGCCAAACAACTTAAATATGTCAGAAAGTTACATTTCTCGCATTAAAAAGCACGCTGGAAGAAGAGCATCTGACTCAGCAGAGAATTTATCTACAATCCACTCAACATACTGTGCTGGTTATGGAACTGTGCCATTAGTGAAATAACAGCACACAGTGCAAAGGCAGCATCGGCTCAGACTCACACGTTTTCCTTCCCCTGCGTCACATTACTTATGCCTCCTGCATTAATGCAAGGCATCAAGTTCCTCAATGGAAATTTTGTATATGCTCATAGATATAAGCTATAGCATAAGCCCCCACGGTGTAGTACATTATACACTGATTGGAAGAGCTCCCACAATAAGGAACGTTTTTGACTCAACTTTGGCTTTAATCATAGAGGGTTCTCACTGACAGGAGACCCTGAAAACCACGTAATACCAGTACAAAGTCCAGGAAGTAAGACAGTTATACACACTTTAAATTATATATACCAGATAATTTATAGATCTCTCTTTTTTTTCTCCATACAGTTTTTTCAGGGAATGCTAGGGAATAAAGTCACAGTCAACAGCTGGTGTCAGGTATACTGTGATGGATCCGTAATATAAACCTACAGATGCAGATAAACACTCTTTGCTCTCAAAGGAGAGACACCAAAAAGCAGTTTCTGAAAGATGAAAGCAGCAGTTTGGAACTTCAATACCCAACTGCACTAAATATGTGCAACTCTTGGAACAGCGGGTAACATTAGGAAGTAAGTTTATCCTACTGTGACAGACTGCCTTATCCACAAGATCCACCAGGGACAGGGCTTGAGCCTCCAAGAAAAACAGGCTTTTTTAGTTTTAACTTGCACCCTTGGCTTAGCCATTCTCAAGGTATAGAGTACTCCAAGGTAATTAAAAAAAAATAAATCCATTGTATAAACAGAACATTTAATCACTTTGATGTTCTCTCTTTACAGTATATTCATTAATCCATCTCATGTGGTCTTCTCTAACAAAGGAGTCATTATTAAACATATGATAACCTTATAACTTGGGCTGCTGTTACCACAACAGCATTAATACAAGGCCCTTCAATGTTCTAAACAGTAAGACCTTCAAAAACTAACTGGTGTGGATTTGATAACAAGAGAATCCATAAAATCTTATCTAGATCTCACAGTCCTAGTCTAAAGCCTGTACTGCTTGCTCAGTGCTACTCGCCAAACAATGCTGTTTCACTAACACACACTGGCAAAATACAGAGAAAATTAATATATGAGGTCATTTGAACTTTATGGAAAGTGAGAGACAGGCTGTATGATACAGCAAGTGGAATGATGGATAAAGGTTTGGCAACAGTTGTGAAGATGGAGCCAGGTCACACTAGGGAGAGAGCCCAGAAGAATCTGTAGGGTAACTACTTTTTTCTTGAGTGATAAACATGATTTAGAATGCTGATATGCTTAGAGTTTGCAAGACAAACACAGCTCTGTAGACCCTAAAAACCCACATCAACCTCCTCCTGATACACAATCAGCAAGACAGTTTTACACATGGATTCAGTTGATGGCTAGAAATACACATGGATTCGGGGTCTCCAGTTAATCCAAACTTTTCCATGTGGAGTAGGATTTCCAGTGGGGTAGGATGGAAGCTGGTGACATCAGCAACAAAAAAAAGGCTTTTTGTCCATCTACACATTCATTGGAGAGCATCCACAGGGCTGTGACACCAGGAAAATAGACATGCCCTCTGTCCATTGTCCCATTTCATTACAGGCTAGAACCCAATTAAAACATGTAGTTACACTTATGAATCTGCCTTACAACCCTGATGCTGAAGATGGTATGAACAATATCCTTCACCTCCTAGAGTGGAAGTAAACACTTTTGTTCTAGTCACAGGTCATACATACGTTCACAGATCACATGGTCCTGAACACCAAGCTAGGAAGGGGGAACTCCAGAATGAGTTTTCCAGCACACTACTGCTACACCAAAGGTCTCACCGGGACCTTCAACTAAAGAGATGGATGACAAAAATTACACTGCGTGTCCACATAGTCATGCAGAGCTAACAGTGATACATTTATCCCCAAAGGCCTCTGCAGTGGTGCACTTAGAGACAGGATTGAAAGTATATTTCATACAGCGTGTGATTTGCTTGGAACAGTATCATCAGATGCTGTAAGGTGTGCAGAAGGGATTATTGGTACTATTTAAGGATCATTGAGCCCTTTCTCATCTCAAAAAATGATGCATATTTGCAATCCATTTCTGTAGTTGCTTTATGAAGTGCAATAGTGACTAGGGAACTGAGAGAATACAAATGAGACGTTATCATTTGATCTACAGCCTTTCCTTAAAATTCCAGATCTTGCTACAGGAGCCCTCGTGCATGCTGAACACTATCATCATTAGATAATTACTCATTATAAATGAGCACATGCTAAAGCCAGACATACTGTTCAGCTTTCTGAGCACATACAATTTCAATGTTAAAATGAAAATATACTTCAAAATAATTTTTACTGATCAAATGTGCTGGATTTACATCTAGGAGTAGTTTGTTTTTCTGATGACTGGAAAGGGAAAAAATCTGTCTTCACAGTACTCAGTAACTTGCAGGATCTCAGTGTAGCAGGTTATTTGAAATTCAGATTAATGAATTTTTTCCTCTCTGGCTTCCAGAACATAGACCTTTGTAGAAACCAGTCTATAGGATGCTGCCTGTTAACTAGATCTTGGATTGGTATCATGCTTGTAAGCAATGGGGACTGCATTACCAGCATGTGTGATCTGCTGGATGCTTGGAAAACTACCTTTATAGCTTCACTTCAGTTTCCAGCAGGAAACTGGGGAGATGCCCATCTTTCAAGAGCCCATGACAGTATGTCTGCAGCACATTCAAAGGTCAGAAGACAAAGTATGCTACGTCCCTTGGAATACAGCCTAGGATCAATGTTGAACTACTATTATTTCATGCATTGTGGATTAGCAATTCAATCTTAAGGTTTGTCAGTAAGTCACAGCCCTAACATCTCCCAATAATATATCCAATTTTTAGATGTGGTTGTATGTTAGCAATGGTCTTTTGTCTATTTGTATTTTCCTCCCTCCACCCCCAAACCCTTCATGTCTAATTTCTGTGCATTTATTCATAGCAGATGTCATTCCTCCAGGTCTATCACTTCATTCACTGTGCTTCACAGTGAAGTTTGGCTGTGGTTGTGCCTGTTACACTGCTGCCCAGTTTCCTAATTTATGTCTTAGCATTCATAATTGCAAATGTTAATTGTAATGATTGATGGATTGATAGTTCTTGTTAATAAGATCCCTGAAGTTTCACTGTTTTAGGAGGCAGAGAGCATCTGTCCCACACTCTGGGTTGTGTATAACTTCTATCCTGATGCTATGTACAGATCCCAAAGCTAGACTTTCAACCTTTGGTATCCATCAACAGGCAGAGCAGGACTAACCAAAATCACCCTAATACCAGAGGCTCACTCAGTGGTAGAGACATTTTTAGATAAGCTCCTGGGTGGCAAGCCAGGTCCTTGCTGAAAACAAGTGCTAAGTTCAGTACCTTTGGGCAAAAGTCCATTACAACCCTATCACTTCGGTTGCAACACTGAATAGGTGACCACGCCGAAAAAAGAGAAAAGCTGTACTGCCTGAGCAAACTGCTGTGTCCACAGATTCAGAGCTCTTTTTTCTCCTCAGTCATTCATCTGTCTGCTCTATTTAATCAAGGCTACAAATTGCCTCGTTCAGTCAGAGTTGCTTATTTTTTTCCCCAACAAACCTAGTACAATCAATGCAATGTTATTGTTACGTATTGTAGATCTTACACATGAAAGCAGCATTATTTTCACATCAAATAAACCAGGTCTTTTAGTTCAAGATTCTCAAGCAATAATTTACAAATACATTCTACAACTGAGACTTCGGACATGAGCAGAAGTCAGATGAATTCCTGACACAATGGGAATAAAAAAGAAAGTTCCATCAAGGACTCTGGAGAAAGCTCTTATTCTTACAAGCCTTGAAAGTCAAGCACCATCCCACTTTTCAGCTGAATTTCTCCGCTGGAAAAAAAAACAACTGGGTGAAACAGAACTACAAATTTGGGGATTTATCTTACAGATTTTATGGTGAAGTCTGCTAAGCAGTGTGCTGTGCTTTCTTACTGATAGTTCCACGTACCTATCCTCTTGGGTTTATTTTTATTTTTCCCCCTCCAGTGCCTGAAACTTTTCCTTGCACATCACCAAGAGTCAGAGAGACACCAAACAACAAGGTATCAACCTTCGGGCAGCTGAATGGCTTGCACAGTCCTCAGTGGGAGTTACAGAGGTATCTGAGGAGTTAAAATTTTGCCAGATTTTCTCAATTGTATCAGTAACCTGCCATATTATACTACTACTCTTTAGAAAATGAAATCAAAAGTCACCTGTAGAATCCAATTGAAAACTTCAGAATTGTTAAAAATATATATAGAGAGATATACCCAGATATATAGTCCTTTTTATTTTTTCCCAGCCCATGTCATGTCATCGATTAAGAACCTCCTAATTTCACTCAAGGAAGAACTCACTCCCACACCAAGCAGGGAAGAGGTGTATTTATGAAAAAGGATTGTTTCAGAGCAGAATCAACAGAAGCTCAGACAAAGTGTCACATACAAATATGTTCCAGAAATACCACTGATACTTGAGTATAAACCCCACTTTTCTTCAAAGGGATTTCTGTTGAGAAAAGAGCTTGGTTATTTTCCTCTTTATGTTACCATGGACATCTGAATTAAGCTGGTATATTTTTACTGGAACCATCTTCTACTGCCGTGGGGAAAAAAAATTGCCATCTGCATTAAAATATGTCCCTCTGCAAGTAGTTATACACACAGCAAAGACGATGATAATATGAACCGAGTACATATGGAGCAAATGCCTGAGAAAGATCTTGCCTCCATACAAATATTTTAACAATGGAAGACAAATATGTCTTAGTTAGATACATATACACTGACAACAGATTTTTAGAATCTTTTTTATGATATATTTTGATGTATTCTCAGCTTTTATTTGCCCCCTTTTTAAAAAAAAAATCTCTTTCTTCCTTTACAGCAGCTTAGGTTGAAGCAGGAATGCCATCTTTAACCTTGAGATCCCTGTTCTTGCCGGTTTGTGTCATAAGCTTATTATTTAAAAGCCATTCTTTGTATTTAACATCTCACCTCAGCATGCAAAATTGTTATGGATTAGAGTGCATTTGCTGGGGGGAAATGGATAGAGTGACTGCGAATTAGAAATGCTGGATGCCTGGCTTGGTCACAGTTTTACTTCCAGCTTCTGGACCAGAAAAATCTCCCTGTGACCCCCCCATCTACTCTATTTACATGCTTATTTCAAAATTGTGCATTACTAGCAAAGGACTGCTCAGTGCAGGTTGTTAGATCCACTTTGTCTCAGTCGCTGTAAATAGCCAGGTACAGTTACAGTACAGCCTCAGAGTGTAATCAGTTTTCAAAGCATAAATGCAACACAGAACAGTACTGTATATCCCAGAGCTTCATCGATGCTGCAGGTAAGAAACTATTGTCTTGCCTTCCCATGTAGGCAGCCGTCCGGGTCTGGTTTCTAAATTCATAGATTGGACCATCTGTAATTCAGCTTGCCAATCATTTGGCTAAAAAGCCAAGATCTTTTCTGACATACAGTCTATACTAACCCAATAACCGTGAAAACCACTTAGGCAATGCCAGTTCCAGTTGAGTAACACAGTGAGTAACCTGTGTCTGCACGTCAGTGGCAATCACAGGCTGTGTCTGCAGTGCTGCCCTGCGCAAAGCCCCAGCCCAGGGCACGCCAACACCCCGGGCTGTGCTCCTAGCGCTTCCGCTGGCAAACGGGGCAGCAACTGTCAGATCGCCTTGGGGTGGAGGTGGGGGGGAGGAGAGTGTGTGGAAATAAATTAAAAATAACTGATAGCATGAGCATTACAAGAATATTATTATTTTGTGTCAGCATTCCTTATAAAGATTCTCAGGGAACACTAAGGGGATGGCAGTGTGGTTGGCAGCATTAAAGTACCCTGCAACCACCAGATGATGCTGCAGAGATTCCTGCTATGAGGAAAATGGCAGCCTTGCCAGAGATAAGCACTTCTTTTTTCTATGGCCATGAAAGAAGAGCAAACCACCCCCACCCCCCTCTCAATCTCACAGGCTTGTTAACCTTATGTCTTAATGAAAATTAGTAGCTACAGTTCCTTTCATATAAAATCTGAATTTTTTACTGGATAAAGCTTTTCTCTATTCCTGTCAAAGAGTTGTACAGCACAGCTGTTTTTAACTAATTCCTATTTTTACTCCCTGACTTTTGACCATCATTATGTATATGAGTTTCTTCAGCCTGCAAAGCACGTTTTAACAAGAACTATTAATGTCCCTCTACATATATCATCTTTTCTCCTTATTCAGCAAGAATAGGTGTTATACAAAATAGAAAACATCTGCTTACTTGTGTTATAATTTCTTTTGAACTCATTAGATGTGGAATATAAAGTTGATAGCAGAGGTTAATGATGAATGTACAAAGCAGAGCCATGTTTCTTTGCAAGTATATTTCAAAGTGCAAGTGAATTTCAAATCCTAAAATTCAGTGTTTATTAAAAAATATAAAGAATTGCAAGAGAGTTTCTTTATTAAGACAACTTTAGTGGCTACATAAATATCTGGTTTTGTAATCCTTATAATGATTCACTCCCAATGCAGGTAAAATAAGTTCAGGGCATTTTCTCTTTTCCCTGCACCTACATATCTTGCCTCTTGTGGGATTTGTGATCTATCCAGTATTGCCTATCAGAGGGCTTAATTTTTATGTCAGGGCACTGATTTATCATGATGTGGACAGTGGTGTCCTTGGCAATTTTATTCATGTGATATGAATCCCTCTTTGCTGTCAGCTGCCAGGGCTTTGTGCGAAGAGCTCTGATTGCAAGATGCCTGTCACAGCACGGTCTCTGCCAGAAACAAACACTCCAAGAAATGCTCCTTAAAGGCCTCCTCGGAGCTCAAAGACAGAAAATCTCCTACTGCATTAAGATTTAGTGAGTCAGCTTTTGTGCTACAGAGGCAGCTTCAAATAAACCAAGTGTACTCATTAGGTTTATCGAGCGGTTAAGTGCTAATGTCAGAGACCTACCAACCATAATATTAGCTGGTATCAGTAGCAGAGGAAGTCCTCCTCACGTCACAGCACTTTCCTTGGTGCTTTCTTCCACTGTGCCAGTTGTAGGGTGACAGAGCGAGTGACACGCATTTGGCAATCTGCTGCATTCTGACACAAATTAAGGGCCAGAAGTCATACAACAATCCAGACTCAAACTCCCTCTGCAGAAATAGCCCCGTAGAATCAAAAAATCAGATGATTTCAGGGGAAAGAAAAAAAATTAATAAAAATTTGGTTTTTTCCAACTCTAGAATAATGCACAACACTACATTTTTGAAATCCCTCTGTAGTTTAGCAGATGTACACAAAAAATGTAAAGAAATCCCCATAAATCAGGAGTCCCTTATCGTTTTCCTTAAAGCTAAATATCTTGTAATCATAAATCTTTAAGTGGAAAACTAGATAGTTTAATATCTAAGCTGATTATGTATCTCTTCATATTTTTTAAAAACTCCTAAGTATCATATGATGACTCAAGCCCCACAGAGACATAGCCAAATGCTATCCCAATCACAGGACAAAGCAGTGAAAGGCAAAGGACCCATTTTATTTCCCTGGCATACATCTTTCTCATGTTGCTGTAAATACATTCCAGTATCGGAGTAGGTCAGAGTAATGCTGACTGATAAGGGATCATGGAAAGAGATTCCTGTGATCTTCACAAAAAGGAGAAATAAGGAGATCATTTTAGATAACTGATGTATGAGAACTCCACCCCAGCAGAATCTGTAATCAGTTATATTTGACCCCAGTGAAAAAATGAGCATGTGCATAAAGAAAAGCTTTAATATCAGTTGTAATAAGAAAAAACAATTCTTGCTTTTATAGTTTTCAAAGTGCTTTCCTCTCCCCATTACTATTTCCCTTTATTGCCACTGCTTTTCCTCACATGCACTACTCCTGAGGAGGAGGGGTGGAGGTTGTCTTTCTTTTTCTAAACAGTTCTTTGGTGTGTGATTAGTATGTGACACGAGTAAAGCCTTTCTTGGTGGAGAAAGGCTTGCTTTCTTTTAAAGTATTAGGTGAGGGCTAGACTTTATATCGCCTCATCCTACAGAGGACTCATCTTCTGGGACACTGGGTTTGGAACATCAGTCAAGATAACCAGATAAAAGAACAGCTATTGAAATAGTGTCATTGTTCTTCCTGGTTTTTCAAAAAAAACGAGCTATTTTGGATGAGAGAAATTTAAGCACAGAGAACATACAGAATCGGCTACCCATGTCCTGATCCTGGAAACAGCATTTTAGTTGGGTCAGTTGTTGCTTATCATTATTCTTATTTAGAGAGAATTTTAGTTTGGTATGCCAAGGCTGTTAGTAGAGCTGTACACATTGCAAGGACAAGCATGGCAGACAGCTCTGGTTTTTCAAAGCTCTGAGCAGGAGGAAGGGAAAGATGCTGTTAAGCACTGTTCCAGGTCAGCATCCCACCTCAGCCATGCTACTCCAGATGCAAGTGTTGCTCACCCTGACAGAAGTAACACAAACCCGAGGAACACAACAGCATTTGGCAAATATATTCAGCAAATTAGGGTTATTAACATGCAGGGAGGCAGGTGAGTACCTGCCAGACACCTCACACAGCAAGGTTTAACTCACTCTTGTGAGAAGCTCTGTGAAACAGTTGATCTGGCAGCCGGGTGGCTGCAAATCAGAACAGCACGATGCTGCCTCACCACCACAGCACCAGCACATCTCCTCGGCCTCACGCAGAGCCTGCCTTTTCACTACATGATGAGTTAACCAATTCACATCATCATTAACAGTGTGATTGAACTTTGGGAATCCAATACAAGACAGGCTAACTCTGCTTTTACAGGGCAAAATGGAAACAGAAAGACCCAATATGCCCTTAACAAGCAATACCTAGCACAGCATAAACCATTTGTATAGATCAGTTACCCTTTGGTTCTACAAGTATTAGCGAGCATTTTTACTGGAACTGCACTGGGAGCACAGAACAAGAACAGCCACATCGCACTTGGAGCCCCAAGATTACATAGCAAAATCTGCCTGAGATCCAGGGAGTTTGCAATCTAATTCCAGATGAAACGTGGGAATGGCTGTGTACAAAGGACGAACATAGCATGAGAGGATGAGAAAGGGAGAGAGATGAGTGAAATCAGCCATGCAGAGCCAGAGGTAACTCTGAAGACATTTACTAGCAGTGTGAATGTCACTTGGTTTCATAAAGAAAGTACCGCATCGCGCAGCATTCCTACTAAAACATAACCCATACAAAATCCCACTGCTCACTAGAGACCAGTGACATTATTTACTGCTAGCTAGTAAACACAATGGTGAGAATCTTGCCCTCTCATGTAATATAAATCCAAAAGTAACATTTTTTTTTGTCTAGGTCTCTCCACCTCAACCCAGACAAATGTGTTTTGAACGAGTATACAATGCCAGTATGTTTCTTAAAAACCTGGTGTTACACTGGTTGGTCAGCAGCCAGTACCCAGGACACCAGCCCTGCATTCCCCTGACACAAAGCCTGTTCAAGGGTCCCAAAGCCTTTCCTTGGCCTCACCACAGTGTAGCCAAAGTTTGAAAAGTAGCCAGAAAAGGATCACAACCCAGATTATACAGCCTCAAAAAATACAGAAACGGCAGTTTATTAAACACATGCTGCTTTTGCAGATGACTAAATGATATTTGAAGAGTAAAGACAAACATATCTCCCTTATTCGGGAATATGTGGAAATACATGAGCTCCTTGGAATAGAAGCTTTAGCTGTCCCTAATGCATACTTCACTATTCCATCCTGTTTCCTTACCAAAATTCCAGTTCAAAGGACAGGATCAGATCAAAGGATGCCCATAGTTCTACACAAACAAGGACAACAATCAATGGATTACTGCGCTGATCAAATTTGATTCAGAAAAGGTGACTTTAAGTGCACACTCAGTTAAGAATCTTCTTTGTTCAATAAATACAATTCTTCCATTGAATTTCTAAGACAGTATGGTAGCTACAGACATTCATTAAATATATTTCCTGATATATTTTTCATTAATCACAGTGAATCATGATAAATTATGATGCTTGAAATGAAAAATTACACAATTGTAATTTCATGTGGCTTAAATTACAAAGAATACAAAAAAAAGGGTTTTTTTCCTATATTTCTGTTTTTAAAATTGGAACTAGATGCTAACATTAATACTTCATAGTGCTGAAAGGTCCTGCTACTGATTAGCTTGGCTTGGAAAAAAAAAGAAAAAATTAAAAAATCACATAATCAGTATTTTCTGATCCTTAAAAATTAAATATGAAGTGAAAGTTTGAGTCAAAGTAAGATGGAAGAAGGACAGTAAGTGAATTGCTTTGCGGCTCAGAAGCAGCAGAAACACAAACACTGTGTGAACTTTATCTTACTGTGTGGGTGGCCTAATAAAAATTAGAAGTAAAGAAAGGCGTATTGTCAGGAGATGTCCCCCGCTTCCTGCCGACGGAAGCCCGAAGCCGTGCTGGAGCGGGGTGACAGCCACCCCCCACTCCCGCCTGGTACTTGGGCCCTGTCTTTACACTTGTCATTTGCAAACCGGGTGGATGAGATAAGGGGCTGCTTTGCTCACAGAGGTCTGCTTCCCCTGATAAACTTCTATCTCATCCATAACTAGATTTAAGATACATAGGATACACTCGTCTTCAAAGCTGTCACCAGAAGGGAACTCTATCAATGACTTCAGGTTCCATATGCTCCAGATAAACTTTCCGGTTTAATCTGTGCCCTTTGTGACTCTTCAAGCTACCGTAACCATCAAAGCCTGAATACACTGCCGGATACAGGGTGCTCCAAATTAGATTCCATTCACCCTGCCAAACTTCAGGGCCTCGATTTACTGCAAATATGACAGTCGGTCAGATCTTACAAGGGTTTGAAGAATGAGAGGGAAGGAATTAGTTCTCTTTCCACCTCTGTCCCACCAGGCTCCTTGCTATAGCAATACATTTTAAAACTTTCATAAACCGCAAACAGAAAAAAAAAAAAAGGATTATCCATTACCATGTCAGCTTAAGTGATAACATAAATATATATCACAGAACATCTGCCACTAAATCAGTGTTTATAGATGTCAGATCTCATTTATTATTAAAACACCCCAAAAACAAACACTTTAAAGCCTTGTTTATTATTTCACAAGAAATGACTGATTTCTAAACTGCAAGGTGGAGCTATTCTTTCTAATCTTTTTACACAGAGTTACTTCTATTATAAACTTCAGTCAAGAATAACATTAGATGGCATTCGCAAACACATTATTATTGCCTGAATTACTTCATACCAGTATACCTTCTAGAAAATCCAACCGATTTTACCCATTGATTTTCCTCATCAATCCCCATTGATTTTGCAGGAAAGAAAATGGAGCATCTCGGAGCATCTTACTTTTCTCCTAACAGTAGAAAATGTACATCAAGGCATTATGTTCTGATATAGAAAATGAAATATATAAAAGGGGTGTGTGTGTGTGAGTAATTTATAGAGAGTGCTTGTTATTCACAGAATAAGATTTTAAAAGTCAGTGTCTGTGTTTGTAGGGCCGTGCTTGACTGACAGCGTCCAAGCGGTACAATCGTTTTGCTTTTGCATTTTTAAATTTAATTGGCTTTGTCCATTTTTTCCACTGTGTGTCAGCTGCTTTAATAACTCTTAAGTCAGGCACTTGGGGATCAAATTACCAAATCGTGGAATTATTTCTGACTATGCAATCTGTATCCTCTTAGGTACACATTGAAAATCCGCTTGCAAAAGCCACTCATCCGCATCATTACAAATTCACCTCTCCAATATGACCTCTTCCTCCCTCTCCAATCTCCAGTTATCAAAAAATCAAGGCTATCATAATGTTTTGTTTTACAGGAGTTTCTGTTGGCCTGCTTCATTGTATGTGATTATGACTAGACAGTCATTTCATTTGAGAAACAGATAGCTAAAACATCTGGAAAATCCTCACAGTTGTCAGCCCTGTGACATCCGATGCCCTCAAACATATGCCATGCAGATACAAAGCTACACTTCTAAAGGAGATGTACTTTAAAATGTGAACACCCAGCACACAGAGTTTGATCTCTGCCAGTTACCCATCTTTTAAATCAAACAGCCTCTTAAAGATCGCTGTGGTGGGTTATATATACGTGATTCACAGGCATGCTCTCAGGAGGTCATTGGAAAGGTTGGCATTTCACAAAGTGCTACAGTGCCATAGTCAGCCATTACATTCTCCCACCAACGTACAAGCTAATTTGATTAAAGGTAGAAGATCAATCAAACTCTATTGCCTCAGAAAGATTAATTACCTCAGCACTTTCTGAATTAATTATTAGTGTTCAGCCATGGGGATAGAGAAACCCAATACAGTAGAAGTAAAGGGACCCAACGGGCAGATGTGGTAGACTGGGAAGTATTTAAGCCCAAGATTTATTATCTTTAACTAATGACAGTCTCTTCCATTTTTACTCAAATTAGACCTAAGTGTTACAGTGTGTTTATAACTCAGCAATGACTGAATTAAAATATTACTGTTACATTTAAGCCTTATTGTGGAACTAAAAGCATGGAAGAGAAAAGACTCCAAAACCCTAAAACACCATTTGAAAAAAAAAAAAAAGTCTTATCTGCCGGCAAGCACTCCTGAGCCCCAGTTTTTGGACAGGGAATGAGAGACTTTGTAGATCTACTTCTTCTTGCACCCCAGCATGAAGTCAGAAGTCCCGCTGCCAGAGCAGTTTTACTGATGAAGCTTAAAGAAACTATCTGTGGAGTTCCTGATTACCAGACCAGTCAGAGGGGCAAAACATGCAGCCCTTTCCACAGGGAAAAGGAGCTTCCCATCTGCAGCTGTACTGTCCACATGCAGCACCGACCTTTCCTTCCTCATTGACAACTTCGATGAGATTTTGCATGACCAAAACAGAAAAGGGACCTCTTGGACCTCACAGACGAGATTTACTGCTATTAAAGGGCAATTCATTTGCCCCTCTAATAAATTTTTCGAGCCTCTCCTTAAAATCAGCTAGCATTCTCATTCCCCACTTCTGTCCTTCCTCACTGATACTGGCTGAAATCCCCAAATCTGTCTCATGTGGTTACAGACAGCACCGGTTCATCTGCCTGGAAAGAAACCCAGTGCCTTTGCCGCTATTACTTGAGAGCAGTCCTAATCCCCAGCCAGCCTCTACCTTGCAGTTTAAACAAGCCAATATTAATTCCTTTTTCTGTATGTAGGCATTCCATTCCCTTGTTATTAATAATGTTTCTTTACACCTGCTTCTCAAGTGAGTTCACCTTTCTTTAGTGCAGGAAGCCAATGCTATTTATGATAGGCCAGTTGTGGTATCATCAATGCCTTGGGGTTTTTTCCTCTTCTTGGGTTTTTTTTTTTTTTTTCCTGTACCAGGAGTAACCCAGGATTTAAGGTACTGGTGATTTATAGTTTATCTTTGTAATACCCACTTGCTTTTTTCTTCATGTTATTTTCAGCTGGTGATTTATATACTAGTTACATACACCCGTTCCTATGAGAAAGATTCTCAGCTATTAGATTTCATCCCACTGCTATTACTCCAAATCCTTAGCTAAATCCAATTCTTGTGTCATACACACCTCCTCCTCCATATTTTCAGTGATGCTTGGCTTTGAGATAGCAGAATATTTCATTGACACGCTCCTGCTTTTTAATGCCAAACTCATTAAGAAAGATAATGATGGAGATTTTTCCAATCTTGTATTAATCTGTGTCTTTTCCTTCTTAATTACTAATGCTCCACCTTAATGTCATAATAATAATTAGTTCTTAAATCTGTATAGACTAACTATACATGAATTCCCCAATATTAAAAATACATATTACTGAAGTGAGATAATAGAGCTAATCTAATACTATTCTTAGGAAACCTATGATACCACTTACTGTCTTACGTTTATTTTTGTTTCTTTCTTGTAAATGTTTTCCAGTAGCAAAGCCCGATGGAGGACTTTTTTTTTTCTTGACACCTTGTCTCTTAGAATTATGGAAAAAAAAAAAAGGAAAACATTATCAGTTTTGATATCCTGGGGAGGAAGATTATCTCCTCTCCTCCACATGAATGCACTGAACCTGCTTTGACTTTTAGTTCTATTATCATCATTCTTCATCAGCCTGTCTGTGCTCTCATCAACATCACCCTTATCAAAAATTAAGGCAAGGTGAAAGTGTTCTTTTAATTTTGGGGAAGAAATATACGCTATCTTTAATCATGAACAGATGTCATCCTTGCTGCAAACCTCCTTCTTATGTGGCTAAATACCACAGATTACAGTCTTAATTCTTCTCAAGGCTAATTCTCTTGAAGTCTGATGATCACTTAAAGCCAGCATAAGCTTTGTCCCAGCTACTCACTCACTCGTCTGCTGCCCACAAGTAGTGCCTCATGTAATGAATGGAATTGGGGAATTGATCTGTTTAAAAAGAATTCTAGCCCCCTTCTAGATCAGTTTGAACTCAGATGAATTCTTCTATCCAGTTCACCCAAGCAGCTATACAAATGCTGGTGCTGAAGCAAGAGAAGGTGCTGTTAGGAGATACAAACAAGCAGCCATAGTCACCCCTGGCAACACCAGCTTTAAGTGACCATGATGTTACAGCTCATATCTTTCCACCTTTCAGCCACCTTTTCCTTAGCAATACACCTTCTGATTCTCAAGACATCTTTCTTGGCTTATTAGTCACTAATTCACATTAAATATCCTCATGGAGACTCCTTCTCCTCAAGACACCAGTTTTCTCCTAGTCAAAACCCTGAAATCACTGTGTGGTCCTAGTCCTTTTCAACTAATCCTTTTCAACTACCTTTACTTATATTTTGTTTATACAAAATTTAATTGCAGATTCATTTTTTCTGGCACTCCCCCCCTCCAAAGCTACAGTCATATTTCTCGTTCTCTACCAGATTTCTTAGCTGAACTGGATGTGGTCTATTTTCTCCAAATAAGAAAAGTAAGTTTATTTCTTACAGTAAAAAAGAAACAACACAGATTTTTTGACAAGGCTATAATAAAAATATGTGAAGCATGAAAAATTGTCATTAATATGTTACACATGTATCCAATAACCAAGTATAACTGGGGCTAATATGTACCTTTCAACCCCTTCAGTCAACATCACAGCTCACAGCCACTAAGTGGGCACCTCCAAGGAGCAGTTTGCTGGGGAAGATTACCCAAAGAGAATTTGTTACTTTTGTGTATGTTTGTAGCATGTGCAGTGTGCATTTAAACATAATACAGGGGAAAAAAATGAGAAGAAAAAAAAAAAAAGCAGCATGGTTAAAATCCTTAGCACAGGGAGTTACTGGAGCATCCTTGTTCGTATGAGCAATTTATAAGCAGAAAATATATGGGGACTGCATACATTAGTGCTATTACTTAAGGGTAACATCCTCTCAAACCTACATGCTTTTTTGTACTACTATTTACTTAGTTGGACAGTTTATTGGCATCTCTTCCTTATGACGCATCTACTGCACTGCTCATTATGCTTTCTTGAGGAGGCAACTAAAGAGAAGACAAATCATTTTAAATAGCCTATTTCTAATTTTAATTAGTACAGTCAATTAGTTTTAAAGGTGTACATATGAATTGTTCATAGCTTTCCAACCACTGTTTTCTTATTCTTTCCTCCTTGCTTCAGTACTATATTGGATGTGAATTTGTAAGGCTTCCTCTCACTGCTGTTTCTCAACTTTTGTTATTTTAAGTTATGTTCAATGATCTTTCAATGATTTGTAATATATGCTTCACTAATAAATGGAAAAAGTTTCCAAAATATAATAATTTCCAATATTAGAGAAACCAATAGAACCTAAGAACTGTATTCAGGGAAAACAAGAGGGAGAAAACACTTTTGAATGTGCCCTGTGTGATGTGGCATCTGTCATCAGCTTTCATAAGCCACTGTCTCAGTAGGGTCTAGACGTTATTGAAGTTGTTTCATCCCAACTCTATGTCTCCTTGATAGGAAAAAGTTGAACTAAATCACCATCAGATGATTAAGCAGGCTTCATGTTTAAGACAATGTTTCAGATTAAGACAGGTCAGATATTAAAAATCTTCACACACTATGGAGGCCACGCTTGTTCTGTTGTATGAATTTTACCCAGATTATCTGACCACATTCCTTTCTCTTTTCGCACTAATATGTTGGTCCATGATACACAAATAGAAATACGTTGAATCTATCATGCCACTCCAAATTAGATAAAAAAAACAACAATCAAAAATCTAGCAGCATGTTTGTAGAGGTAACTACTGATTCAGAATGGTTTTCACTCTTTTACTACTGACTACACATCATACCTGCACAAGTGAAAAAAAAAAGAACCTCAGCCAGAATACCTTCACAGACCAGCACAACAGATATTCGGGTTGCTCTTTCCTACAGTAAGGGACTTTGCAGAAGTATACTGAATAAAAATATGCCGTGGGTCTTCCCCTTCTTATTTTACTTAGATGTCTGAGGACACACAACAGGTATCTATTTATATCGGCTTTTTCCTGCCACTAGATGTTGCCATTAATATAAGCATAAAACACTAAAAAGGACTGCAAACTACGTTTTCTGCACTGTAAGCATCACACTGTATTGTGTCAATTAAACTGTTTCAATAAGATACAAGTTAGAAGGGCAAAAAACCTTCACATAACATAAATGCTAATTAAACTGTGATTTCAAGTTTAAAACTGAACTGTCAGGTAATTAGACAGGTGATTAAACTTCCTTCAACTTCACACTTGAAAAGACATCAGATGTCTGCTTAGTCTCCACACAGTGATATGTGTCGAAGATATTCAAATGTCAAAGCTGTATTACTTTTAGGGCAACACTCTGCAAGAGTCACGATCCAGATTTCTTCTGAAATTGCAAAACCTGGGCTCAAAGAGCCCTGGCAAATCCAAAACCTGAGCCACTGTGTAAAGGACAAGACACTATCCACATGCCTGTTCTAACAGCTCCTTGTACACCAGGTCCTGTACCATGCTTGCTGCATGAAAGGACCCAAATACTAATTTTACGTGCATCAGTCTCACTTCAGTAAAGCTTAAGCATCTGGGTTACAAACAAGAAGAGAGAACTGGAAAGGAACTTCAGATCATAAGTATGCACAGCAAAAGCAGTAAACACAATATATTTTCTTTCTTGGGATTTAACTGTAGCCCTTTAAAGCCTCATTCTGTGAAGAATTCAGTTTGACTGCCTAGAATATTCTTAAGGGTATATTAGAGCCTCAAGTATCTAAACACAAACAAAAGCAAATGACGAATAATGTTTTCAACACAACACCCAGACCCTCTGATGGCTCTTGTCAGCTGTCTATCAGGCTCAGAAAAAATAATATTCTGGCATTATTTCAGGAACCATCTAACTTTACCAATTTTAATAAGCCTGAAACTGAGGTTTCCCCAGTTAGTAGCTCATGAACCAAAAGAAAAAGAGAGGAGAGACCTCCGTGCAGACAAGGCCCCCAGACTCCAATCTCAAGCAGCACAAGGCAAAGGCAGGAGTGTGATTTCCAAAAGCCAGGCTGGATTTGTCAGAGCCAGCTCAGAGTTGGAGGTAATGCTCTCTGCTGGATGCTGTATTTGCCAGCGCAGAGATGTAACTATCTTCTCACAGAGCTATTTCAAGTGCACAGGATTTACTAATTCATTCTTCATGATACACTAAAGCAGCTAAAATACACCTTTTGGGCCAAGTTTTGCCCAGAACAGATGTATTTTCAAATCACTTATTAGGCCGCTAACAAGGCCTTAGAGGCTTACACACATTCAGGCACCTCTTTATCAATGGCACGGTTCAATTTAATCCAGATAAAGAGCCCCCAGACAATTAACAATTGACTGAAGTACAGTGGAGTCTCTAGCTGGCTATCACGGCAGAGACAGCAGTACCAGTACCCATCGCTCTGGCCAAGCCCTGAGCTCACCTTGATTTTGCCTCTTCTCAACATCATACAAAAACAGTGGTAACAGCAGAAGTAAAATGAGGAACTCTTTTGAGATTATTATTATGCGCCATAGGTGCTCTCAAATGACAAATCAAGAAACCCTTATTTCTGGAGCCTGCAGTGTCTTCACAGACCTACTCATCGCCCAGAAGTTCCTCCTGTTAAAACTACAATGGGCAGGGCTGTTGGGCAGGGAAACACATTGCAAAGCAAAACCCTCCCCTGCCTCCCCAGCACTGTATTTATGACTCTAAGGGCAACAGCGTTAAACTCATCAGAAAGCTCCTCTGTGTATAGTGCAGCAGACCTATAAAAATACCAGGTCATCCATAAACCCATAACAGCTCAAGAGTGTATTATTTCCAGCCGTCATCCTTTGCATTTTTAGAAGTAGAGGGCTTCTTTGACCACATTAAAAATCAGCATTCAGTTTTAATAATTGCCTGAAAAAGAAGCCCGCTTTTGACATTCAGATGATTTAACGACTAAGATGACCAGAGTTCATCACTTACTGGATTCCGGGTCTGAGTTGCCGTCTCCTTCTGTCCGGCTGTTGGGTGATGCTTGCTCATAGTACTCCTCCTGGGGAAAACCGAGGGGCAGGGGGTGCGACGTGCTGGCCCCGCTCGGGGGCTCGTGGTCTCCAAGCCCACTGTCACTGCAGCTTTCCTGGGAGCCATCTGGTAGGTGAAACGTGACACGGCGCTGAGGCTACAAGGAAGGAAGAAAATTATATGGTTTCCACTACAGTATCAGTAATTGCTTAATGCAACCAATTTAGGAAATGTATTATTTCAGTTATCTGCTGAAGACGCATTATCTGGAGTTGTGCACAATTTCAGGCTTTCATGAACAGGCAGCCTGCTTTCAAACCCGCTTCACCTGACAGCGCCGCTTTCTTCTATTTTTTAAAAATGTAAGCCCTGATGCAAAATGAAAGACACCTCAAACTAAAGAGATTCTGTCAGACTTCACAAGTCTTTGGATGCCTTTTGTATATTGACTTGGAGATTTCAATCACTTTTTGAGGCTCAATTTATTTCACTGCTCAGTTTTCCAGTTTTCAAAAAACATTTTCTTTCCCATTAAAAGCTGTTCCACACTTTCGGGCCTAAAAAATGTGACACACTTCTAACGTCGCTGGATTCTTCTAAGGCAGAGAAAGAGCAAACAATAACAAGCCTCATTTATTGAAAACAATTTTAATAGATTTTGCACATCCGTTAAACTAATGAATTGGAAGTGGATTCCACAGCTCTCCTTCACACATCTCATTATGACCTCTTTGATTTCTGTTACCCCACAGACCGGTATCTTAACTGTAAAAGGCGGGAAACAGAGGGCAGGGGAATGAAGGCCTCACAGCACAGCTGTTGAAGGAAGGGCCAGGAGAATGAAGCACAAGGCAGAGCACAACTTTCTCATTAACTAAGTGATTCTGCACTTTAAATCTGTCCCAGTATTTGGAGGAAATATGAACAAAGAAATAAGGAGTTCTCCTGCTCATTACTGTGTGTATTGGAAACTTGAAGATTCAAAAGAAACCCAAAATAACAATTTAAAGTGCACTTAGTATGATGTTACTCAAAATTCCACCTGAAAGGCAACGTCAAACTTCCCAGATCAGCTGCTGGGATGAGCAATGCCAGAGATCAGATTTTTTATGCAATTATGCAAACACCACTCCCCTCCTCCCCAAAAAAACACACAAAAAAAGAAAAAAAATTAAGCATATACTCTGTATGTAATCTTACAGCCCAGGACGTCTTGTCAGAGGTCCCTAGACTTTTCATTCCCGTAGGTGTTGAACACCATCCGTTATATTAAGTTTTTGAAAAGTTTAGTTCCTCTATTTTTAAAAATCTCTTCTTATCACTGTGACACCATTACATATGCCCACAGACAGCTGCTGCAGAGTGTGGTATGGCCAAGGAAATGGCAAGATCAACCTTACCTATGCAACTCCTGACAGATGTGAATGAAAAGTCTTCTTAAAAGCTACCAGCAAGAAATTCACAGCTTTCCCAGAAAATCTGTCTTACTGCTTCACCAATACTAATGGAGAGGTTTTCTTCTAATGTCTAACCTGCCTCTTTCTTGTTACAAAATAAATCACTTGCACAGTCCCATCCATCATGGTCTGGTTATTCCCACTCATCTTTCTGGCATTTGGCACTTCAGTCTACTTCAGAATAAACAGACCTTATTATTTCAATCTGTCGTGTGCCTTCCGATATCTCTTACTGCTCCCCACCGCACACATGCTCACACATGCTTCTCTGTGCTCTGCTCAGAACTCATTACGCAGCTTCAGCTGAGCTCTTTACAGTGTGGAGTAGAGCAGAAGGATCATTTCATGTCTCCTGCAGCCTCCACTGCTGCTTTGTCTTTTTCACAGCAGCGTAAGACGTTTTCTTTGCCAGCCACCGTAGTGCCCAGCTACTTTTCTGATGACCTTTTGCTAGTTGTCCCCTTTCTGGCTGATGCCATTGATGGCTGGAGCCTAAGTGTGGCATTTTGCATTTATTCTTCTTGCCATTCTGTTTTTCAAGGTGAGTTTTTCTATCATCAAGTACACTCTGCCTTCCACTCCTGCCATCCCCTTTACCAAATTGACAGATTTTAAATTCCCCTTCATAAGAAAATCTTTAGGAAAAATTAACAGGTCAAGCCAAGAAATCAGTTGAGGAGCTCTGAAAACGTGAATATAGAACGACTTCCCACCACACAGGAAGGAAAGTGGAGAAGACATCCCTCCTGTCACTGCAGGAGAAGCCTTACAGCCCCCTGGAAAACAATAGCCTGCTGGTGAAAGGTTCACAGCTAACACCCCCATCCCTACCCCCCATTTTTGGTGTCACAAGAACCTTATTATTTAACTATTTAACCCTGCAGTAAGCTGTCTGGAAGGTGGCTGGGACAGTGGTCCTATTCCTGCAATGTTTCCAATTTACTCCCTGCATACGCAACTGCACCAATCTTGCAGAACCATATAGCTGTGGCATGGGGAAATGGGATATGCCATTTCTTCTGTCTTAAATGAGATGGATATATCCTTACAGTACCTATGAAAAGTCAACCTTCATGGCACGAAATGTTTGCCTGGGTTTGTGAGGTTTACTGCCTTTCTCCTCTCTTCCCTTGTGCATGCCTGTTGTAACCTCTTACCTACATGCTACTAGTGAATCATAGAATGGCATGGGTTGGAAGGGACTCCAAGGATCATAGATCTCCAACCCCCCTGCCACTGGCAGGGCCACCCACCTCCAGGCCTGGATCTACACAAGATTGCCCAGGGCCCCATCCAACCTGGCCTTGAACACCTCCAGTGATGGGGCATCCACCACCTCTCTGGGCAGCCTGTTCCAGCACCTCACCACTCTCTCTGGAAAGAACTTCTCCCTAATATCTAATTTAAATCTGCCTTCCTTCAACTACAATCCATTCCCACTTGTCCTGCCATTGTCTTAAGAATAAAGTATTCTTAAAACTTATCAGCCCAAGTTTCAGTGCTAGATACCAGCAAACCGTTTTTGCAAACGGCTGGGAACACAATGGTTACTGCTATGCTCAACTGGGACTCACGAAGTTAAACAAAAAAATACTTCTGTTCCTGATTTGTCATCAAAACACAGCAACCACTGTTCAGCAGTAAAGGAGACCAGAAAGTCATCAAGGTTTTTTTAACTGCCTGGCCCAGAGAGAACAAACAGAAGCCATACCCTGAGTAAAAAAAAAAAAAATCTCACTAGCCACCTCTTGCATTCAGCAAAATACTGCAAATATTTAGTTGAGTAACTTGAGGTGCTATTAGTAGGAAACATAAAACCCATGATTTCAAGTAAACTGGCATCAGCTAAAGGCTGGTGATGTTTAATTTGATAGCACTCCTAAGTGTGTCACACCTGGTGAGACCAATGACAGAGCATCTTCTGAAGAATTTATCAAGATGAAAAAAAATCCCAGCTCTTTTGCTACACGGCAGCACTGCCATTTTCTTAATTCATGCGGGCATCAGACGATGATCTGGAACAAGTAATTCTAATAAAATTTTGCCAAAAGCTGGGACTTATCTTCTGTTACAATTATTTTGGAAATTTCCTCCTTGAGGCATTTAAATTTCAATTTATAAGATTACAAAATATCCTCAGACTCCAGCTGCTTTTCTATTTATCTCCAAAGGGAGTTAGCACCGATAGTAATAGAATAACAAGGACTATGGTTTGTTTTATTTATTTGACTGATGGTTAGTATACTTTTTTTCAAAAAGAGAGAAATGCAAGCAAGCCCATTATGTATTCTTAGTGGATTCTGAAAGCGCTGATGTAGGAACTTGTAATACAGACAATTACACTGATAGGGGAAAATGAAGTGAAAATTTAAGGAAAACCGTATGGTAACACATCGTTCCTCTGACATATTTAACAATATTAAATTACTCTTTATTGGTATGAAAAAAAGAATTTTGCTTCCAGAGATGTCATGAACTGAGACACAAATTCTGTCAGAGGTCTCATACGGCATCCAAAAAAGAACTGCTTCTTGTAATAGCAGTGTGTGTCTGGAGGGATCAAATTATCTCAGAAAACCGCAAACCTTTTACTCTTATTATTGAAATTTATATGAAGACTGATCAAAGCCCCAAACTATTCTGTGTTCAATCTTTCACTACAATAATTAGACTGTGGCAGTGGGAATAATAAAAGATGAGTCTAAGTAAATAGCTTTGGATACATTGAAGGGATGATTTCTGGAGTTATACACCAGGGGTTAGCCAATTTATAATCAAAAACTGAAAAAAAAGGTAATAGAAAAAGCAGCGGATATCAACTGAGGAACATTAAACTATTAACCTTATTATCTTCATTCATTGAAGCAAATTAATATCCTTTTAAAAGGATATCATAAAGAAAAAATATTACTGTTTAATTTATGCTGAATTAATTATATTATTTAGATGATAATTCTAATCTAAACCAGAACTTATTTAGGAGATGCTGCAAGACAGTAAAAGACTAGAACTACTTCAACATCTTTCTTTACTATGAGCAGCCAGTGAATAAAGCAGTAGTCGAAAATAGTTGTTAATAATGCTCATTTTCTCAGTTGCTTATGGCTTTCAAATGCTAGGAAGGTATGAAATACATGCCTTAAATAACCAGACAACAACTGTCTTCAGTTATGACCAGTACTGTTCAGTTGTTAAAGAAAATTCGTAATCAAGCTGCAATTTCCAGCTCATGTCTTTTTATACTCAACTATCTCCTTTTGTTCCAAAGCGACAATCCTTTGTTCCATGTGCTTTGATAGACACACAGAGGACCCAGCTACTATCAATGTAAAATTCTCAGAATAACATGAAAACAAACAGCTTTAAAGGATCCAACCAAAAACCCAATGGGAAATGTATCTTTGTGCTGAGACTCAAGAAAGCAAAGCCAGGATTTTTATTTTCTCCTTCCCTAAACTTAGTAGCATATAGCATGATTATTAGGGCCCAAAAAGTTTCATTCAGTTGTTTTATAAGCCTGTATTTTACATACTTAATGCAGCTCAGAGCATTAATCTAACACCTTACTATGCTATTGGGATGATTTTGTAGTGGCAAAATGCATGGGTTTTCACTCAAATTGGAATAACTTCTGAATTTTAACCAAGGATGATTTGTGTTTTCTTTTGGAGCATCTATGAAGGTGCTGAACACTCTGGGTCACCGTTATTATCCACAACGGGAAACACTTCAGTAGTAACAAAACACTCTTGTAATCACCTTTTATGATTTAGCAGTTGTTGTCATTTGTTTTGTTGGTTTTTTTTAAATTTCTGCAGCGTGGCCTGCAGTGATCCCACACAGGACTGGGGCTTTTTTAAACAGCAAAATGAAGGGCCTGTGTCTGGGGTGGGAGGGAGCAGGTAGTGTGTGTCAGTACCCAGCTCATTTGATCAGTCCAAGCTTAGCAGACATTAAAAATCCCTATTTTCCCATCTGTGAAAAAGCAACTCCCCCTGACTATTGCCAACACTATTAGCATTATCTGTCATCTCATACAGACGGACCTTGTTGGACAAGCCCTTCTTTTTATTGAACAAATTCAGCTGTATCAGTTACTGTCCTATTTTATTGACTGCAACCCCTTCAGTTCTGGTATGTTTGTCAAATCAAACAGACCTACTGTTTTCCCAGTTTACCATATTTATAAATATTGGCGAATCATTACCTTTTCCAGATATTTAAAACTTCAGAAATATAACCCTTCCCACATTCTTGTTATAAATTTATCCAGTCCTCTTGATTTAATATCATTAACGTTAATAACTGGTATCTTTCATTCTCACTACTTACTAATGGAAAACACAGCATCCTTCTAAAGAAAAGAAAGCTTTGATAAATACTTTTACCTTTCCTCACAGTGATTAATGACTGAACTGTTTCAAGTAGTATATGTAAACAGGCATAGGCTCTCGCTTATTATTGATTTAAATAACTCCTCCCACTGTATTCATTTATTTAGATGCAGAAAGCATAAACCAATCATTTCAAAGAGACAAGTAAAGGCTTGGTTGACTGCTCAGACAAATGCAAATACACTATGAATACTTATCGTAGTCAGATCTGTAGATTCTCCATGGAAGAATTACTGCCTCCACAGCAAAACAGTGGAATTGACTGTGTCCCTCTACCTGCTCAAATGGAAATTACTTAGAACTGTCAAAGCCTGGAGTTGGATTCATTCACACAGAGTTGGCTCAAGTGATGAAAAGTAATCCTACAAGATTGTCTTGTAACTCTACCCTGCTCACTTACTCAGGGTGCCTTATTAAAATCATACTTAATGCCACTACAGGCTTTTCTTGCTGGTATGTAAAACTGCAAAAATATCATCTATTTCAGCTACTAGCTATCCAAGAGAGTAATTTTGGGAAACCCTTTTTCACGTGGGTAAGCAACAGGTTTTTTTAACACCACCTGCTTTTAGAAGCAAATTTTCACTGATGCCATTTTTCACTGAGGTAACGAGCTGATACTCCAACCTTCCTCCTGCAGCACAGAGGTCAGGGAACAAGCTCATTAACCAAACTGTCCCTGAACAAAAATGTTATAAACCTGGAACCTCACAAATTTCTGCTTAACAGCCCCAATGGGTATTTCTTTTCAGATTCATCTTCACTGTAACATAGTACATCTCATGAGACGTTTCCCAGCCACATCTAACAATTAAATTGTATTTTCTGAGCTTCTTGAAATGACAACAAAGAACTGAAATAAAAAAGGAAAATAAAACTGAAAATAACATTTAAAGCATGTCAAACATTTTATTTAGCTTTTGAAAGGCAGTTATTGTATGCTAACTAGATGTCAAAATGATAGCTGAAAGCATGCTTTTTAAAGTTTAATTCATGTAAGTCTTCAATTTGACATGTGATTAAATAAAAATTACACATGAAAGTTGCACTATGGCTGTGCTGCTGCTTAGGTTGAGAAATAGGAAAGTCTCAATTCTGATTTTTTTTTTAATATGTTCTTCACTTTCCAGGTTATTATCTGTGATGTTATTATCTTGAATGCTTGATTTCTGATAGGCAAAGCCATTTCAGTTAAAAGAACATAATTATAAACAATAATAGAGAAACATTTTGGTAATATTTGACATCGCTTCTGACTGCTGGTCCAAAAACATGGATCTTTTTAAGCGGAAATATTGATTGGGTGTTATTACAGTTGGGAATATTTCTTTCAAAAGCAACACGAATGCTTACCTTGTAGTTTCTTTGTATTAATACTGAAATAGAGCAGAATTTATACTTTCACAAATGTACACAGCACTCCAGCTCTAATTTCATTCTGTTAATTTATACATTTCAGTTGTAGCTCAGTTAAATACATTTCATCCTTCTCCACGAGTAAGGTACAGATTTATAGAATAATAAATGTTGTTGCAGTGAATTACTCGCTGACCTCCAGCCCTTACTTTTGCATTGCAGTAGTCAAGGCTAAGCCATTAAGTTCAAGCCTGATGAGGTTATTAGATCTATAGAGACCTGGAAGAAATCTCAAAAACCTGATTCAATTTCCATTTGCGATTTTTTTTCTATTCCGTTCTTCATTTAAAGGTCAAATCTCTCTGAAGCAATATACATGCATGTAACTTCACAAGCCATCACAGGCATTCACTTAAAGAGGCTTGAAAATGTGCTTTCATCATTTCTGACCAATAAATGGAGCTATTCTTATTAGCCTTTCCCAGAAAAAGGGACTTCTATCTAAATTTGGTTCTTTGGGTTCAAAGTGTATTGAAGTCAGAAGAAAAGCACAGAAACATTTGTAGTAAGCCAGGCTCAAGGAGTATTCTTAAATACCATAGCACAAGCAGCTGTGTATCACTGTAGTATTTCACCTTATAAAATAAATCTTGGCTCAACAGAACATTTTCCTGCAGGTGTGGATGGGATATTTGACTGAGATTCTCAAGCAGACATGGAATAATCTTATGTTTGATATTCACATATGCAGTTATCAAATGTTAACTCATTTTGGTGTTGTTTAAAACAAAACAGGTACACAAATTATGGCAGAGATCAAGGCTTAAGTATTAACTTAGAACCTGAGGAAGTTGAGCTGACTCTTGAATAAAGAGAAGGAAAGACACACAGATCTTTTTAATTTCTTCTAGAAAAAAGCCTGGTAATTTTAGATCTAAAGGTTTCTAGACTACATTTCCACCAATTTCATATAATTCACAGTAGCCCTCAAAAACCATGGAGACCATCACTTGCTCTTGCTCCCCAGGGAGCAGCCAGACCTTGCTGCACTCAGACATAGCAGAGAAGCAGGTTGTTTGCAATATGTCCCTAAGAAGAGTCAACACAGAAATAAAATGTAAAAAATTAAACTAAATGTGAAGGACCTTTTAAATTGAACAGAAAAGCAGCTCTTTGGAATACCACTATCTCACTGCATTTGTTTTGACAGCACACCTTTGTTATAACAGCATTTATTTTGCTCTACCAGTGGCGGGGGATGGGAGGGGGCGGTATCTCTCAAGACTTCCAGTGAAAACATTCTCTTTTCTGCTCTTTGTATCAGCATTTGCTTGCACCATGTATCTTTTTGGCCTCTAGCAAATATCCTTTAACCACCTAGATTACCCATTCCTAATTTCAAATGTACATTATCTTTGCCATCTGAGGTCACCTATCTCAAGTACGTTCTCATGACAATTATAATTAGCCCACCTATAGGTGAAATGGTTAAGGGAGAGGCAAGAGAATACACAGAAAACCTGCTGGCCTGTATAAAATAAAGCTGTAGGCAAAAATTTACAAGCAGGGATACAGTACATGCTGCACTTGCTTTCTTTAAAGTAAAAATCTGGTGTGGTGATGTTTATCAGCATTACATTGTTGTAGGCTCCAGTTGTCCAGGACAATCTTCCCTGGATCAAGAAAACTTTCATCAGAAGAGGTACCACCAAGAAGAATCCAAGTAAGCCACCAGGGTCAAAGCCCATATCCTGGAATTGCCTTTCTGATTGCCAGATAAATGTTTTACCCTCAGTATCAGAAGTTATTCCATAAATTGAAATACAGGAAGTTTTGACTGGTACACTTTGTTTCAATCTTCTGTCACTGTCAAGAGGAAAGATGCTGTGTGGTAAGTGCCACAGTGAACATTGTTGCAGTACTTAGGGTTTACTTCAAATATTTGAAATATTCATTTTTTGTCTCCAAGCTGTTTTAAGAAAAAGCATTAAGTTTTATTTGATTGAAGCCAGAAATCTCCCGTTTGCACCACTATTTTTACAGCTCATATTATCAGGCTGATAATAAGTTTTTAGCTGTTATTTACAGTAGAATACATGAAATATTCAAAATTACTAAAGTGAGTTGAGCTACGTGGTACTAACATATTCTTAAAAGGATGCCTGAAATACCTATTTGTAAATGGGAAAAATCTTGCAAATTGAAATGCTGTATTGTATCACTGATACTACCATCCTTTGCTCCTCAGAGCAATGTCTCTGCAATTGTCCTTTCAGATAATCAGAAGATTTAACTGTCTTTCAGAATTCACCACTTGTGTAATTTCAGTAAAGCAAAATATAAAGCCATTAGCCTTCCCTTGTTCTTTAAATCTTTCTAGCTTATTTTCGTATTCAGTGCAGCCATTCTTTGGGAATATTAAGATTACTTATCTTTCTTCACCGAGCAAAATATACAATAAAAATTACTGAAGTAATGCAGCATATGTTAGCTTGCATAAAGAAATAATGCAGTTCTGGGCAAGCTGAAGTGTTGGGAAAGTCTCTTCCCCCAGAAAAAGGCAAGAGCTGCTGTGGGCCGCTAAGAGCGGGCGACATGCCCTCATTCCAACTCAGCCATGACCCACAACCATGGGGCTCATGCTCTGAAATCCCAAGAGGGCAGCTGTGGAAGGGGGCTGTGAGTCAAAGTCTGATTTTGGGAGGCCCACATGTCTGTCACCAGGGACCACGCTTTGTAAAGCCCAGCCCCGTGACCTTGGGTTGCCTTCCTAACAAACAGCTACGGAGGCTACTAAAAAACCAGGTGAACTCAAGCCACGCACAGTAAGTGGACACCAAGCAGAAGTGAAGGGGTTTACTTAGTAACTGAAGGAGTCAAGACAGAGAACACAAACAACATAAAGCACCATGGGTAAATGGAAAAAAGTCAGTAAAAGTGAGGGCTGGGCACTTCCAATGGCTCTGAAGGCCAGAAGGTCTGACCAGGCCACCTCAGCAGCATTGAGCATACCAATGCTTTACTTAAGAGCAACTTAGTCCCAGCCTTTTAGTGTATAAACCTCAAAATAACTATTGCGTTCATGTAAATAGTGCAGGCCTGTGTCCGTGTCCCTCCATCTATGGAAAGATGCTCAAGCCCAAGTGCCCCAAAGAGCTGAAACATAGAAGGAGCTGGAGAGGGGGAGTGGAGACCAAAGGCACAGCAAATGCCACGTCTGCAACGCCCTGAGTGCGTTTGGTGACTACTTCCATTTCCTCACCAGACATGCAGAGCATTAGCACTCCGACCACCTTTACTTCAGGCCTGCTCAAATTTTATGTAAAACTCAGTTAAATCAGAGGTAATTATTATCCTCTATACAAGCCATGCTGAGCTTGCAAACTATAAACTCGCAGTACTTCTGCAACCCTGACACCACAGAGACAATCAGGGAAGGGTACAGCTTGCTCTCACTGATCCAGGAAAGCATGACAGTGCAGAAATCCCTTGTAACATGCAGTCATACAGGAAGAAATGCAAAGCTGTGGGTCTGCCCCACACCCCTGCAGCTCAGGCAGGCCGCTGTGGGCATCCAAGAACAGGGGAGGGCCTTTGAAATAAACCAGTAGGAAAAACAATGTGTGCCGAAGGGTAACAACATTAATGTTGGAGCTCGTGAGTCACATGGGCAGCAGGGAGATGCTATGGGCACTGGCATCTTCCACATGTACATTCACACAGATTTGCATTCCTGTACCACTTGCACTAGAGAACGCCCATGGTAACTGCCCTGGCTGCTCACCCTGAAACCATCATTATGCACAAATTTTCCTGACTAAAGAATTCAATTTCATTCTACTTTAAGATACTTCTTAGCGTTTTCCTATTTTCATTGGCATACCAAGCCTGTGCTTTGCACAAAACAAAATGCATTTCACACATTTTCCAGGCAAAACGTGTAAATACAAACTTGTAGTATTAATTATGTTCTTTCTCCTACTGTTTTTAATTAATTTGACCTTTAGTCCTATTTTTGTCAATTCAGGAGGCATATTGCAATCAGAAGAAAGCTACTGTGTATTCTGCAAGTCACCAACTAAATGAGTAAGCAATGGAGGAAACTCTATAGCATGCAATTAGCATTATCCTTTTCATTTTTTTACTTCACAGAACTCATTAATAACTTTTACTAGGTAAAATTGAAGCTAGGAACCCTCCTACACCTTAGGTATATTATATTCTACCTTTGCACAAAAGAAATTCTTTTGATGTACTGGAAATCTTATTAATAGATTCACCAGAAAACAAGCATGTAAGCTGGCAGAGGCAATTGCAAGAGGTAAAATGAATGTAAATGACAGATGAAAGAGAATTTCCATGCCGTTCAGATCAATATAAACAATAGTGCTGCAGCAACCACAGCACAGAGACGAAGGGAATTCATCAAACTTGTATTTCAGATTATTTGTCCTGTTCCAAATGCACCCTCTGTGTTCCTGAGCTATGTTCTTCCTTCACCCAATTAATCGTACATTAAGATGCACTCCTGCAGGGGCTTTTTCCTTATGGTGCTGAATTGAAGTTTTTCAGTGCACTCAGATATGGGGGGGGGGGTCGGAATGTGGAGAATAGATCTTGCTTCTAAATACTGCCATTTGGAAAGCCTGTAATTGCAGCACTTAATAATTTTCTAAATACTTAAGCCAGAATTAATTATCCCTGCTATTATTGCAAGGAGTATGGATCATATATTGGGTATGATGAACGGAATGTGTGATAGAACATTTTATTGTAATCGGTGCATGCAGTGGGTGCACGAGCACTTAAACTATTAGAAGCAACAGGCTTCTCTACTTCAATTATATCTCAGTATGATCATCAGGTATCTACAGGATCAGCTTTGCTCATTTCCTGCTTTTTGTTGCTACCTAATTAAACACTTTCAGGGCCCCCCTTTACACCAGGGGCTAATCATCATTTTAAAAAGAATCCTACTTTATTTAAAATCGTATTGGTCCTTGGTGAAGAATGAGAGGCAGTGCAAATGCTTGTTGTTAAGCAGCTTGCATTGCAACGGATTCTGAAACGCATTTTCATCAGTCGTCAGAAATCAAGGTATGTCATGAACTTCAGCAACCACCTTGAACACAGTGAATTTTACCATCTTCAGACAGTTTTATACAGTCTTGAGCAATCAAAAATATCCATAACTACTCTCACAGCTAATTGCCCACACCATTTAACAATGCCTTTATGTACAAGCTGGGAGAATGCAGGAGGGGTGCTGGGAAGGGGAAGAATGGCTGCAGAACCGGTCATAGGCGATTCAGCAGCAGAAATACTACCTGCAATGCATAAGACATTTAAACATTTTGAGATATGTAACAAAGAAAACACAGAAGCATGGTATTTGCAAGGGGGAAATCAAAGCCACGGAGATGAAGCTTCACTTCCACAAGGCTGGAATCAGACCCTCGCTCAGAACACAAACTAAATATGCTTTGATCTCACTCTAGTGTGTCGAAAACAAAAAAATATAATTTCTTCCAACAAAACAACCAGCTCCTCTGCAAATAACCCAATCCTTGCCTGAGATGCACTGGAGTAACAGTAAACTGTTGAGGCAGGCATGTTGTTTGAAAGAAGGCTGCTTGGGTTTCAAAGTGGTTTACTGGGAAGCAAGAAGGGAAGTGGCAGTCTGAAGCACACCAGCTGACTGACTTCAAGTTCAAAAGACTTGGGTGGTGCTGCCGTAGGTAGCTGAGACATGGACAGGGGTATATTTACCAGAGAAATGTACTGTCACACCTCAAATGAACACAATCAAAATCAAGAGCAGATTTCAGCCAGTGCCTGCTTAGCAAGGTGGCAAGGTACTGAATGCCATCACAAGTAGTGAGATGAAAGGGATCCAGGGCGACACTTTGTCCCTTTCACCCGTGTCTCTAGAATCACTTCTGAGACTCAGAACTGTGATACGTTCATCTATTTTATAAGAGAAATAATTTCTAATGCTGAAAGTTGCTGATGAAAGAGATGAGGCAGCTGTGGAAGTCATTTCCCTAGTTGGGAGGAAATAATTTCCTCTTGTGTTATATGTCCTCATGCTGGCTCTCTGTATCCCCAGCCAACAGATTCACTTGCTGTAATTGTTTACATCTCTGCCTCAAAAGATACACCCCATTTTTTCCCCACAGTTAAAGACTATAAATCCACTCTTGGTACAGACTACAGTCTAATTCTCAACTGACTCCCCAGGGACTCACAGAGAAAAGAGAAGACAAACAACAACTACAAGAAGATGACTTTCCAGCTCCAATCAATAATTTGCCTGTCACTCCACAAGCGCATTGCCCTATCGGCATAACTGCAAAGTTCCTTATCAGGGATGCACTCTTATACTTGCTAGGTAGACATTAAGCATTTTTGCATCCCGTGGGTTTCGCCTTTCAGTAAATCTCCTTCTCCCAGCAACACAAATGTACAATAACCGCCACAGACTGACAATAGATGTTAGAAATCTGAAAAACAGCCTGTAGTGTAATAGGACTTTGTGCACATAGATCATTCCTTACTCAAATGGGCTTTAGAAAGATGAAGTCAGTTGCAGAATAACAGAATAGAAAAGACAGTTATTAAAACAGCTTACAAATCAACAAACGAAAGCACAAATGGATGTGCCCTCTTGATTCTTGGCACTGAAGGTTAGACTAAGTCAGTGGCCAAATCCAAAAATGAGAACAGGAGTCCTGGACAGAAGGGACACAGTTATGGAAGTTGTAATTATATTTTATGTACTGTCTGTCATGTTTCCCCAGAGAAAAAGTTTTCGTCAATCAAATATATAAAGGTATTTACATTCCAGTAACCTGTCCCAGACCACCATAAATAAGGAATGGATGTGCATTTTATAAGAATAATACAGCATCACTTAAAACTGTATCAAAGCCAGACAATACCAACCCAATACACCACCAACCCAAAAGAAAGCAACTCAATAAAAACTATTTTCTGACTACTTTGGCCAATATAAGTGGGTAGTCACTCAAGTGAGTGCTAATGCAGCCTCTTTTCAGGGGAGCCATATGGATTAAAAATTGCTATTTGCAACATCATCTAACACACAACCTCTGTGAGCAAGTGAGAGAACAATAATGAACTTATCTGCTCTAACAAGACTGAAAAACTGGTGACGGCAGAAGATCCATTCTGCCAGATATTCCATCTGTGAGTAACAGACCAGTTCATTAATGGAAATCTTCAAATTAGGGCCGAGAAACCCACGGCTAAGGACGGACTGCCTTGACAAGCAAGGTTCCTGCTTAAAAGCTCTACAGGCTCACGAGGCTTAAGACTGAGTCATTACAATTATCTGTGATTGCTTTTAAATACATCTTTTTCTTGTCCTGAAGCTGCATTGACAGCAGTGCTCCTGCCAGCATCTGCCTCTCGTTCCACAAGAAGAGTCTGAGCCTTGGGAGGAGCTCTGAGCACAGAGCCTGAAATCTGTCACGTCCGACAACTTACCAGCTCTGCAATATAATGCAGAATTTAAATTAGAAGCATGGGTGTTTGTTTTAGCATTTAAGCCAGTCTCACAATCTGCTCAGACTTTTAGAATGCTTCAAGGTAGTGCCATCACACCCCTGAAGATGCACTGACTTGACCCAAAGCTCCCTGAAGTACTTTTCCCCAGCACTACCTCCCCCTCCAAGTATCTCTTGGTGAAGTGAAAGCTAAAAGCCCAAATAAAATCCAGATTCATGGTCCAAGATGTGGCAATATGGAGCAGTTCAAAGCTAAACCTTGCATCCCAACAAGCTGTCACTGGTAAAATCAGACATCCTCAGAGGAAGAATGGACATTACTTAAGATTTTAATTTTCCCTTCACAGAGGAAATGTTAGTAGAGAAGTATTCAGTGATTTTCCTCCATCAATCTTGCAATTCAATACTGACACAACTTGTATCAAAACATCAGAATAAATAACATTCTACAGCAAATGATTGTAATATTTTTCCTAAAGACCCTCTTTGACCAAAGCCCTGCCACTAAGCAACATTGGAGTGTGTCTTCAGGAAGGCTAGCACAGGAGTTTCATGAGGCTTCATCACATTCAATGAATGCTAAAACATTTTGTTGTTACTCACTTTAGAAACTAAAACAGATCCCCAGAGCTCTGTTCAGCTTCAGGACCACTCCCAACTATAATTTTTTTCCCATTTAATTTTCAGGTTCCAAAGCCAGACAGGATGGGGGCTGCATTCAGCAGGAGGCCAGAGGAGAAGAGAGTGGCATGTATCAATAGGACATCTAGGTAAAAGCCTAATGGGGGATCAAACAGGAAAGCCCATGTTTCTAATACCAGCCTAGAGGTAATCAAACAAAAACAGAGGCGAATCGATGCAAACCAAAATCAGCCACAAGGCATTATATCACAAACTAACACATCTGACCGTAGAGGTTTGATTTTGTCCGAGCTTACGCCTCTTGCAAGCACACTGCTACAGCTCCAGCTGCAAATACTCTACAACAAGCAACTAAAGCATTCAAACACAGCAAAGCTCAAAGTGGTAACAGCCACTTTACCTTACCAGACTACATCTTTAGGATGAATCTTTCCATAGGTAGCCAAAAAATTTTCCCCTGCACATGTCAGGGTATTGGACATAGATGATTTTTAAGGTCCCTTCAGACCCAAACCAGTCAGTGATTCTCTAACATTCTGCTTCATTTTAAACGCCAACCTGCGGAAAAACTGGTAAAACCTTGTGCTCACCTTCCCTGAGCCACAGGCCAGCCCAGAGTCCTTGCTGCCCCCCGGATATGAGCACGGTACCGGGTGAAGAACTAACTCACCCCCCAGCACATGCACCATGCTGTTGCGGTGTCACCCCGCCGGGTACAATGCACTCAATAGGCTCTCAAAAAGCACATTAGCTCTCACACCAGCGTTTTTCCATTTATACCTCCTTCTTTTTCATTTTGCCACAAGCAGCACACGGATTAACCAGTTCTCAGCCATTTTAAAGCCTTTAGAAAACAAAGGAAATAATCCCCCCAAGAGATCCAAACAGGGAAAAGGCAAAACAAACAAACAAAAAAGCGTTATCTTTCTTAATTTGTTTACAACTTGCTTATTGTGGGGTAATTTCTGGTAATATTTAGTGATGTTGTGGTTAGTTTCAAAATAGGAACCAGAAGGGACTCAGCTGATTTCCAGACAGCTGCAGACATCATGCCCTCAGATTTTTACTGTTTTGTTAATTCAAAGTAATTATATTATTGTATGGAGTTTGACTTCTAAACTACTTCTAGGATGCTCCTGATAATTCCCAAGAGAACAACTAATTAATTTGGTCGGATAGCTTCAGGAACTGAAAAATATTGTAAAAAAAAGTGATTTTAGCCATATTTTCAATCACAGTTGGCCAAGATCTTGTACCTTAATGCCAACAAGCAAATAGATTTTCCTTTTTTTGTCATTTTAAAGGATCTCTTACCAAGTGAAAGATCATTTCAGAGTTACTTTGCTTTGCATTTCAAAAAGCTAGGCTCACTGAAATAATAAAAGGAAATTAAATTGAATGGAATAAAATAAAATAATAAAATAAAATGGTCAAATCCTGCTGCTAGTGATGGCTGTACATCACCTCCTGCCCTGGGCTGCATGCTGTACCACCTGCACAGGGTTTGCCGCCCTGCTAGGGGTTTCTCTAAACAAAGGGATGCCACTGAATTACAAGACTCCAACTAAAATACTTGAGATACTTGTTGCTTGACAAGAAAGTCCAAAGTTTTTTCTCTCAAATGAGTCAGTTTTCAGCTTGGAAACACAGTGTGGGCTCTGCAGTGTGCTGCCTTACCTTCCACCAGCGCTGGCAGCGTGCATGTCTGCAGAACAAGCTGAAAACCTGATCGATTTACAGAGGTGAAAGAGGACCAGACAATTAACATCCCAAATGGAAAGTTAAAACAGTCAATGTCTTCTCAGTGCATGTTAACATCTGACAAAGGTTCCCACTGAGATACCCCTACCAAAGGCAGAAGGTTCAATTATTGCAACTTATATTTTAAGTGTAATGATTTGTGTTATCCTAGCTAGCTTAAATCTAGAGTAAAACAATCAATGTCTGTTCTCACATCCATGAAAATAAACCATTGAACGTCTGCTGATTTCTGGTTGGTTTCTTGAGGGGTTTTTTGGTATTTGTTTGGGGTCTGTTTCGTTTGTTTTACTCTAAATTCACCAGAATGGAAATTAAAGCAAAAGACAATTTTCTAACCCTAGGAAGATATATCCAAAGCTACCTAACAATAATTCTGAGCTTCTTCATGAAACTAAAGCAAAATTCGAGAATGGAAGAAACCCTGAAAATCCAAAATTCAAAACATACTTCACCTCACCTTCTCATTCTTCCATAGAAATTATTTTTTAAACTCCACAAAAACAACAAAGACGACCAAACCCACTCTTTCCCTACATTGTTCCATATTACAATATACATATAGCATCATTCAGCCATCAGAACAAATCCAAAGCCTGTCACTCAACAGGTCAATTCTCATCCCCTTGAAGGGTGGCTCCAGCTGATGACAGCTGAACACAGACCCGCTGCTTTCAGTCACTACGTTGTCAGTAGTATTTTAGTCATATATAAACCCAGGAAATCCCTACAGACCCATCACAAAACCCTCTGATGCTAGAACTGTAGCTACAACCCGGCACATACAGCACCATTTGCCACACAAGCACACCCCTGCACCTATGGTTATTCTGCAAGGAAGATTCATTCTTCCACACACAATACAAACACTATGATGCAGAAGTAGTGCTGCCATCAAACAGAAGCCATGAAGTTTCAGCAGGGCATCAGGAGGTCAGTAAGCCCCTCGTGGGTCACACAGGACACCCTGGTTTCTCTTATTCACAAGCCCTGGGTTACACCTGCAGAGATTTTTAAGTTGCTCCATTAAAACCACACATGTTCCTCTGTCTCTCCAAAGGGTATGAAAGAAAGTGACAGCACACCAAGAATGACTGTATAAGAAAGAAAAAATATATCATTCCTAAACAATGTCTCCAGATACATCTCTTACCAATTAGATGATGTTGGTAAGAAAACAAATGAGATTTAGAAATGGGGATGGGGCACAACACCACCTTAATTTATGCCTATAAATCGCTTATGGTCAAAGAGACATTTATCTTCCCTGATTAAGTGACACAATAGTCCATGTCTATGAATAAAATGTATTTTAGACATTCTGCTTCTCTTTATACATCTGACATACTTATGTAATTGGTCTGTCAAAATTGCAAGCTTGGAGTAGACTATACTTGTGTGGGTAGAATTAGACTAGGCTTTACAATAGGTAACGAAAATAACAGAATCCTAGATTTGTTCGGGTTAGAAGGGACCTCAAAGCCCATCCAGTCCCACCCCCTGCCATGGGCAGGGGCACCCTCCACTAGACCAAGGTGCTCAAAGCCCCATCCTGGATCTAGGGGCAGTCCCAGCTTCCAAAATACTGACCAGTTGAACAGCATATTGCACTCATATACAAAATCCAGCTTTTAAAAATATCATATAACAAAATATATTTTATTTTAAAAAGAAAAGAAAGCTTTAAAGAAGACCAAAAGAACAAATTAGCTACTTCTTAATACAATGAACAGAGAAATGCAAAAACTAATGAGTCCAAAGTTGCTCAAAGTAGTTAGCTGCTGCTCCTTTCCATTCCTCAGTTACACAAAAGCCACTCACACTCTGATCCAATCCTGAGATCAATGTAATGACCAGTATATTGGCCAGCCATACTTCTTAATAAGTGAATCTTCATTAAGCAATCTCCTAAATACTTCAAGAGCTGGTCTGCCACTTGTAAGTGCTAATGAGAGGTCAACAGTAATTCTGCAAATAATAATTTGTGTCTGAACTGCAACCTCTCCTTTGCATCCATTATTTATTATATACTATGACTCAAATCAGCCCATTGTGAACAGAAGACAACTCATTCCAGACAGTGCTTACATGGATAATTTACCTCAGCACAGCATCAAACACCAGACTCCAAAGTTAAGCAGAAATCTTCACACACTGACCTTTGGCAAAGCACAGGAGCTACAAACAGGGGGAAAAGCCAGCTGGTGTGACATCTCCGCTTGCACAGTAAGAGCATAAAAATAGCACCTGGCGTTTCTCAAGAGCTACAGCTAAGTCACTAAGACACAGGAATATTTTAGGGACAGGCTGACAGCTTAACTTTCTCAAAATAAAGTTATTATTCTTTTGGGTCCATTACTGCAATCACAGGCATTACTGCCAGTGTACAGCATGCATTTGTCCTGTCCACAGGTACATTCTCATAATTCCCTCCAATCTTACTTTCTCAGAATCACTGACCCTGTGCAATCTATCATGCAAATTCCTTGAGAGCTGGGCCAAATGCATGAAAGCCTGCAACATGTGAAAAAAGGAAGGTGTTTGAGAACTATAGGAAGAATCATTTTCTTCTCACTTCTGTCATCTTGGGGTTTCCTCACAATTAAAAACCAAAAAGAAAAAAGAAAAATTGCCAAATCCACAATAACATTCCCAAACATGGAAATCGATACAGAGGAGCCTTAGGCAGCACACAGCCTGCGAGACTGGATACTGCAGTTATTTAAATTGTGCTCAAATCCCTATCAAATCAGCATTCCATTTATTTCTTAAAACTTCAGGGACAAGTCTACTTCACAGCTTTCTGGGGTATTTAGCCTTTTGACACAGAGGGAGACTCTTTTAAGCTTCTGAAAAGACTAATTATACTATATAGGCATACAGTGATCAAATTACATGTTTTGATAGAGAAGTACATATGAAAGACTGCCCATAGACTGAGTGAGATTCATCAGGAAAGAATTTCTATACACGATTTGATTAGCAATCAAGGAAGAGGGGGGAAAAAAGTGGGTGCAGACAATCACAGGGGGAGTGAGCACTGTTACACTGAAGACTTAGAATTACTTACAAATGTTTATTGCAAATTACTTGGAGTCCAGACTTCTGTAACTAAGACACTAAGCTCAGTGCTCAGCAGCTGTTGCCTCAGCCCAAACACCAACACTGAAGAATGCAGGGCAGATACATGGACATACGTCTCATTCTCATCATTCATTATTAAGAGGGATCAACCATCATTTCCCAGTATTCAGGTATCTCTCTTTCAGGAGGCAGCCATTGGTAATGGATATTAGCACAGAGGAGGAGTCTGAAGCAAGCACAGCAGCAGGGCCCTCCTTGGGGCAGAAGGACTCTTGATCTATCAAGGTGAAGTTTACATAAGATCAGTGTTAAAAAGGTAGCTAAAGGTTTTAGCTTGCTGTGGTGAAACAAAAGGGAGAAAGGTTTGCTCATGATACACTAGCAGAGATCTCTTTGTTCACCGAAAGAGTTGTCAGGATGCAACAGGCTGCCCAGGGAGGCGGTTGAGTCACCATCCCTGGATGTGTTTAAAAGGAGAGTAGATGAGGTACTTAGAGATACGGGTTAGAAGAGGACAGGAACAATTGGATTCAATGATCTTAAAGGTCTTTTCCAACCTAGTCATTCTGTGATTCCAAGAAGAAAAGTGTAGCTAACTCGGGCTTCTTTTCTACAGAGTCTAAGAGCCCCACAAATGCAATGTTGCCACTGCTGGGAAGAGGCCAGACGCATTGTGTGGACTCAGGTTCAGGTGTTCTCAGGCTTTGCTTGGACTTGCTTTGTTCAGGCTGAGCTTTTTGCTGCTTTGTTTGCTTTGCTTGTAACAGCAACACTCAGAAGTGCAATCACTTCCGTGCGTTGTCTATGGGGAAGCAGCTATTGTTTTTTATATATATAGACATAAATAAACAGCAATAACATACTGCTAGTGTAGGCTAAGCAAACTCTATCACTGTAGATAAAATGCAGCGCAGAGGACTACAGGCAGAGGGTGACAGTAGGGGTATAGAAAGTACAGGCACAGGATGATACTGGAGACACAGGACCTGTAAAATCCACAGACACCCCCACATTACGGTGAGTGCAGCACCCCTGGGAGCTGGGCAAAACTACTTCTGTGGTTAACAAAGAGAACGAAGCACAAGAGAACAAATATCCAACATATGCAATGGACACTGTATGTTGCAGTTTGGACTGAAGAAAGAACAAGGTGTAGGACATTCAGCAAGCACGTAAAGGTGACTGTGACTGCACTGAAGGGCGAGGAAGAAGAAACTATCAAGCTCAGCATCCCACTTCTGGCAAAGCACTGGAACACTCAGCACTCAGGTAGTCTCACCTCCCTCCAGAACAAACCTATCAAGCAGTGAGATTGGGAAAGCAAGGTATCACCTGAGAAAAGGGCAGATACTAGAAAGTTTGCATATATTGAATGTAACTGTGTATTATTTGAATTACAGGCATAAATATCATTGTAACTTGATTAATAATAATTATTTAGATCGCTAAGTCTTCAATTAGACTAAAAAAAAAATTCTTGCTTTTGCCTGCAAAATGATGGACGATGTCTTCTGTAATTCAGATGCAACAAACTGGTAACAGTAGCACTGTATAAGACTTTGTGGAAGCAAATAGGAGAGATGCTTACTCACTTGAGCAACTATGAAAACTAGCACATTAAACCTGGGACCATAACCTACATCAATTCCAGTTTCAGAAAACAGAAACTGAATTGAGAAACTAGGAAAGAACAATATTGATCTCATTCCTTACAAAGTTACTTAGTGTTGTTCCTTCTTCCTGAAAAGCCTGGCTTTAGCATGCCTCACAGTTTAACTGAAATATTACGCACTTTGAGATGATAAAATTCAATTATAAACAATTGTTTAGAGTCAGAAAGACTCTAATACCAAGAAAACATTATCCACCAGCATCTTACCACAATGCATACTTTATAAGCATGTAAACGTCATTTAAAAAAAGCAAAAACCATGCTGATGTTTGCATAAACATAACTTTATTAATTAGTACATTGGGGCCTTTGGCCCTAGTTAATTCTTCATGTCTCATTTTCAAAGGTGTGCTCTTAACATCTCTCAGACAAGCAACGGCTCCCTCAGAACCATTCTGCAGCAAAGTTTTTGTGCTTTTACTGTTCAGAGTCACACCCCCCCTCAAAGTTTGACAAGCAACAGTGCAAGTAAGGGAAGATGAAAAGCAGCACATACTCACTGCAAAGATAAAGTCTGAATTCGTACGAGGTATCTCAGAAAACTGGAACCTTTCCATTTTCAATCTCCTTTGGAATACAGGTTTTGATAGCTGAATAGTCAGAACTTGAAGTGAACAGGTCACTGAAGTTCTAATCATCCCTCTTTTTGTTAGAGGCTGCTCCAAAACCGATGTCTAGAAATCTAGCACGTGGCCAAAAAAAATTATTATCTGTGATAAAAAGTGAGTTGAGCCCTTAATCAATATCCTTTTGAGCTGCCCTGATGGACTACAGCAAAAGAGCCGATATAACTAATGAGCTGAGACTCCAGCAGTGAAGGAGTACCATCACCAAAGTGTTGCGCAGCAACCAAGGGGAAATCATTTCAACCTTTTGAGCTCTAGGTAAGACCACATCAGAGCAATCTAGAGTTCTTTTGTTTTGGCAATAAGTAAACTGTCATTGGTGTCTAGGGTTTTCATTACTTCACCTTCTATACTGCTTAACACCAGTACCAAAAAAGTTTAAAATCTACTTGAAAACTTAATTTACTTTGTAAAGAGTAGCAGTGCCTGTAGGAAAACAGCAGGAGGGTGCAGAGATAATGATGGGTATAGGAGAGGGAAAGAACAAAAATCTACCCTAACCCCTGTACATCCGTCCCTCCAGCTCCACGTGCCCCCACTGGGTCTCACTTTCCTTGTGCTACGGAACAATGGATGGCACGTAGGGATGACACAACCCCAAACTTCCAGCAAGTGTTGATGCCTCATACGGGACAGTTCTCTCTCCAAAACCACAGACTTTGTTACCATGACCATTTAGTAACAGTGAGGAAAGATTATTTTTGAGCTAAAATAAAAAAGGAAACAGATGTGACTGGACCTGTCATAAACTATAACGAAAGGGCCGATAGAAAGCTGGAAACCAGAAATACAATTAGATGCCTATTCTTGAGCTATTATTTCTTTTAACTGCAACACAAACAATGAAGCATGATCAGACACTACCTTTCTGGCATTGTAGCCACCTTATCAGGACTCACCAAGGCAACTGTTTGCACAATGTCCATTCTTTTTTTACTTTTAACAAAGGACCTTCATAAAAGGAGGTGAATAGAAACTGAAACCCATAAATAGGAGGACTGAAAAACAACTTGAAGGGATAACATCCTATCATGGCAGGACCAGCACCCTAATACTGCTCAAATGCCCGGGGGGAAATTCAGTAACGTGAATGAAATGTCTGCATATTTTCTGTAATGTTAAATGAGCACGAGTGTAAGTGCTACATCAAGTCAGGATCAACCTGATAAGGGGGATCACTCTGCCATCATTTCTTTAATTCTTTTACTCAGTGGTAAACCTCATGCAGAAATACACAGAAGATTCTGGGTACAAACTTAAGTCTGGGATGGGGTTTTTACCTCTTTGCAGCTGTATTTTACGTGGGGGATAAGAAACTCGGTGCATTTAACTAAGTGGGCAATCAGACAGTGCTAGTAATGAGAAAACCCACGCATCCGAGCAATTCACAAACTGACGTTTGTCTGCAGGAAATACTTAACAGGTAATTCAGAATAGGAAATTCATAATGATGAAAGCTTGAAGATGAGCAGAAAAGTGGTGAAATTCGTCACATTGATTTGTTCATTAAGCCTGGTGCTGCTAGGTGTACTCTGGAACTTTTCTTCCCTCAATGTATGCCAAAGCACACCCGTCTGCCTCTGCAGGGGCTCGCTACGGTTGGCTTTGCTTTTCAGCTGTTTGTGGCCTGAGTAATTTCACATTATTTATTGTTTGTGAGAGGGTGATGGCAAAGTACTAAACTGCCTTCTGGGAACTGGTCCGACCCATGCTGACAGCAGCCTACGTGATCCAGCAGGTTCTGGTGCCAGCAGTGCTCACTTCCATGCTTCCTCTCTCCTCTCCACCCAAGTGCATTGGCTTTGGCGGCGACAGGAAAAGCAGACAGAAAATCAGTCGATTTAGGGGTAGCAAAACACACTGACCTCACAGGAGACATGTTTTGGGATGACACAGCATTATGAGATTATGTAGGCAAGATTTAAAACACAGATAGGCTCTGTTACTGTATCCAGATCCAACAGCTTGATGACCACAGCAGGTTTAATCATAGGGATGGAAAACACTACCAACAGTCCTAGAGATTACTTAGTACAAGTCATAGATCTTCATTCCTTTCTAGAAGAGTATTTTAAATCATTTTCTTAAATTATGGCAGCTAACACCCTGTTAAAGCACTTGGGAAAAGGCAAAATATACATTGTTGCAGCTCCTTGGTATACAATATAAAACAGGAACATTCAGCCTCAAAAGGATTTCCAGAATTTATGGAATGCTATTTTGAAAAAGGTTTAGGTAATTGTAATTTTTTATAAAAAATATAATACCTGATATGTATTACATGTATAATACCCAATATATATTATTTTCTTTATTAAATGCTATTATGCTGTTTTCCAGAAATTTGCTTTCAGGATTAATCTCCAAAGATATCAACTTTTAAGAACAAACCCTAAGAATGTTCCTTCATGAAGAGAAATCAGTATTATCCTAACTCAACCTGAAGCACAGCAAGAACATTCAACTGTATGTTCAGGCAAGAGCCTGAACCAAGACAGAAAGCCTCTGGAGACTTCTACTAAATCAGTTCCTCAACATAGCAATAGACATGTATTAAAACCTTTTTGAAGAACAATACCACTTACAGATTCGGGATCAATGTGAAAATGAAGAGAAATATCTTTCCTTTTCTGATCAATACAGGGGCAGGTGTTCATCTGAGAAAGAAAATTATGTTCTTGTGATAGCTCTTGTTGGACAAAGGGCTTACAATGGTGGTCACCTATGTTCTTCCAAAGTTGCTTGAGCTCATACATAGCACAGAGTACTATAGCTGCCATGGAAGTCATAAAATTTAGGAGATCCAGGAAGCCTGCTTGCCCTTTATTAAAGGAGTTTGGGTCAAGTACCTCTTCCACCAAAATATCTGATCTACAGACAGGCTAAATTTTGCCATAGGTTAAGCCATCTTCTTCAAGAATGCACAAGCTCAGCGTAGACACACAGAGGTACAACCTAGCAGCAGAAGACAGAATGCTGTCCAGGCAAATGTCATTCAAGGAAACACACCTGTGCTATGACATAAAGAGTAAATTATAAAAATAATGAGAGAATCATAGAACCTACCCCGTAAGAAAGGTGATCATAACAGAGAACTCAAAAGACCAACAATTAACTTCTCAGCTTTCCACTGAGCAGACTCCATCTGCACTTATTCTTGTCACTGCAGCTCGTTAGTATCCCTGTTAAACAGGAAATTAATTTGAACTATGACAACAGCACCTATAATGGTAATTTCAGTCAAAGGGAAGCGTTGAATCCTGAGCAGACAATGCTGAGAATGAGGGGCATGAAATATATTCAGTGCATAACCTCACATGAATAGTCAGATAATTTTGCTTGAATGAGAAATGAACACTGGAAAACAATACTGGATCTACACAACGATTGAATTCAAAAGCACAACCGAAGCACAGGAAGCATTAATTTCTTCAATGACTCAAGTCCTTTATGGTTCCAGACAATCAGATTATAGATGGGCAGTATAGGCAGATCTGCAGAACAAGTGTTCACTGAGCCATGGCATGAAGACACCACTGAAGATACCCTAATGTCCACTCACCAACGTTATTGCTGCAACTTTAAAAAAGCAGTAGTGAAACAATGTCCTAAAATGTCAAACTGTGATGTGTTGGAGGAAGATGGAGATGAGATCACAGATATCAAGCCTCATGTTATGCAGAAGTGATGCTTCAAGGTAACACGTGAGCAAACACAAGCTCTTATTTGCAAACAATACTGGCATGGGTACAGATAAGTGGAATTTGGCTTTCCAAAGTATTGACCACAAGCTTTTGACAAGTCAGACTGGTATGTGGCCAGGAAAAGAGTTCTTTGTATTAAATACCTTACTGCTTCTTCATTACTTAATGATTAGACATTAAATCACATCTAAGAGTTTGGCAATGGGAAAGACCAATCACTAGCACACTGATTATAGTGATAAATTTGCACATATAAAAGCCTGGAGTATATTGTGAAACCAAGTCAGGAGGACAAACAGCATCAACATTGGCTACCTTGTTCCTGGTAAAATAAAGCAACAAGACAGGGAGACAAATCCCTGTTGCACACTGTAAGACCAATGAGTTATCATCATGGATATAGACCTGATATTCTGGCTGTTCTGGTTAGTGCTCTGTCCTGATAAAGTCTGGCTTTGCCAGTTACCTGAATCTTAGAGCCTCAGAAAAGACCACGTCTGATATGATTCAATTATTCCTGTGTCCAGCAGAAGATAAAGCCTGTACTGAAGGAGAGTATTTTACCATTGCTTACAACCTATTTGAAAGCACAGAAACCTGAGCTACCAGCAATTATGCAAAAGTAAATAGTCAATCCTGCTCAAAAAAACCCTGCCAAACAAATTACACAAGGTCAATGACACCTGAATCACCTGAAATCTGGAATTTTCACAGGCTTTACGAGAAACTACTGATAGTTTAAGACTTAGAATGTCAGTGTTTCCTCAGCCATCAGAATGACAGCTGTAGGGAAGGCAATTTATGTCGGCAGTCCCAGGGGAGCGATAGCGGTAACGGTGAAGGCACGCAGCAGTAAATTGCACTTGTACCGCGGGTATTCGGCTGACTCATCATGGGATAGTCTCTCTTATTACACAGGGAAAAACCCCACCACTAAGCAAACAAAACGGTTGATACACACATCTTGGGACATGCTTAATAAAAGCTACAGTGCTCTCAAAGTAGAGGGATGAGTCTAGGCTTACACAAGATGGAACTGGTAGAAAGGGGAAATTTTTACGTCAATTAGTAAAATGACTTCAGTCTGAGAGCTGAAGACTCGGCTTTAAGATACATACTAAATGGGTGTTAGCTAAAGATGTGACTGCTGTGTCTGTGTGTGTCTATGTGCATATAGAGAATCAGTGGAGCCCATTTAACATCTGAAATTTACAATATTGTTAAAATTCCCAGGTGTTTAATGATTGAAGAATGAGATAACCAAATCAACCACAGTAGCTTTGAATGCAAATATAAATTGAGACCTGATTTGCCTGAGATATCCCCGCCTTCTGCCATACCTAGGCAAAATAAACAAGTATGACTTTACAGTGTGGTCTGAGTGAAAAATACATCGCTGAGGGTGTTTTGTTATTGTGGCTTTTTGTTTCTCTGCAGATGTACAAACAAATCTGGTGGATATAGTTTGGCAAAGGTAAGCTATTATAAAAGAGCAAATGAAATGAAGAGAAAAATAGTGTTTCTTGCCCTAGGCATGAAACAGTGCCCTTGAATTATGTGTTACAATCAATTTCTAAGCTTACACTATAGATAACATCTTGCAGTGATGTCTCATCAAACAAATTACATCTGACCAGTGAAATACTGTAAGTTAGCTGGAATTGATGAAAATATTAATGCACTTGCTTTACCAAGTCCCCACTATCTAAAGTATTAACTCCTTTTGAGACAACAAGCTACTTTACCGTAAGCTCTGACCCACAGACAACAGAATTTAACAAAACCCATGTGGATTTACAGTTAGGAAAGAAAAGCATTCTGCATTAAGAAAATGCTCTAATTAAAATTTGGAGTGGTAGAATGGGGCTTCTGCTTGTTAGACAACAGTATTTCAGGAAAATAAAAGAATCCCAGCACAGAACGGATTGAGTGCTGGGCAAAGTGAAAAGTTAATGGGCAGCAGCTGCTTAGCATCCTCCAATTCGTCAGGCATCACAGAACCAAAAATTTATATAAACCTACAAGAGTCCTTTTAATTATTTTAAAAATATAACTCATTGTAGGTGGAAATAAGCTTTGTTTCAGAATTAAACCCTCACTGGTCTCCTATGCCTGTCTTATGTTTTAATAAAAGTGCATTCAATATATTGCAACTCAGAACATCAGAGATTCAAACTGAATTCCAGAATTTAAACTTTTTACCTTATTTCTTCTTTAGAATGGCGTGTTTAAATCTACGTTCCCACTTAGATTTTTAGAAAACCGAAATCTATCCTGGTGAGGCAGATGGGAATAGCAACTGACTGACATTAAAAAAAAAAAAAGGTCAAAACATTCTTAGGAGCCTAAATCTTGCAATTTAATTTGTACATCTAATTTGATGTACCTGCTTGTATATATCCTGGCTTGCACTTACTTGGCAGTCAGAGTTCCCACTGATAAATCACAGATATATTGCTGCTCCCGAAACAATTTGGGATGCCTAACCTGTGTGACAAGATGGGCTTTCATACTACCTGCAAAACAAGACAAGCCATATTTATATTAGCAAAGTAATTGAAAGAATACCTTGATAAACAAAGGGTTTGCAATAAATTAATTGCTAATTTTGGTGAATCCAAACTAAACAAGCCTGTGCTTCAAACTGATTGAGTAAAAAAATGACAAGATAAGAGTTAATCTATAGCCTATGGTTTTATACGCATGAAACACTTTAATATTGGTAATAGGATTTCTTTTGTTAAAAAAGGTAATCTAAATTGCACCTTGCCTCCAGGTAAAGTTAAAGCAGTTCTACGCCTAGAGTAAATTAAGTTCTAGTGCATCACAGATGAACAGAAAGGGCAGTTTGGTTTTTTTTTGCTTTGCTATTCAGATTATCTCCCAGGGACTATTTTCTCCATGGCTCGAAGTGTGACTGCTTGCTCAGAGCACTGACACAGAAACATAACTCAGAATACATTTACACCTTAGAGAGCCCATGTGCAGGCCTCTGTGCTCTTCTGAGTCCGTGCTATGGACGCAGAGCAGAGACAGGCTCTGCTCATGCCCCAGGCACAACATGCAGATGTACCATCTATACCATCACCCACATAAGACTGCAGAACTTTCCATAACACTCTGCTATGATACCTGAAAGGGAAGGCAGTCAATCCCAGGGTTGCCCTGGTTTCTTTCCAGACAAGCTGAACATAAAAGTTCATGATTTAGGCTGTCCTGAGCAGGGAACAGTAATGACAGGTCGGATTTGCAGACTTTGGGTAGGTGAGATTAGTGCCCTGGAGACTTTGGTCAAAGACTCATGGGTACTGCTCAAGGCAGAGACTCCTATCAGCATAATTGTAAAGTTACAATCCCCTTTAATTTCTCACTGAAAGGAATCAATAGGACCTCACATATACGATCATACCGATACACCGGCTCTGAGCAGCATCACTAATTGTGTGCGTTACTAGTGTTGATTACAAGCACGCCACAATCTCTGCCCTGCAAAACTCCATCTGACGGAGGCGTTAATGCAGAACGACGGCATTTCTTTTGATGGAATGTGTTGGCAGTGCCCCAGACCCAGTCAAGCATGGAGCAAACAAGCCGCCTGTAATTTGCTGACGCAGTAATGAAGGCGACCAGAAAGATCCTTACAGATTAGCAGGCAATCAGGGAGAGTTTCACTGTATGCTAACTGCTTCTCTGCCAGCAAAGGCGAAATACACTCAGGAGTGCTAATAAGGAGAAAAATAACAAACGTGGTGGCTCGTGCTTCCTACATCAAGATACACTGTTCATAAGAAACATGCTGCTTGCAATGCTGAAACAGGGTGGCATTTTACAAGGCCTCAATCCCAACTAGCAAACTGAACCTGTGTCTGGTAACAAGCACGCAGCAGACACTGTTCCATACCTAACCGCAGATTAATAGCACTACAGCTGCTGACAGACACAAGCACAAAGGGTAGGAGAGTCTTAAAAGAGAAGTGAATGATCTGTGATGTTGGGGCTTTATTTATGAGGCTGCATTGGCTCCAGACAGGCTTGCTGTCCTGTCACTGACATGCAAAATTCCCCATCACTTCCCGCATTGTAGCATCCCAACATTCTTAATTTTATCTCCCTGGATACATATTTTCAGGAATAATCGTGCAGTAAATAGTGGAATATCTGCACGTGAAGAAAATTGTTCAAATGCTAAATAGGAAAATTCTTCTGTTTCATGGTACCAAGTAAGTAAAGTAGGAGAAACTGCTACATCATGCTTTTAACATCTAGTAACCAGGTTTACAAGGCTGATCTTTACCCTATTAGCTCCATTTTCAGTCAGATATTTCTGCTCTTCACTCTCCCTAAAAATGAAAAATCAAATCCTAAAGACACCCCATAGTCAGAGAAGCCAAACCAGCATTGTTATTCCACCCCACCTCAAAAAGGCAAAAAAAGTTTGTATGTGGGATTTTTTTGAGCTCAACATAAACAGAATGATGGAAGGACTCAAACTGATAGAGGCTTTTATGACCTGACCTCTACAAACATGTCAAGAAATGGCACTTTGTAGTTACCCTGTACAAACCGCAGGGAAAGGTTTCAGGGATCAGTAGTTAGTGGAGAACAGAAAACTGTATTTTAAAACATTTCTATTTCTTCCAAACCAAGCAAAAATTATCTGTAAATCAAGTTTCTAAAAAGTATTTTGCATTAACAAAATGGAGATAAAATGAAGGTATACATTATAGAGTCATAAAATGGCCTGAGTGGAAGAGATCTTAATGTTCTTCTATTTCAAAGTTGTCAAAAGTTTGAAAAAAATCCTATTTTTTAACACATTAATTTAATCTTGATCTATTCCTCTAGGAAAAACATGATGCAAAGGTATCAAACATATCCCCTGAGATTTCCACATCATAGGTCTTTACCATCCACAATATATGCACGGTGGGTCCACCATTCCCAAATGATCAAACCTCCAAACTTCCAAGGCAAAGCTAGGAGATGCTCAGCAATCTGGATACGCTCAAGGCCTGTTGGTTTTGCTGTGGAAGCACAGATTACCACCCAGCACACGCAGGGCCGCTCCAACCATTTATATTGGTCGTTGCTAAAAGAATCGCTTGTTCTGAGCATGCTGAAACACTATCAGGGGCTGCCACATGTCAGGCAGCCTCATGAGATAAGTATTCAGAGCGAAATAAACCTGGCACACCCGTGGAAAAACAGGAGCATATAATAATTGAAGGCTGTTTGCAAAAACATGATTACATGAAACGATCTGAAAACACAAAAGCCAGTTGTTAGTATTAGCTGGTTATTACTTGGATGGCCATCTAATTTTCTTATACAAAATTCCATTCCTGATGCTTACTTTTAGATAGAAAAATATTGAAAGAAACACTCCTTCAACATTTTTGGCTAACTTTTTAAACATGATCAGTACTGTCTAGAAAGTGTAAATAGTCTAATAATTTCTAATTATCAGATGAATTTTAAAAGACCAGAAATTATATTATCACCTTAAAAATAATAATAATAATAATTAGAGAACAGTGCTAAGAATTCATTAAATGGAAATTTTTTCAGGACATCCCAGTAAAGGCCAACTCTGATCTTAGTCTTACCTTTGAGACTTGAATTGGGACACTGTATTTCAAAACCTGAAGGTGGCGAGCTCACAAAAATACTGAAAACAACATGTTACTTCAGGGATGTAAGCATATGCTGAATTAGACCCATAATAGACGCTAAAGAGGTTCATGGGACTACATGGCTGCCAAACCTAGATGTTCATCTCAAGACTTTCATAACGTGAGACTCTATGTTCCTGTTAAGGTGAATTTCCCAGTTATGCAAAACTTTAAAAAGAAGAGAGCTGGCGCTCACTAAACAAGGCACTCATCAGTATTTTGTCCTCCTTGGTTACTCTAAAGCAGCAAACTGTATTTCCATATGCTCGTCAGAGATTTTTCTCACACTTCAGATGAAGACCTCATTATTAATCTTCCTAATGATTTTCTATGCTACCCATCAGTGTAGCTTTTTAGTGATTCATAGACACTATTCTAATAGCAGTAGTAAAGGATTTTCAGTATCCTTTTTTTGTGGTAGTAGATTTATTGAGAGAAGGGCCAGGTTTCAAGGGGCCTGCACTCAGTGCCAATGTACACCCTTTCCCCTGCCATCCCTTATTCTTCCAGGGCAGACAGTGGCCATACAGAGCTCCCCACACTCCTGCACTCTCAGGGGTGTTACCCTTGAAACTTCACACTATGAGCCTGATTCATACTCCTCCCTTCCTACACAGAAGATGCAGTTATTTCATAAAGAACATACATAAAGAACATACATAATAATAGGACTGGTAGTTTTGCTGACACTGTTTTTCTAGTATTTTTTATTTCTTCAGTGAAAGATTCTGTAATTTCTTTATTTCTATGTAACTTCCTAGTTTTCAAAGCAACTTTTACCTCCTTCACACAATTAAAATTCAAAACCTTTTTATTTGCCACATTACATCTATGCTCACTGACCTGATGATACAATGGACAGAAGTAGGTTCCCATCCCATATAAAAACCAGAAACTGACTGAAATACTACATGCACGTCACATCGACTTTGTTAGTGTTAGGAATGATGAGACTCAACATCCTCTAAGTAAATCATAGATCGTACTTCTTCCCTAGATTCAGTTCCTGTCCCCTCAAGCCAAGTGCCTTTTAGATCAGATCATTTAAATACCCTAATACGTGCATGCACGCTTGCTGCAGGAATAAATTGTTTTTTACTCAAAACCACAGAGAATGCTGCACAGCTAAGAGAGGAGAAGCTCCATCTTACAGTATCCCACATGCTTCCCACCACAGACCCTACTATGGGGGCCGCTTTTTCTAGCAAATCCCCTTAAATTGCTGAATTCAGAGAAGCACAGCAGATGGCTCAAGAATAATGCTAAATTCACGTGAAAAAATGATCTTTTTGATAAATACTCTTAATATCTAGCATAGGGTTGATATATATTCTCATTAACTTGAGCCAGACAGATTGGCAATAAAATCTTCCATGCTGACGTCAGAAAAATGCAGAAGCATCTTCATTTCTCCTGCCATTAAAAATCTGAGGGAAACAGGAGAAAGAAAATCTGTAAGATAAAGGTTAAAGCCAATCTTGTAGCAGTCAAGATAATTTTAGGTTCTGAATTGCAGAAGTATCTGATTAGGCGTTATTGTTTCCTATAGTCTGGAGAACAATAGAACTGTGATCACTGTAAATAAATATTTTGCTTTGTGTGTTGGTTAAAAGCTGGAAATCAACTGCCAGGCTTACTTTTCCCCCCAGAATTGGGAAATGTTCTGTATGGGTTCAAAGCTCCTAACAATCAAAGGCAGAAATGCAGAGATGACTGCCAATTTCTGATGCCTGTTACTAAGCAAATATTTTATGACAAAACAGAAAATAATCAAGGTGGTTGTAGGTAACAAGGAAACACGTTTAATAACATAGTAAAAGGATGGAATATATCAGAATTTCCATGCACCTACATACATATTGAGCTTCCCAAGGGAAGTCTCTACAAGACTATCTTTCTACAATCGCGTTAAGCAAGAGGCAATCTCATTTGGTTTCTTTGCGTGGAGTGACATTGAAGCTGATGGGATAAACATGCACCGTCTCAGGGTAGCTAGATACTTGACCTGTGACTCAACTTGGCTCTAGATGATTACTGATGCTAAAAGGAAGTATTTTTGTCAGTGAAACTGTAGTACACATTCCCCATTTCTACAGGAATTGTCTTAGTATTTCAGTATTTCTGCCAGTTTTTCACTACCTTCTGCTTTCCAGCACTGAGCAAGGGGATGTGCCATTTTCACACACTCCCCCCTTTTAAACAAAGGATGAAAGAAGTTGAAAAGAATGTTTGTACATTAACTTTTGTGGGCAAACTGAAGTTATAAAAAGACTTCCATCCTCTTCAAAACAAAATACAAATTTTTCCAGTGTGTCGTGAGCCTTGGGAGGAAAAATAAACAATTAAAAAGTAAAACCAACTATTTTTTCTCCCCATTTTTATGTAGCCTGTAAAAACTGTGGATTTCAAAGCCTGTAGGTCAGAGGACCATTGATAAAGTGTAAAAAGCTCTCAATTTCCAAGCAATACTCTGTAGTAAGAGCAGTGCAAGTGCATCCATCTCAGGAGAGAGGCAGCAAGTCCTGTACTGTATCTGAATTTAAAACAAAAGCAAACCGAACAAAAAGCCACCAATAATACTAACCAATCCAAGTTTCACTCCTTTTCTTTTTAAAGGAAAATCTTGGTCAGGAGATAGAAATAATCTCATTCAAGAATAGCTTCTAGTGTCTGTCCAGTGCTTGCCTGTCATAGGTAAACTGCTGCGTAAGTTATATTTAACTACAATAGTGGAATAATTTCTCATGATCTAATGGAATACAAGAAAAGGAAAAGTAAGAGAGACCTGGTTTTAGAAGAGCACAAAATTCCCCAACAGAATTCACTGAAAGGAAGAGGACAAGGATAGAGTCTTGTATTTAACAGTTTGAGAGACTGGGACGCAAAAGGATTTGGGAGTTGTAAAGCACTTGGCTAATTATGACAGGAGCACGAAAAGGCTTTTTTTGTTGTTGTTTAAAGGTTATCCAAGCTTTTAATAGATAAACATTTACAGAATGGTCTGACTGTTTGCTTTCCCCTTGTTTCAATTTTCTGAAGCATTTCAGAAAGCTCCACAGGCTGTAAGGAAACCTTCCATGGACATGCTAATACAAATTATACAGATGGGCGAGCTAAGGATTTATTAGGAACTCCAACTGTTAAATTTCCTTTGAAGGGTTTGGATTCAGCCCATCCACACTATAAACCCAGAGGTGAAGTAATAAATTTTGTAAATTGAAAACATAGACACACAGAGCTCCCAGTTATTTAAATGGTCGCTTGTGGGATTTAGGGCAGAAATTGATTAGTTTATGAAAGAAAGTTAGATGACATGGTTACCGAGGCTAATGAGGAATCCGACTGCGCTCCAGTCACAGATGTCTCATCTGCCAGAGCTGAAACATGCCTGGTACAACTGTTACAGTGCGGTTGTGAAACAACTGTCCAGAACCATCCTTCCTCCGAAAAGTCAACTGCTCCTTTCGAATAGAAACTGTATTTGCTTTTAATCGCTGTTATAGCTTTGAGTGTACTAATATTTTCATTTCTCCTGTAGCTTAGAATCAGATGCTTTGTTGATTGTAAATAGCAAACATGAAAGAATAATTATTAATGTAATTACCAAACTTAACCATGAATGTCAAAAGACAACAACTCTTCAATAAAACCTACTTTATAAGATTAAAGCTTCCCACGAGACTCAGAGACGTTTACATGCTTTGATCTGAAAAGGAATTTAAAATAATACTAATGACAGCAAATCACAACTCATTGCTCCTAAGGAGAAGGCATTGAAAGAAAGCACAATTCAAGAATAATAGAGAGGTGGTAGACAAAGCTCTGCCCATCAAAGGCAACTCCTGAAATCTAGGACAAAACACCATAAAGGTGCCTGTCTGTATATAATTGACTTTGCTGCTGTAACCTGTGCTCAACAGACATGATCGTTTCGCTTTGTGGCTCGTGAGGACTGTGAGTTGATGCATGTCCTCCGCTTCTATCAGAAAAGCCTCCAAGGGGTTATGAGATAGTACGAAAAAATCAGGGAAAATAAGGTTTTGAGATTGAAAAAAAAACCAAGTGCAGAAGTTGGAGGGAAGGGACAGAGAAGAGGACTGATCCTGGGAAAAAAAAAAAAAAAATAATTACCATCTGCAAAAGAGGGAGTAAGCAGTGACATGAAGGTACTGGTGAAAGGCAGAAGAAATAGGAGAAAGTCACACAGGCAGAGGGGAACATAGGAGAAAGGGGCAGGGGAAGAAAAATTGAAGAGTAACATGAAACATAAATTAATTACTTATGCTTATTTTTCCTAGAATCTTAGCTGCCAAAACGTTGCACTCACTTGCTTTGCAGTATCAAATGCCAGCAGACCTGTAATTAAGTCCCCTGTTTGACTAAATAAACAAACTTCCTTATTTTCCAACGGTTAGTGCTTTGCCAACGTACGTAATATTAACAAAGACATTGAATGATTAAATTGTAATGCCAGGTGATTATTTCTGATAGTATAGGAATTTAAAAAAATGCATCTAGAATATAAGAAGCTATTTATAAGCAATTAATGTCATATTTTATGTTAAATATTGTATTAAATAAAACGGCATGAATATGCAATGCAATATAATTTCTGATCACTTCTGAAATTCCTTAATAGGCAATTTCTGTGAAAGAGTTATTTCAATCATTACTTATTAAATAATATTCACCAATTATTGCCAGAAATAACGTGAAAACGTGAGCTATTAAAAAGCAAATCTTTCTTTGAAGGATATTCCTTATGTAGAAGGGCACAGTGGAAAAAAAGCAGCATAGCTAATTACAAAACACCGCACGTGCACACACAAAAAATTACACTCATCTGCTAAAATGATTTGAGTTTCTGGAAATATCAAAACTTCCTTCAAGCATATTAATTTACAGGTGGTCCAATTTTACCGAGTTTTATGCCAAGCCCTCATGTGTACAAACCATTCAATTGCTCGTACACTCGTTTAACCTCCAGGTAAGCTGCACTTAAATCCTTTTTATTTTAAGGTGGGGAAAAGTAGTAGTTCAGAAACATAACTCCACAGAGCAATAAAGGAAAAGTTATCGCTCTTATTACTATAATTAAACTATCATGACTGCCAACAATAATTTTTTCCATTTTTATGTAGCCTGTAAAGGTTAAAAAGAAGAATGGAATCTCGTTTCATCAGCGGACAGCTTTAAAACAAAGAGGTTTTGAAATAAATCATTTAGGTAAATATATCCATGTTAGGAAATTATTCATAAGACAAAGGAGAGAGATGGAATAAAACAAAAGGCAGCACAGGAATGAAGTTGCTGCTTATACAGAGCTCAAAGGAATTGTGAAGTTAAACTTTATGTCGGTAATACGGTTTTATTTACCATCCCTTCCTTTGTGCCTTATGTCACCACTGTAGCACCACTCCTCTTAATCACTTTGGTCAATGATTTCCTTGGTTTCTTCAGCTGCGCAGCCAGCCAGAAAGGAAAAAATCCACTCTGAGCAAAAGCTGTGCAATATTTTAATGTAGTCACATGAGTCTGAGCTCGCCGAGTCTTTCATGATGTGAGGATGTGAGATACCTGATACAAGGATTATTTTGTCAGGAATGCAGAGAGGTTGATTTTGAAGAGGAAAAAAAGTGGACACTGCGTGAATGGAGAATCATGGTGTAATAGTAGAAGAATCCCATCGGAAAATGACTTAGGATTCTGTTATCACAAGGTTTAAGTAGTATAAACTTTGAGGTATAAGATAAAGTATAGATGTTTCGCTCCAACATGAATCTCCATCTGGGCTGTTCACTGACATTAAACAGACATTTCTATTTTACAGGAGACTATGACTGCCTGATAAGAGAGACATGACCTTTCCTTTTCCTCTCTCTTTTCCTCAACAAAAATGGTCTACTTCAAAATGTCATGGAAGTGTAAGAACTTAATCTCGAATCTGTCACAGGACCAACAGATTCATTGCCAATGCAGTATCTCTTTTTTTTCCCCCCACTCTTAACATGTGGTAAATAGCAAATTGGCCTCCGCTTTCCTAATTACACCTGCTCTTGAGCTGACCCTCCATAGAAGTACAGAAATTAAGTGACAGTATGTTAGATGAACTGCAGATTTTCTTTGTCATTATTTAGATTATCTAAATAACTGCCCAAAACTATCTCTCATACACACACAATAAGCCCCTTTTTTGAGTAAGTATATGAGGTTATGTTTTGGATGAGATGGTTAGTTCACAAGATGCTGATTCTTTTACTTTAGAACATGTGGAAAAGTAGCAAATGTTTCTCAACAATGGTCCTAAAACCTACAGAATTTCACAGCCTTGTACACAGTCAGACTAACACCGAAGAGTTCAGAAATAATACAACAGCCAGTTTTCCAAAGGCAACTTTTGCTGCTGACCTGGAAGAGTGGCATACTGAGCTGCTGTGGATCTGAGCACAGGAGTTTTCAGATTGGAAGTGAGGAAAAAAACCCTCACATTGTGTACAAGCCCATGCCACAGTGCCATATATGAGGGTTTGTTTCTTCCATATTCTCCTTTGGAATGAAATGCATTCCCTCAAATTTAAGTCTTGTAAGTAGATGGGGCTGGAAGATAGAAAACTTAGTTCTCCACTTACCGTCTCTCAATAACAACGGCTATTTTGCTGGGTTCTTATTTATAGAGCAAGGTTTAATGAATTATACTTGAATTCTCCATGTGAATGCTCTGGAAAAATCCATCTACTTTTTCTCATGATTTTGAAATGCCTTCTTCTTTAGGATAGAGGTAATTCAAATTCATTTTGCGAAGAAAGTAGACATATAAAGGATGTATAAAGAATAGATAATTCATTTGATTTTCCACTCAGCTTTTCTTTCTGCAAATCGTTCTATTAAGAAAAGCGGAATTCTTTACTTCCATTTCCCAGTAAGTCTTGATTAAAATACAGCTATAATACATGCCTTTTAATTGACTTTGGATGATGTAGAAATGCGGTATTATTATAGATATTACCTGTTAAAAAGAGATCAGTGGATTATCGAAAATGTTAAGAACATAAGTTACAGTGAAGACTCCATCTTACAATGAGCTCGATGTCCTCTGCTTCAACCCAGGTGGCCTTGGTTTCCATTAACTTCAAAAAAGGTTGAGGGAACTCGGTACTTTGGAAGATTGCATCTCAAATGCAAGTAATCTAACACACGTTTGTGAGGTACTATTGAGTTCAAGGACATGGCTGTTTAAGCCGATGTCACTACGGCAACCTTTAAAAACCATTTTACTCACTAACTTGCAAAATCTTCTGCTTAATTAGTAAATGCAAGTAATTCAATAAAGTCAGAAAAAGATAGGAAGAATGGCATACAGTTCTTAATATAATATGATTCTGCTCGAATTTCTTTTAGGAAAGCTCTTCAAAGCTTAGGCTTGGAATCAAATCTGTTAAGAATTGCTCTGACTTTTGGTGGGAACAAATCGTAAAGATCACCACAAAGCCTTTAAGGAAAGAGTTTTGCAACTCAGTTTAAGATCTAACCCAGCAGGGACCTTGCACCTATGGCTATGCACGCTACAGCAAATCCCAAACAACTATTATCCAGCAGGCTATCAGTTTATTTGCTGACAGTCAGCCTGCATGTATTTCTGAAGCTTTCCTGATGCACCACCGCGTAGGCTGCATCGCGAGTGAAGTTTTCAGGCATGCAGCACTGAGATGGAATTGCACAGTGTGTGGAAAAATACATGGGAAAGCATTACAAGGCAGTAAAACATTATTATGCAATGGAAAGCATCCAACTTAAAAAAAAAAGCCTACCTTTATTTATGTGCTATCCTGCAAATTCAATTACAGGATTGAAAATTAGCTAGAGGTTTTCTACTTAAAACTGCTTGTACTCATTTTAGTATAGACCTTCTTTCTGTCTCTATGCCTAAATTATTCCATTAAACACAAGAACACAGTGACAATCTTCTGGGGCTGCAAATTCAGCTCAGTGCTCTCCTAATGTGGACTGGTCAGATTAATACAGCATGTAGCTCATCTTCTCTGAAACATCACTAGTTCATTTACCGTTAACTTTATGAAAAAATATCAAAGAAAGAAGAGGTAGCTATCTCTCTGCCTGAAAGGGTTAGACAGCCAGGTTTCATTTACAATTGTGCCGTGTAAGAGGGAGGAGTATCTGTGCTGCCTGGGAAGTGTCTAAAGAAATACCCAGAGGTATTATCCTGAGCACAGCTTTCCTTGCACATTTCCTTTTAAAAGTTCAAAAATCAACATTCGGAGGTGGAATCATTAACCTATTTTTCCTTCTCTTTCCCAGTCTGCTTTGAAAATCTTTAGGACTAGATTTCATTTATGTAGCAGTGTAAAATCAACAAAAGAGGGATTTAACAGTTGTATTATTTTAAAACTCCAATTTTGAAAAAAAAATAAGACAAATACTAAGCTGGATAAAGTTTACTTACTAGTGGGAATTTATGGCTGAGAATCACCATCTTTTGGGATACCTACAGCATCACATTTTTACAAGCCCAGATCACAAGACCTCTAAAACTCTGCAGCCGGTTTGCCTAACTGGATTTATACATTTTCCCTGGCCTGACTACCCAATACTCTCCTGAACAGATTTTGCTGCAAAGACTTATCAGACAAAAACCGATAAGCATGCTAACGAAGCTTTCATTGTATGTGTTATAAGCTAAGCTTGTAATGGGATTATTCTTTGGAAAATTTGTTAAAGAAATGAAGTTTGTGGTGCAGCAAGCTTGGAGAAAAATTAATGAATTCACAGATGTTCACCTTAATGAACAACAGATTGAGAATATATTATTAAATTCAAAAGGAAAAGTTTGCATATGTTGTCAAAATTAGGTTTTGATCTATACAAGCGTTGTGCTCATGTGAATAATCAATTAATAATTGATTAAAGACTTCCTCCAAATTTATAATGCTGGTACAATTTCTTATTTATTTATTTTCTCCTGAGAACTCAATACATCAATGAATGAGTAGGTTCCTCCTGGGTACCTTAATGTACAGTATCTATCTCCGATAGGAAAAGTCCCATCAATGTAATTAAGAACTTGCCATGTGTTATGGTGAAGCAGTTACAACCTTCGGAACATGAGAATCCTCTTCTAGAAAGATTATTTCACCTTCCCCCATGTTTGTGGTAAGTAGCAATTGCATTAGGAATGTTATCTTTCTCTCCAGATGAAAAGAGGGAGGTGTTGGACCTACATTAGCCTTGTATCCACTGCACTAACCGCTTGCCTTACCAAACAAAATGTGGGAAGGCAGAGGGAAGTGTGGTCAGTTCCCAACCCCTGCAGAAAACCCAGGCATCAATCCTCTTGCTCCTGGGAAAAGGCCATCCAATTCACAAAGCACTTAGAAAATGTGAAAGTAGTGTCGTGTAATGCCACAATTTATGGCATTCTAATTTAAGGAATGAAAGCTAACTACAAATCTGTTCCTACAGAGCTCCTTTACATTCAATCCTCAAGTAACTTGAAATTCAACACTTGGAAGAAAACATCCACCCAACAAGGAAAGAATTTTATCATTTCACTGCTTCTCGCTAAACAGCAGCCTGGACTTTGGGCCAGTCCTGTATTCAATGCCATATTAAATTAACAGCAACAAACATCATGGAGCTTAACGAGCTCCCCGCGGATGGTGGAGAGGCACTTGCTGGATCCTGCCTGCTGAGAACAAGCAATGCCTCAGACACTAGAAACTGCTGTAATTTCAGCAGATTAACTATTCATGTCAGCATCCTGAGTGTTCAACCATGCAGGACAGCAAGACATGGTGAGAAAACATTTTCCTATAAATAATTACATCTTTGTTACAACACAAAATGATAGCACTTATGTGACTTTTGCCCTGGCCTCGAAAGTGAAGGCAGGGCAAAAACCACAGAACAAAATCAGCAGTCTGTTTTTCATTGGCAATGGGGCAGTGACATGATGGTGAAAAAGAGTGATGAGAATTCGGTCCATTGAAAAGGACCACACAGAGTTTTGCGTCTGTGGGTTAAGGTTACTCTTCTCAGATTGGTGTCACACTACATGATCCTTAGAAATAAACCTTATTGGCTTGGGTCTAAGCTTAGCTGCCCGGCAGGGTTATCCCAAAACACTGAGGGATAATAAACACAATGACACTTGTTTCCATAAACTTTGTCTCTATAGAGCTCGATAATATGGAGAAAGCATAAATAAATATATTAAGATATACTTTCAATTGATACAAACTAGTTGACGTGTACATACCTTACTGCATAAAAAAATGAAGAACAGAGCCTTGTTTGATAACTGTATCAGATTCCAGAAATTGTTTGATATGAAAAAACAAGCAAAAAAACAAACCCCCCTTGACAGACTACAATGGAGAAGGAACACAGATTTCTACCCAATTTAGGCATACTATGTAGCAAACTGCACATTCAAAGCTCCAAAAAGCCACAAGAAAACTCTTTTTGAAATATTCTTTCACTGCTTACTCCTTTTGGCAGTCACAATATGGCATACTCCTCATTTACTCACACAAGTTCAAGCCCTAAACTTTAGCTTGGAGGATGGAGCAAAGTGCAAAGGGAAGAGCAGTGGAGTCAGTATGATGCTCGGGGTCCCGCTCGCTTTCTGAGTGACTCGTCACCTTCTGCAATATAGCAGAAGATGAAATTTCCAGACAAACACCACCTGCAGCGCTTCAGCACATTTAACTCACTATTAGAGGCTTAAATCAAATTGGCAGCAAATTGAACTGGGACAACTAGGGCAACAGCTCTCCTTAGCAGCCTGCCCAAACCCTCTCCTGGAGGATGCTACTCTGCAACCCTACTGCTAGACCATCCAACAGCCCCTGCTAATGCTCCTCACAGGCCAGGTGGGGAAAGGAAGCAGCTTCTGTTTTCTTCCTCCAGCTAGGTTTGGAGAGAGTTTCCAAAGTGCCTCCATCCCACTGCAGCCATTCCCTTGCAGGGCTGTCACACTCTCCAAGGCAGATGAAGAGCTCTGTTGCCACAGGTTAGCACGGAGCTCCTCATAAACCAACACCCAAAGCCTTTCTACTAGGGCTGTCTCAAATGATTTGGACATTCCTTGGCCAAAAAAGATAGAAAGTGAAATAAATTTCACACACACACTTGCAAATACAGAGAACACACAAATAAAATTAGTATGTGTTTGGTGGGAACTGGATGATCTTGGATGTAAATGCAGCCTGTCCCTCCAGGAATCTTAATACAATGTGAACAGCATTTTGGGATAAGTCACATCATCGCTGTCACGTCAATAGCTCTCAAAAGTTGTGAAAAAATGTTTTTGATTTATAGCACTGTATGTATTAGCAAGCTATAACATAAAGTAAATTTATGCCACCGTAAAACCAGTCAAAAGTCTCCACACAAAATCAACACCATCCTGCCAGGACTTAAATAGCAGAGCTTATTTTCCAAGGGATATGGGAAATATGAATTTGTTCTATACAAATTCTCTTTCACAGAAATCTGAAATTCTTCAAATGATAACATAAGCCTAATTGACAGGTTTTCTTTAGATGAGCTTGTTTTTAACACCAGTAATTTAACTCAGAGCTGTAGAGCCTCATCCAGAATATTTTGCAAAACCATTCCTCGTGTATCACTTAATTTAAAAATATTCCAGATAAAGGCATAATTTAAGAAACTTTTCATCTCTAAAATAATAATTTCAAGCTTGGCCAAAAAAACCCCCACCCTACCTATCTTGTTCGGATACAAAATATTCTGAAACCTAGACAAATAGAAGATTAAATAATTTGCTTTGAGAGGGCTGATAACAGAGCCTGTAACAAAGCAGTATTTTCCACCTGGCTTTTGCATACCCGAGAAAATACATTCAGCAAATTCAAATGCATATTAGCTCCTAATAGAAAATACCCAGATACTTGTCAAGATACAGCAAAACCACTGAAAGATAAGCTCTTCTCAACTGTCCACACAGTTTGGAAATGGTTTAGAATAGTTGCAGCACGTATGGAAACTGATCATCAGAGCAATTTAACAGCTTTATTAATTCTTTGTTTATTGAAAGTCCTAAACCAAACCTGAATATTAATGTTATTTTCTTCAAGGCATCCTAACAAACCTAATCCTCAGATGTGTAGCAACTAATTAAAAAGTTGCATGGATGAGAATTGGGTTACCCTTTCCTTTGTCAGCAGACTTGCACGTCGAAGCATAGATTTCCTGTACTTACTTAGACAGAAAGTGATTCAATTATGAAACAGAACGTAACTGCGATATAAATGCAATTTCCTGAAACAAAAGATGCAACTGTCACTATGTAAAAGTGCAAATTTACAGACTACATAAATATAACCTTTCACTCTGAAAGTGTGTTTTTTGAAATACCATAAAACCAGCACTGAAACACCAAAGACCTGCACTAAAATGAAGTAAAAGTAAATTAAATCATTAGAACAAGAGCAGCTCCTGTTCTACAGAATTGGTCATATTTGCCCGATACTGCTCATACAACTATTGCTATTATCTTTCCTCATTTTAAAATTACTTTAAGGCATAAGACTAAAAAGAATAAAGATGACGAGTATCGAACGATTGAGTCTAGACAATAGACTCAAGCTGGTCTTTATCTTCTCAAGAGACCTTCCAAGATTATGTGATGCAGTACCTTTTTTGTTTTCTTTTTGAGAAATGGATGACTGACTTCAGCAAATAATTTAGACAAGCTCCAGCTTTCACAAGCCTAGGTAGAAGAATATTTCTCTGATGTGTTATTTTCTTTATGAGAACAGTTCTATTTATTTTGTACATTTAAATACAAAAAAGTGGCACTAAAATGAGGGAAATCTTCCCTTTTGCTCCAAAGAACTTCAGAGGAACAAAACAATTACATAAAATCAAATCAGAAGATGTTTTCTGGTTTAGAATATTAAATCTTTTCTTAAACCTGAGGAACAAATGAATTATAACTGTTCATACCATCGTTTACATGAATTAGAACTTCTTTGCCACCCAGAGTATTATTACTAGAAGCCAGAGATGAATGCATAGACATACAGACATGAAAGTGCTTTATGTGTTTGCCAAGATTATAATTTGTTGTATACTTAACATTCAAGACTAGAAATGCAGTGTGCTTGCAGATACTTTTTTTCCTTAAAAAAATTATGACTGATATTCATAACCCTAGAAGACAGCTTCATCTGCTTACAAATGATCTATTTGAAAAACAAATACCTGAGCAGAGTGGGGATGCAAAGCATATGGACTGTTAATGAAAAAAACCACAACCAAACAAAAAAATTGAATTTATTTATATATTCTTCCTGTTTCCAGTGTTAAAGATTAAAAACCCCATGAACTGTAAGTAACACACAGCTTTGAATTTATTGTGAAATATGATTTAAGCTCTCAACAACTGCCTGAAAGGATGTTGTAGCCAGGTGGGGGTCAGTCTCTTCTCCCAAGTACCAAACGATATGACAAGAGGAAATGACTTCAAGTTGCACCAGGGGAGATTTAGACTGGATGTTAGGAAAAATTTCTTTGCCCAAAAGGTTGTTACAGTGACTGGAAGAGGCTGCCAAGGGAAGTGGTGGAGTCACCATCCCTGGAGATATTTAAAAGACATGTAGATGTGGTGCTTAGGGACGTGGTTTAGTGGTTGGACTTGGCAGTGCCAGGGTAACAGTTGGACCTGCTGATCTTAAAGGCCTTTTCCAACCTAAACTATTCTATGACTCTAAGTAGTTGCTAGGGAGTTTCACATGTTTAACAGCCTCTGAGTGAGTCAGGGTCTGACCTTGGCACTGCCTGTTTGACTCTCAGGCTGAGCAGTGTAAGACTGAACCACTCCTGGAGCAGTGGCTTGTGTGATGCTTACAGAGGAATTTCCCTGCTACAGCAACCCAGAAATGAACCACTGCTCCAGCAAGATGTTAGTACACAGATATAATTAAAGTTCCTACTAACTGGGAGAAAAATCAAAGTCTTTTTACGTGATTAAGTATCTCCTGCCCTGATTTTTGAGACAAAGTGTCCAACTTGTCTAACCTAAAGGCAAGATTTTGTCTGGAAAACTTACAAGCAGAAAATCGCAAGATGAACAAACCCAACGTTTCTTTTAAATTCACAACTTTGCAAAATTCATCAACAAATATTTCTGCCACATCTAGGTTGAATGTCGAGTTCACATTTTCCTATACGTACCTTCCTCAGCCAGGGATTCTGCCAATCCAATCAAGCTTTTATAATGATATCCTTATTCTAATGCTAGAGAGCATCCACAAGCAATAATCAATGTATTGTAACACAGCAAGTACCAACCAAGACAGCTCAGCACATTACAGAGAGGTGTTTAAATGTCACATATCCTTTGTTCCAAAACAGACGTATGTTTCTCCCACGCTTCCAAGGTTGATATGCATAGACTTTTGCAAGAAGTCAGACAATACAGAAAATTAAAGGAAATTAGAAGCCTATTTAAAGCCTGGTATAAATGCCCTTTTTTAAAATTGAAAAAGGCAAGCCCCTGATAAATCCTGTTTCCAATGAGATGTCAAAAAAACCCAATCATTTTATGATTCAACTTCTTTCCATACATGCCAAGAAGAAAGTTATTTATGCCACCAATAATTTATTTTTTTTTGTTGTTTCCTCCTAAATTGAATAGAATTGAAATGATGTGAGAGTGGTTTTGATTTCTCTGAATCAAAGGTATGATTAAAAATTAAAGCCAAAGCTCCATTTCCCACATTTCTGCCTTAGATACATATCATATGTGACATCCACGAGACTTTGCGTTGCGTGTGCATGCCTCAAACGTAGAGACGAGCTCCATGAAATCTCTTCACATCTCTGAAAGTCTCAGTCACCAGCCCCAGACACCGATCTATTCAGTTATTAAGTAACACATGGAAACCTTGCAGGCAATATGAAGTATTTTAAGAGGCTCTGAAGCGGGGTGCCTCTGCGCTTTGTACAGCAGTCCAGCGCGCAGTCAGCAGACTGCAACAGCACAGATGAGAAATGAGAAATTTTGAGGGCAATTGAGCACAATGAATTTTCACAGTGGATCAACACAAAGTCATTTAGAATGGGTATTTCTGAAGCACTGATACAATGAACACATTTACAGTGTTCAATGGCCCTAAAAATTCACCCTTTCACCTGTGGCGTAGCTACTGCTGTGAGCGAATTCTTAGATGTTTTTTGAAGGCATATTTATGTGCAGTATGTGTAGATACACACCTAGACACACACACTTGCATATTTCACTGTACCAATCAACTTGTTGGCAGGTTATGAAAGAAACTATCTGTTGAAAAAGAAAAGCTTCACTGAGCTTTGAAAACACCGATGCTTTCTGACTCTTTCCAGCTGCATCGTAAACTCCATGGTAGTGGCCACCCTCACTTCACGAGTACAGCGAACATCAAACTAGGTAGCTCCAGATACCTGATTATGTTGAAAAGAAAGAATGGGACACAGTTATCCTCTTCAGTTCTTTTCTTGCATGTAGAATGATGAATTGAAGCACAAGGTCACCATCAGCTCAGGACAAGAAGCCCGGCTGTGGTGAGAGGGAGTAGCTGAACCCCATGTTTCAGCTTCCTATAGTTCTCCCATCACAGTCTATATGATGACACACATATCCACTGGTAAATTTTTCTTCTTTTGGATTTTTATGCTTACCCAGCACAGTAAATAACAAACATCAGATCTGTACTTTTTCCCAATCAGCTACATCATCTATCAGCATTACATCAGAGCCTTGAGTTGGTCCACAGCTACTGACGAGGAAAGACACTTTATTGAAAGTAAAGCTCTGGGAAGCTAGAAAAAGGATATTTAGCTTCCAGTGCAGCTCCTCAGTTTATGATACACATCTCCAGGTTTGCAACACAAACTTGAAGGTATTAACAAAAAATCCCGTTTGATGTTTGACAACTTTTGAAAAAGTGGTGTGATCTCATGAGTAGAGCAGTGCCAGAAAGGAATACTTCAGTGGCCACTAATTCTCTACAGTTATTTTCATGAGTGGTGGTATCTAACACCCTTTCCTTCTATAGAGGGCTTCTGTCACCCAGTAGAATGAAGCAGCAAGTAACCCTCCTAAATCTTTGTTCCACTGGTAAGGTTGCTGCAGTAGCTGCCAAAGTAGCTCGCTGAGGCCTCTCCTTACTCACACAAGGCAGTTTATAAAGTCCCTAAAGGCTCTCAAGACCCAGAGTGCCTTTGGGATATTGACAGGTATTCACTCACTGCGTCCTTGTACATCTAATAACCTGATGCAAATCCTCAGCGCCAAGGTGGGAATTAATCTGTGTGAATCTCAGCGACGGGCAAACAGGGGCTGTCAGAAGCAACTGCAGCCGGGAGTGGGAAAGCAGAACTCCATCTCAGACCTGTTAGCTTTTTGACTTTGGAGCTCAACAGCTGAAATACAATGGGGAAGACAACTCAGGAAATAAAGCGCATAGATTAAGATGCTAGCATTAGTAGCAAATGCAGCTTTCATTTCCACTGCCACCCCATTCCTGGGAGGATAATTTAAGACAGTTTAGTTCTTGAGATTGTCTGAGAGACTTCTGAGATCTGAACTACCTTTAATCAGGTGTTTTCTGGAGTTTTCCCTCTCATCTTATCCATTGCTTTTTTCCACAATGGTATGTATCTGCTGAGTGGTGCTAGTTTCTGTGATCAAATAAACAGTAAAATAAATATGAAATAGTTTCTGTTTTGTTTTTTTTTTCCTTAACTGCTTTTGTAGATGATGATTTTTTTTTTATTTTACATTGTCGATGACATGAAAAAATTCAGAATAATTTTGGTTGGAAGCAACCTCTGGAGCTCACCTAGTCCAACCTTCCACTCAGAGTATGACCACCTAGAAAATGCTGCTCTGAGCCACATCCAGGTGGGTTCTGGATGTCTCCAAGGATGGAGATTCCAGAGTATTTCTGGGAAATTGCTTTTGGTGTTTGACCACATTTAGGGTACTTCCATATTTTCTCTGCTCTTTTCTAAGACACATACAGACTGCAATAACGTCTTCCCTTCACCTCCTCTTCTCCAAGCTGAAAAACCTGATTCTCTCAGCCTCTCCTCACAAGACACATACAGCACCTCACTGACTTATCTTTGTGGCCTCTGCTTAACTTGCTTCAGTAAGTCCATGTATGTCTTGGCGCAGCAGGCCCAAGCCCAGACACAGCACTCCAGACATCATCTCAAAAGAGCTGTAAGGAGGGCAACAATCATTTCCTTGGACCCATTGCCTGCAATCTTGCTATGCAGCACAGTGCGTGTTTGGGTTATTAGACATACTGTGCTTTGCAATTGAAAATCTCTTTCCCATCCAAAGCATCCTGCAAGTCCAGAAATAAACATGCAAGTCCAAAATATATTAAGGTCACAGAGTTCAGGCTTTAGAAACTTCTGTTGTAAAGGTTATTATGTCAGGGTGTCCTCTCAGGAAGGGCTAACAGAGGAAGAAAATCTCAGAATATGACAGAACATACTGTGCAATGGTTTTCACAGTTCACTCCAATCAGCACACAAGGACATGACCTCAATAAATTCTTAATAAGTTTACAAATGCTTAAGCTACAGATGCTCACAGACCATTAATATCTAGCTTCCAGAATATTGCATCTGGTGGAAATCAAACTTCGGAGAGTCAAACAGAATTTCTTTTCTCTACTCAACACAAACAGTAGAAGTATTTCAGACACTGTCAGAACATTAGGAAAAACAGAGATTAGTTTAGCTGTCAACATTTTAACAATCTAGACTGTGTTTATTTTAATATTTAATTATCTTCTGAAACTACTACAGAGATGCTACTCTGAAACGGATACTATCATCTGCTTTGAACCTGCAAGTTCAGAATTAGGCCAATAATTTACTTCGCTGCAGTTGCCTAAACAAAAAGTGATAAAACTCTGTAAATCCTCTCCCCATGCAGTGAGAAACTGGGGTAAAATAGCAGATCCTGTATCACCCTATCATCACAACCGAATGAATGTAATCAAAGGACCTAAAGATACAGCTTGTGTTTCTCCACAGAAACCCCAAAGCGATCCATCAAAGAGAACAGGGTAAAAAAAACTACCTTTGATTGTGATCACCCTCAAGATGTTATCTGCACTTCTCAAACAGAGCTCAAGAAACTCTAGAATTGCCCATTATACTCCTGGTTTTAATTTATTTTTTTGTTTTCCCTCCATGTTCCCCCAGATAATCCAATCATTGGATTATGATTTAACAGGTTTTATAAAGTTGTCTACAAGCCAGCACAAACAGCCATTCCCTGTCTGCTTCAGCACTGTGGATTGTATCTGCATATTGCTTGTTCAAGTATTTCTAGTTTGATCTGCTTTTTAGTATCTTTCCTAATAAACTCCTTTCAAAAATACAGACTACAACCTTAGTAATGCTAAAACACCAGAATAAATTAAATTGAAAGATAAAGCTGTGCTAAATTATACTGCAGTTACTGTCTCTTAGTACGGTACGGTTACCTTTCTCCACTGCAAACCTAGTCAAACTTCATGTTGGTCATCTAAAGAAGTTGTGACTGTGATTTAACTCATACCTTCATGGGAAAGGCTCTCGGCAGCGTCTTTAGCTGCGAACAGTGTGCAGCATGATGGACTGAGGTCTGTGGAAAGCAGGTAAATACAAGGAAACAAAATCATCGTAGTATCTAATTGAAGTTAGCAGCTTCTTTTTTTTTTGCCACACTCCTTTCCCCTTTCAGAGAGCACAACAGACACAGTGCCCACCTGTCCTCCTCTCCAACTGCTTGTGCTGCAAACAGGGGAAATGGGAAAGCTCAGGGAGGGAGAGCTGCACAAAAAGAATGAACTGGTTTTTATATTGCTATAAAAACAGGAGACAATATAAAGGCAGTGCAATGCCAGCTAAACTGGTGGAGCTGACAGGTATATGGATTGAAAATATGCTGGCAATTAGAAGCCTTGGCTAAAAAAAAGCAAACGTATACAACTTTCAAAACTATGCTACTACTGTCTACACATTTCAGCCATCTCGAAGCTTTGGCATTATTTTGCAGCTGGCAAGTAAGGAGGATCTGCCCTGGAAGGGGATTCCTGTATGTTTTCTCTCCCATCTAACCAGCCCCTTCTCTGTGCTGAAAGGAACCAGACATCTTTTCCTTCAAGTGCCTGATGCTGAGAAGGAAGGCCAAAGGAAAGAGTTATGCATCCTTACAGCAGAGGCAGAAAGGATGAACATCAGTACCTTCTCTGGTACCCAAGAGCTCTCATGGAAAAGGTGCTTTACACAGGGGAAGCATATGTGGATCACCTGCTGCATCCTGCTGGATCCATCCAGTCCTTCCAGAGGCCCTGACCAGCGCTCATTTCCCTACAGCACCTGGTGTCATGCAGGAACAGGGAGAAGAGATGGTGCCAGGCTGTCCCCAGCAGCTGCAGACAGAAGCCCTGATGGAGAATATTTACAGGTGTTTTTCCAAAACTCTTCTATTTTCATATTTTTCGATCTAGGCAGACAGGGGATGGAAGGGGGGTTTGAAGGCTTCCGAGGGCAGGAAAGCAGGTGCTTCAGTCAGGACTCGAGGGCACGCTGTACATTGAGAGGTTGAGGCTTTATTTCCTCTGCTGGTAATTTGTCAAACAGATTGTTATAAAGTTACAGAATCAAGAAATGTCAGACAAATACAGAAAAGCTTTGAAACCTTTTGTGATAAAGCAAAAGTAACAAGTATAGTTACAACAGCTGCATGCACAACTGTGTTGCCAAGGCAACAACTCACAATCCTTACAGCTATAAAAAATCCTATACACCACGGGGGAGTTGTGAAATTAGGGAGACTCCAGCTAAAATAGAATATAAGAAAACGGACTAAAGCAGAGAAGCAGCAGGAACAGTGAAATTATGAAGCTCACGCTGCTTTTAACAGCTGCAGCCCAAGCGCGCCTCGGCGATGTTTTGGCGACGTCCTGGCCTCCAGGTCTGTCACACCGCTTTCCCTTTGTGTCCCCGGCCCCAGATTGCCCACTCCTCGGTGCCACGGGAAAAAAACTATTAGCCTAAAATTGGCAGTGCAGTTACTGTCACTCCGTGTACTTGCCAGGTAACGGCAAAATCCTCCCCGTGTTATTTTGCTGGCTTAAGCAAGTCTCTAGCTTATTAGCAAAACAATGCACTAGGATAAACAAGACAAAGAGCGCAAAAAGAGCGCAAAAAGAGCGCAAAAAGAGCGCAAAAAGAGCGCAAAAAGAGCGCAAAAAGAGCGCAAAAAGAGCGCAAAAAGAGCGCAAAAAGCCCACTGCTTTCTTTTTAATATTATTGTTGTGCTTACATGACAATAAGAAGTTAAACCTTAGGACTTAATAAGCACAGTTTGTCTTGTATGACCTCATTTATTACCGCGTTGAATTACTCAAAACCAGCCTGCTGGTTTCCATACAGACTTTCTCCAGCTTTGGAAAACCTGGAGCCACCCAGTTCCTAGCACCAGAGCGGCCAGAGGGAAGCTGGGCCAGGCGGCAGCTACAACCGCCTACACCACTCCTAGAGTGCTGAAAGGCAAACCTCTGAGTAACTTCTAGTTACATACCGCTCTGTCTGTAACTAGTTAGGAAAAACTAGCTTGGTAGAGGAGGCTTATTTGTCAGCAGCATAGGGCTCCCTGTACTGGATTGCATCTCATGGAACTGGAAAAGTGCGTGTGTGAATTACACACACAGTAAATTAAACTTAAGGAGCTAAAAGCAAGTACTTAAACACCACGTATGGTCATTTGGTAAGAACTGCTAATTAAGAAAGACAACAGGCATATATCCTTACTCCAAAACTTTTCAATTTGCAGTGTGAGGATTAGGAAGGTGCAAAATTAAATTATGGAATTTAACAGATATGCAATTTTACTACTACCAGTAGTTCCCACACAGATGAAAATATCCTGGACAGGTAAGAAGACACTGAGTAGCTTTATATCCTGACAAATAGGAGTCTCCTCCTCTACACTTGTGTGAATCCAGGGCAGCAGGACTGAACTCAAAAGTTATTTTGCATTCATAAATAGAAGTGCAGCATTGGTGCTTCTGCAGAACCACTGGCCATCTCTGTGACACTGGTTGAATCCTACGTTCAGTCCCTTCAATTCTCCTCCTCTAAATTCCAGACAGTAGCTCTCCCCTGCCTCACTGCTAAGTGGAGTATTACAAACACTTGATTTGTATGATTTGCAATTTTGACATGTCGTGGAGTTTCCAGTTAAATCTTAACACTCCCTCCCCCTTCATACCTTTTTCCACTGTCCACCAGCACTTGGGACATTCAAACAGTGTGATGTGATGCACGTGGAGCACACTGCTCCTCTCCAAGTAACACCTCCTCTATGGGTGCTGATCAAAGACTAAAGTGACAAACTCTGTATCTGGATCCTACTTCCTCCTTTCATCAAATGAGTATAAATAAGAGATGACTACAAACACCTCTGCAGACATACCTGGGGAATTTTTAGATCAAGATCATTGTGGGTTTTCCTCCTTTGTTATTTATGTAAAACCAGGTTTTGATTGCAAGGCAACACTTTACAAAGATAGCTTTAGATTGACTAATGTGAGCTGTGATCTCTTCCACAGCTTTTTTTCCTCTTCGTATCCATTCTCATTTGAACAGGGATACCTGAGCTACAAGCAATGATTTCCTGACTTCAGGAATCATGACACTGGCAGAACTCCGGTCAGCGCTTCCAGCCTACTCAAGCACTTGTGTCTTGATGGTTAAAAGCTTTCAGTGATAGTCATCACTGTATATATTACATATACTCATTTTAGAGAGAAGGCAGGACAACACATAGATATACTCTGCTGAAAAGAGCTAATTTTCACAAGCTAATGAAGTGACTAGTGAATTTTAATGCTTTGTGAAGCATCACTCATTTCTATTAAAATACTGAGGATATTGCATAGTCTATCGTGACCCCTACACATCCAGGGGTACAAAAACCTATAAAAAGCAATATGAATACAGACTTTGTGGCATATGGAGTATTTTCCATACTTTTCACGGTACCATATTCCTGTTTGTTAAAAACAGGACTGAGCTGTGGGTCACGAGTTGAGCTTGTCGTCCAGTCCTCAGCGTGTCCTCATTCCCTGACACACTCAGGTCAGTACTCTTCTATCTCTACATAACCCAGAGCTCAACCTGGCCATGCTGACGCTGAAGGAGCTAACATAATCCCAGTGGCAGAGGGCTTGGGCCCACTCTTTTCAGGGAATATCAGTGTTCAGGAAGAACACAAATGGACTATGAAGCAACACCTCCCCGCAGCGAGACCAGATTTTGCCTTTTCTACTGAAGGTATTGTTAGCAGCTCAACAGAAGGGGAAATATCAATAGGTTCTTTGAGAATCAAAGCAGCATGTATATAACAATGCTTTTGTCTTTGATGATAAAGCTAATTGTTCTCTACTTTCTAAAATGCCTCTCTGTCTCCTATAGATTTTCCACCCATTATTTTTCAGCCCCTTCTGCTGGACAATGCAAAGCTTTCTTAGCGTTGCAGTCAATAAATGAAAGTATAAAATTCTTTATTTACATCACCAGACAGGGGCTCTAATGTAGTAGTGCTATACATCACAGTTCTATAGCTTTCCTTAGGGTTTATTCTTCCTCTTAAACAACCGCAAATGGGTTTAAATCAAACCAAACACCTGGAGAGTTTCCAGTCCTATTTTCCTACCCTAAAAGAGGAGATGTCACTCTACATATCATATACCAAATCCATACAACAGTTAATAACCATTCCAAAATATAAGTGACAAAAGAAAACAGTCACAGTGGCATATCCTATGTGGTACAATAGTTTGTGCTGACATTTATTCTTTGGTATTTACCAAGAAGGAAAGAACAAACACATTTTTTAATTGCCTATCTCCTTCAAATGGAAGAAACCCAACTTATTCTAAATAAATAAACAGTAACTACTTGCAAAAATTTTAGAATGAAGTAGCCCTGAGCTTTTCCAGCAGCATCTGCACAGATTGAACTAGATTAGATGCTAAATCTTTTTCACAATTCAGATACTTGATATTTTATCTGTTTAATAGTTTCCTCATTTCTTTTCTCTTTACAACTGCGACAGCAATTACAAGTGCAATGAATATTGATACGACATAAAAACAAGTAATTTTTTCCTCACGCTGCTTTTAAATATGTAATAGATATTTAGACACTACTAGTGTGGAAAACAACACATTTCAGCAACATAAGTGATAAGACTGTGGACAAGAGATGGCTGAAATGTCAAGCATAACAAGCCTTCAACAATAAGGACAGACTCTTAGGATAAAATGGCAGATGCACATGAAAGATAAAGAGGTATTATAGGAAATGGAAGATAAAAAATTGTTCTTTTAGCATCTGCAAAGAAACTACTTATGGCTACCTATGTACCTGATTTCTTTAGGGAAAAAATCCAGACATACCCCTGAGTGTCAAACAAATGTGAGACTATTTTCAGCCATGGGGACTCAGCAACACTTTGACACGCATGCTACAGGCCGACTCTGAATGCAGCTCTCGTTGGAAGCACGTAAAGAGAACTTGAACTGCAAAGGCTGTGAGCATGTGCTTTCTTGGCTTTTTTACGTGGCAAAGTAATGCATATCTATTTGTGTGTAGCTTTTCTTAATTTCATCTAATAATTAGGGTTCTGAGATACATTAGGGATGAAATCAGTTGGGATGCTTGATTTATGGATGTTGTTTCAGGGCAATGAATATAGCCCAGCAGGTACACAGCATGAAATTAAGAAGGAAGATAATATTAGAAAAATAAGGTGAAATTTGTGTGTAATTCATGAATATATAGTAAAAATGCACTTTTTTTTATTTAAGAAAAACTACCTTCTCAGTTTCCACTTGTGTCAACCAATAATTTGGCCTTGCCAGTAGACTCTCAAATTTTGGTGCATGCTGTCATATGGAATATTTCACAGTATCGCACACATTTGTAGACCCATTTACAAGTGAAATACGAATTAGAACACTATGCACTTTAACTCAACCCTCTCACTGCTACTGATAAATCACATGCTTTTACGCATTTATTATGACTGGACATGAAATCAGAAAGCCAAAGACTGAACGTTGAGTTACTTTACCACTCCTTTGCAAATTAAATATCTTTTCTTCCATCTGTTTTGTTTCTCTCTATATTGAAAATGCAGCTAGTCATATCGTAAACATGTGCTGATTATTGCACAGACAAAATATTTAAATAATCAGAAAACAATATCAAAACAAGAATAGAGCAAAGTATCATGTAAAGGACGTGTATTTATCAACTGAGATAAATCCCTACAGTAACTAATCAAAAAATGTACTTTAATGAACAGACCAACACTTACACAAAAGCCTGAGCAGTCTCCTAATGGAAACATAAAAGCAACAGGGGAATTATTCTTCAATATTGTATGGTTTGAAGTTCCCTCATGCAGAGTGAACTTGTACCAAAATGGGAGGCATGTTGTGGTATACTGGTATGAGTAACTCCTTGAGAAAGAAGATGGCCTTGACCGTAACGACATGGTCACTATCTGTCATGTAGGGTCATGCTTATAGAAAATTAATGTTCTTTGCAAAGCTTTATCATACAATGTATTCTTCAGAAGCTGGGGTTTCTAAATCAAAATCACAGTTCTAAAGGCAGACTAGCACACAGGCAGTATCTCTGCAATTCAGCATCCGTTAACCTTACAACTATATCATTTGTTAAGCATGGAGGAGGATCAGTTCCTCTTCCAGAAGTAGCATAATAATGTTATCAGATCAATAGTGTTAAAATAAAACATGATGAAAGCAAAACAGCTAAAAAATGTAACTCTCAGCCTACATACAACGGAATTTTTAGAAGTTGTCTCAAGCGACTGATAGCTTTGAGCTCCAGGATCCAGCTCCCAGCATATCTTCTATCCATATGACCATGGGTGCCCTCTATTACCACAAGCTTCCAGCATTGCTTTCATATAATTCTATTTTTAAGATTATGATCATTCCGATGGCTGTCATGATCAAACACATAAATTTGCTGTAACCTATTTTGGACAAAAGTTCCTGCAGTTAATTTTTCTAATATAAGCCTACTACTTGTCTACTTCTCTGAAATTTTGCCAGCACTGCACCTCAAAGATTTCAATTTCCCTCCTGTCAGCAGCCTTTCTTTCTCATGATTCACGTTCTGGCTACTGAAAAAACAACCCCACTGTATACTTTTTCCCAGCCATGCCTTGTGCAAGTCAAGTTTTCCAGTTATTTTACTTCAGAATTTTAAAAGCTCCCCAAAACTGATGCATTTAACTGACAAGCAGCACAAACTAACAAATAGTGTAGAAGAGCTTCGGTTGGATCCTAAATAACTGTATTTATTTACTGTCTCTATAGTTTGATGACTAGTGTCTTGCATCTCATTTTGATTAACGAAATCTAGATTTCTGACATTTGCAAGCAGTCCTCATCCCTGGTAACATTTTATTGCTCCAAAATTGGTGGCTGTGGAAGGACACAGGTTATTGCTACAGCTGAAATCTGTTCAGGGATTGTAACAAATGGGAATGCAGTTTCACAATGTATGGCCTTTCCCTTGTCCCTTTTTACTACCCCGACACACAAAGGAAAGCCTGCAAACTGCCACATGCTTAACTCATATCCTCCCACAACCCACTCGTTCTGATGACAGAAATCAGCCATGTTGTCATATATACATACTCTAACTACATACATAGACACACACCATCAATATACATGCACAGGGAGGAAATAACAAGTAGTAACGTTGCTAAGTAGTCACCAAAGCAGCCTTCAGTTGCTCATGCTATCCCATGTATCTTCCAATAACTCACTGGGTAATAACCTGATACATAAAACTATTTGTAATGACTAAAGACAATTTCCTCTCATTAATCTGTTGCAGTTTCTGTCCTGTAATTGCTTCCACCTTGTGCCACTTGCAGGTCACCTCGTCTTTGATGCTTTGACAAAAGGTGGAATTTCTGCCTCCCTACTGCATTCCCTGTTTGTGGCCGCTAGCAACTGGATGTTCCACACAAATTCCTCTTTCTGAAGGCACTTTCTCCATTGGGGGTCTATGCCATCCCAAGAATAAAGCCACTCAGAGCTATCTGCCATTTTGTAAGGTCTGAGACATTTCAGAACTACAACTCAGCTCCAGCTGCCAGTCAGTTACAAATGCAATTGCTGAAATTGATCCTTGTAGCCATGGCCATAAGATTTACTCAAGAGTTCAAATTTCTGAATTTGTATTAAAAATGCATTCCCATTATCCAAATTAGCTTGTCTGAATATCTAAGAAAATACATAGACAGATGTATGACATTAAGCGTTGGAAGGGGTTGCCCAGGGAGGTGGCAGAGTCACCTTTCCTCAGGGTGTTCAGGGAAAGGTTGGATGAGGTACTCAGGGACATGGTTTAGTTAGTAATACAGGTGGGCACAGGGTCAGTTGCATTAGAGGACCTTGGACATCTTTGCCAACCTTAATGATTCTGTCATTAATTTTAGAATTCTTTTACAGATGAGAATAAAAAGGAAAAAATGCTCTAGAACTAAATTCCTGGCAGCATAGCAATAGCTCCAATGAAAATGTCAATTTACCTTTGCACCGACAAAGAGCAAAAAAGTAAAGCTCTTGAACCTCCTCTAGCCACCTGGATGAAGCTCGTTGATAATTTCTCCACATCCTCCACACTACTCTCTGCAACTCAAGTCTATGCATCTACACTAAGTTAGATATTCCAGTTTCAGCAGTGCCTTGGCTCTAGGGCAGTTTTGTTCAACCTAAAATACAAGCTTAAGGTCTGTCTTGTTTTTCAAAGAATCATACCTATACCCTCTTAAATAAATAAATAATGTCTAACCTTATTATGCTCTCTGAATTACCTTCAGCCATTGTTTCAAGGAAGCCTTTTTTTTTTTTTTTTCATTTTCTCTTCATCAATCCCATTCTACTAAAGGCATCAACATAATTCAGCTCCTAAACATTTATCTACAACCTGCATCTTTCCATGCAGTTAAAACCTCACAATTCTGTCTTTCAGGAATGTAATTTCAAATCTGTAGAAGCAAAACAGTCTCCTATTAGGTTCAATATCACTTTCAGTATCTCACATAGCACATCCTTGTTTTAGCACTAACCCCATTCTTCCCATAACCACTTGTCCCTTTTTACTCTGTCTTTCTGGGAATGCAGTCTGTGTTGTTTTCCTGAGAACATGCAAGCAGTGATAGAATACAAAGAAACCCAGCACAACGGACTCGGTACGCTCTAAGAGAAGCATACTTTAATTAGATTATGTCACTGGAATTGCCTAGTAATGACTATTGAAGGCACAGAAGAAGAATGCTACAACTATAATTATAGTACCTGACAGACCAACAAATTAAGTACTAGATACCTCCAAATTTACCAAGCTTTTCCTTTCCTGGTTTACTACTGATGCAATATTTAAAATGCTTCACACAGATTCATGCATGTGCAGCATGACAATTGATTGGCACAAGGTGATTTGTTTTCCTGAATGATGCCGGTATGATCCTCACTCACAGTCTTTTATTGATCCTTGAAACAAATATCATCCTGTACTGGTTTCATTAGACAGGATCTCTCTTGTTAATTACCGCTCACTCAAATCTTTTGGTGTTTCATTAAGGTGAACAAATTGGAAGAATTAAATAAACAATCCATGTCAACTGCCACAGTGGCATTCTCATTCCTGGTCTTTAATTCCCCAGAATGCCAATAAGGAAAGGGCTTCCCCCCCCCCCCCTTTTTTTTTTTTTTTTTTCTTCTATTTCTGACATCAAGTCACAACAAAGTGGTGCAGTGCACCATAACAATTGACTACATCAAGCTGGAAAATAGTCTGAAAGTCTTGGCTGACTACATCCCAAATCCTTTTGGACTTTAAGGAGAGTTCTACCTAACTGCAGAAACATGCAGCTTCATCAGCTTCTCTGCAACAGATCAAAGAGAGCTGTTTTCCTTTATTCATCAGGAAAAGAGTGAAGGACTGAACTGGAAAAATAATTCGTAGGGAGATTTCCAAGATGAGAGGTATCAAAATGCTTTAATAAAATAATTTGAAAATTGGTTCTGAAGAAAGAAATTACTTTCAAATTTCCTTTACAAATAAAATTTGTAAAGCATTCTTCTGCTTTATGGGTCAAGTATGAAAAAAAAAGGAAAAGTAAAAAAAAAAATCTACTTATTCCCTACACTGAGTTTAACTGATTCTGGAAGGCTGTACAACAGTAGACACTGGAATTAGAGAACATTCCCCACGGTCAGGAATACTAATACAAGCTCAAGATTCAAGATGATTAAGAATAGCCAGGGCACCTTTTACTAACAGATCCTTTGCTCTATGTGTTCTCAGGCTTCTGAAAACGTCTAAACCTCCCTAAGCATATTTAGCAGCCTTATCAGTATTAATGTAATGATTCCCACATCTCTTTTCATTGCACTGTCATCCAGTCGCTAACAGATTTCCTTAGGACCTGCAGTGAACCATTAGAAAAGCTGAAAGCAGCAGAGTTTGGAGGATGCTGCTGTTTTTCAGATTTCTCCTAAACCAAGAAAACTCTGAAAATAATTCAGCTGCAGCTGAAGTGCCCTTTTTAACTTTGTCTTCCCACTTCTTTACAAACTTGCCTTCCCCAGAACACAAAATTTGCAGAAAGAAACCCCAAGACCATCTAGAGCTAAGCTGCAGTAAATAATGGACCAGGAGAGGATCTGGGCAAAAGTCCACTTTCTTTTTTTGACATAACCACATTCTATCTCATATTTACACTAAAAATTACAATACCAGAGTAATTTTAATATGTAGGACAGGGATTTTTTTACATATACAGCAGATAGTGATGACCTTGAACTTACAGTTTTGGCTTTGGGGGCTTGCAGGGGTGGGGGGGCACTATTTTTCAGCAAATGTCTGTTCATTTCCCGAAGGATAAAGAACAAAACCCAAGAATTTCACTGATGACCACCACCACTATCAGTTGAAAGCTGCAAGAATTAACAACAATATTAACATACATTTAAATGAAGCCGAGACAAAAGGAGAACAACTACAAAGTGAGGTTGAAAATACTGAGTTGTCATCTTCCCTTCCTCCTCTATTGCCCTTTCACTCCCCTTTCTCTTCAGTTTTCTATCTTCTACTCGTCTCTATCTGAAAGGGACCTATCAGCTATTATGTGGCTGACTGGTAGTGATGAGACTGCCAAAATGTGACAGCCTTATCTACAGCACAGCCCTGCAAATTGCCAACCATTGATCCAGCAGTCTGTGCCAGCTGATCAGTGCAAAACTGTTTTGATTTCTTTTCTTCTGGGAAAGAAATGAACTTCTCTGCCAGCAGGCACTATCCTGCCAATGCTATTCCCCAGCCAAAGGGCCTGAAAACTAGAATTTAGTTAGATGAATTAACATGACATCCCTTTCTCCTCACTTGATTTTGGCTGTATGTGGATGTTGCATCCTATTCTGAAACGTAAGGAAAAACAATACAATTGATTATAATAATTTCTCTTCAGGCTTTATGTACATAAATGTCTTGCAGGTACATAAAATAGCATTGCCAGATGCCCATAACCTTCTATCACAGGAGCTTTTCAAAGCAGTCTCTATTATCACAATCTAATTTCACTACTGAAGAAATTTCAGCTAGTTATGTCCCATTGTGACAAGGAATAATATTTTCCTTAGTTTCTTCTCCCCAAATGATGTTCTTGTGGGATCACTGAAAAAACCCTACTTATTACCTCTTCAAAAGAAAAAAAAATCCAAAAAATCAGTCTCTTACCTCTGCTTTTACATTTATATTCTATAGCTTGTGTACATTTGTCTCAGTCTGTAACAGCTTTACAGAAATAAAGAATGCGTGTATGTAAAAACACACAGACCAGGCTAGATATATCCAAGAAAGATTAAGAATATCACACTTTCTTGGCTTATTAACTCAAAACAGGGCATTTCATATCTTCTCTCTGTTTAACTCTGAGATCTAAATGTTCTCTTTGTAGGCAGAGGTCCACGGATAGGTTTTTCCTTTGGTTTTGTTTGGTTTTTTAAATTAATGAGTGACTTTGACTTTGCTGAATGAAATAATAGCCCAAAGGTTGGCAAAGAACTTGCTGACACTGGAATCAGAAGAGATTTGTAATAAAGAAATACAGTCTCAGACCTGAAGCTCAGACTCTTGCTTTAATATAAAGCAGGATTTAGTGGGAAAAAAGGAAAATTCAAATGATTTTGTCTCTTTTTGCACTAAAATGCCTCTCTAAATAGAAAGATTTTAGGTTTTTTTCTTTAACCCCTGAAGTGTTTCTGTTTCATCCTTTAAAAGCGTTTCATTTTATATCACCATTTCCTTTCTTAATTATTTCTCAGTTTAGCTACACATTCTGCAGAGACATGCTTTTATTGCATACGACTTTACTTCTGCAGATATACGTTGAGATCATTTTCTATTTTATTCTGAATTCCTGAAATGTTTCCTGGAGCTTCTGATTGACTTCATTACAGCATTTTGTTACATCAGAATATTTACCAACCTAAACAGTGTGTGGCCAAATTCCCTGAGTATTCATCAAGTGCTTTCCAACTTCCTGAACTGGGGTGGAGTGGGTCAGGAAATCCACTGCTTTTTTAAGTTGCAAAAGCTTTGCTGCCCCTTCACCCAAAATAAAGTATTTCATACTGATGGACATCTTCTGGCTCCGGGCAAGTCTAAATCCATACAGCCAGCTCCAAACTGTAACATCAGAAAAGACCTCACACCTCTCATTACATCAGAGAAAGATGTAAAATATGCATCATGGCAGCTGAACTCTTCAGAGGAAACTAGGTTTGTCACACTTTATAACACTTCTTTCCGACTGCTGAGTTACCTTTACTGAACTTCAGTGTAAGGGATAAATCAAAGGGGACACAGGCAGGCAGCGGTCCACAGGCAACCGTTAAGTAACATTAGCTCAGCCTTCCGCAAATACAAAGCGCTACGCGAGTCCTGAGGAATACAAAATGCTTTTTATCTTGGCTCCTCTACTGAGATTGAAGCAAGATCTCTCTCCTATCCTGGGAAGAATGTATTTAGCATTACTGTAGCACTGGTTTTAATTCCTCTTTTAGAGGTTACTCATGCTTTCCCCCGCTTCTTTGAGTTTGAAGTCTTCATTACACTTGGAAAAGCACATAAAAATACAAAGATGCTGTACCAATAAAAAACACTTGAAGAATGAAAAGCCATGCAGAAAATGAATGAATTACTAGAAGATTATTGTACTAATTAGCAAACATAAGCTAATTCATACTGGTACCACATGCAGGAAATAGCTTTATTTCCCTCCAGTTCCCCTTGGTAAGAAGTACGATTGTGATTGTACAAGTTATATTGTGTATTCCCCTTGACCATCAAGCAATGCTAGATGGGAAAAGCATCATCTACATCTAAATAAAGCACTTACAAAAGCCTTAAGAACATAAATAGCTGAAATTAGAGTACATAGTTAAGCAAAATTAAGTGGGTATAGAAGTGCTAACTGAGATTATCAGTGTGTCACTCATTTTTTATCTTGCTATCTTCTTTGAGATATTGCAGACTCATCAGTCTATAGTTCCATGGGAATACCAAGTTTGGAATCACAAGAATTTTTTCCTCATTAGGGTTTTATTTGCTGACTGTAGACATTATGGGGTTTCACTGCAGCCTATATTGAGGGTTCATGAATTGGAGTAAATCACAATTACAACAGTTCTCTTCCACTTTCCTTCCACTACTTACTGCATTGATCTCAATGATGCAAAAAATTTCCAGCCATCCAGGAAACTCCTACCAAAATGAAAGGTCACTGACTGATTACAAGCAAGTTGCCAAAGGAAAGACTTGCTCAGAACCAGTGGCACAAAGACAGAAGAACAGCAGAATCCAAGCCAACCTTTCACGAGCTGGAGGTGTAACAGCCTACTGACAAAAGCAGGCGATCCAATTAACAGCAAATTGCTTGAAGAGATGAATGTGCAGTTCTGAATTCAAGACTCTGTTCACCCACTTCCTACATACAAAATTCGGATTTTTGAAGGCCTGGGTCAGGAACTTTCAAAAATCATGTCTCAAATGTACTATTCCAAGCCACTTAGTTATTTGGAAAGCCTTGCAAAGCCTTATTGTAAATTATTTAACCAAACACAACAATTAGAAAAATAAATTAAAATACTGTTAAAATAAATTAAATTAATTTTATTAAAATAAAATAAATTAAATTAAAATAATGGTGAGCAAGTTTCAGATGTGAGTGAGAATGTCATCAATCCCTGACTTTGACATAAAAAAATAGAAGAAATATTCACTTAATATAATTTGTAATGATCTCATTCTTCAGAAAAGGTATTAGTTGGTCTAGAAAGAAAACGAGCTAGAAGAGTAGTGCTGTAAAATGGAGATGCAACATGCCATCTATCTACTTGTTTCAGTATCACTCCTATGCACTCTTCAAAGCCTAACAACTCTACCATACTATGTCATAGGAAGCTACTTGAATTTTATGCTTCTTCACAATGTACATGTACCCTTTACACTCATCACACCTACTAGTTAGGTATGAAGTCATCCACAAACTATAACACAGATCATCAATACTGCACACTGCACCACCATACCATTTGATGTCTCCAAATGCTTCGTGCAGGTAGGAGTGAGATAATCCTCCTACTGTCCTATCCAGAGTCTCGACCTGGTGCAAAATCCTGAAACCTGCTTCTGTTTGGAGTATTGATCCCGACCAGTTCTGGAGCCAGAGAGCAGCAGCAGTCATTAACCTTCATGAACTGTGTAGTCTACTGAGCTTCCCTGCTATTATGGGAACGGACAACCAGAGGCAGATAGTATTTACATCACTACATTTGCATATGGGCAGAAAAAATACTTTGGTTGTCCAAAGGTTTTGCATTCTCTCTCATTTTAAGAAGATACTTCACGTGAACAACCTGTAACTCCACAGCTCCTTCTTTGCGCTGACCTTGACTGTAAAGAAAGGAGAAGCTGATTCCCACTGTGTTTTTATTCCTTTTGCCCACAATATTACTCTGTCTACAGGAAGAAATAACTTTGTCATTTTCTGTTTCTACAATGTCTGTTTTCCTCTTTGGGATTAATACATATACATTCTCACTCTGAATGCACACACTCCCTCCACAAATACACACAAGAGCACACAGAAGCCCGCCAGCCCTGTGAATTCAGCCACAGAAAAGAAATTACGAAGATAATGTTTTTAATTAGTTTAATGCTGGCCTCTCTTTCCCTATGCTCCAAACGCATTCCTGAGCTGCTAACAAAGCTCTCCGGTGGGCTCCCAGTGCAGCCCAGTGAGAGAACAGAGCTTCTCTCCATTACAAGTTTCTATGAACAGGACAGAGAAGGTAAGTGTGCTGGAGTCATAAGCCCAGACTTCTGACACTGCAAGCAATGGATGGACTGAAGATGAAGCAGTGCTGGCTTCGTGAGAGTGTCAGCCCACAGTGAGAAGTTTGCCCTGCTCAAAGTGGTAGCACTGCACTGCTGAGTAAAACAGTGGTTTATTTTTCCTTTTATACACTTGTAGGAGGAAGGTGAATTGTTACAGGGATCTGATCTTTGCTAGCTGCTGCCCAGTCCCAACCCTCATCACCTACCTGAGCACAAAGCCTGGCAGAGCGCTCCAGGGCCACAGGACAAGGGCTCTGCCAGAGACAGCCCTGATTTAACCTCACCACCAGACTAGGTTCTTGTAAGCCATTACTCTGCTGACTAAAAAACTAAGACAGACTTCCACATCTAAAGATGAATGCACCACCTGGGCTTCAAACGCTCATGGTGCGGTCTCTGCAGAGAAACATCTATGTAAGATATACATCTCATTTCCCTCCATTCTTACAGATACTGCTTTTGAAGAAAGTTGAATTATATCTCTGAAATTCCCCTTCCCCTCGAAGGGCTGCTGCTAGCCACACCTCAGGTCTCGTGTCAATGAGGAGTATTTCTCCCAGCACTCTGCTCTACAACCTCCCATCAAGGGCCAGTGATGTCTGTGCTGGGCTGTTAATGCCAAATGGCAGCTTTCATTTTGTTCATCCACAGCTTTTCCATTAACTTTTACCAGAAAATTATGTGATTTTTCAGCACTGTCTACTAATTAGTTTACACCCTGAAGCAGGAGGATTAAGAATCTTAGTAAACAATATCTTATGTAATTAATATTTTTATTTACATGCTGAAAATATCGAATCCTTGCCAAATATAAGCCACTTAATCGATGAGGTTATGTTGAGTTAAATGCCACATTTTTTATATAGTTTTCATTCTTCTTCCCTTCTGATATTTGAGATATGAACAAAATGCACTAATGAGAAATGAGCCAGAAACACTTCCCTAAGAGAAAAAACTACAAATGCCATTCCTGCCCAGCTCCTTGAAGACAGAAGTCAACTTGGAAAAGCCAGAACGCGGACAATGACAGCATGGATTTCAAGCTAGCTGTTCTCTGTACAGTCTCTACCACATACCTGGATCATCTTTAACAGCAGCCTGTTCCAAGGATGTTTAGTCATGTACCAAATAGTTCCTGATAAAACCAGCAGTGACCAAGCTTCACCACAGCCAGATCCTGTAAATAAGCCTATTGCCAAGGAGGAACGACACCGCATGACACACACACAAATTAAGGTGGAATTTTTCTGTCAATTGCCATACGTTTCTTAGTCCTCTGTGAAATCTGCAATTATTCCCAGTACCATTTATACTTGCATATGAAGCCCTGGATCAATCTCTTATTTAAATCACACTCAGCTCCAGGCTGCTCTATGTATTAGACACCCTTCAAATTTTGATGGTGGTAGAGAAAAGGCAAAAGAACCCTGTGGTTTGACTCAACTCAGGGGAAATGTGACACATATCAATAATGGGGAGGCAAATTAATGTTAAAATTACTACTGGGTTTGACAGTATAACGCACACACAAGACTTATTTCCATCTTTCCTCGGGAATATATTGAGGTTGCAGTGTTTCTACTTACACTTACCCATGCGGCTGCAACTGTTTCTCTCCTGAGTAAACTACAACGATCCTCTTTTAGCTAGAAAATTTCTGCAGAGAGGCATGTCAGTTGATTTCCATGAACAATCCCCAAAATAACCATGCATGTAGAAAAGTCACCTATTTGAGAGGCCAACATCACGCATTTAGATCAGTAATATCTTCTCGGCTGTAATTCTGAATGTCATTTATGACAAATATCCAAATCCCATTGATATTAAAAGGTAATGCCCTACTGAGGTGAGTCGCAGTCAGACAAGCCTGAAGTCTGAAACAGTCTAGGACTACTTTGAGGGAAGGTAATAGCACAGGAAAAGGTTTATTAACACCAATGGAAGAGAGAAGATTGGTATACAAATGAGAAACATCCTTAAATCAAGAAGCACAAGAAAAAGGGCTGCAGAGTACATACAGTTATATTCTGTGTCCAAAAATCAAGCTGCTTTCTTGTATACCTGTTAATGTTTCAGAGGTACCCAATTCCAAACAGCTACAAAGCCAGATAATTAAGAAAAGAAAAATACCAACCCTACATCTGGCATTAAATACACTCCCCAGAGAAATGGCATTTTGCATTTTGCAACTGCATTCACCTTGCTACTCAATGGTTTCATAAGTTACAGTTAAATAATGGTAATTATTTGCCATAGCAACTCTAACAATATGTAATTTATATATAGTTTTGAGCTGTAACAGTAGGCCCATTTCATTAAGTAGCACAGCTAACGTGCAATGAAAATATCTGTACTTTCAATCAAACAAAAAGAAACGTGTTTGACAACAGGGAGAGATGGCTATTTGTCCTCATTTTGCAAAAACACTTAATCATCTGTTTTTTCTCCAAATCAGAGTGTATTTCTGTTATTGATTATATTAAAGCAGATCAAAGCATTTAATTCAGTAGGAAAATACAAAGTCAGTAATTTAGACAGTTGCCAGTTAGCTTAAAACCAACCAAACCTCAAGGTAGTTTATATGGAAATATTTAAAGGCATATATTTAAAAGGGTTTTTCAGCCATGCCCATCAGCAGGTAGAAAAATTTACATTGATCCATTAATTTCACCAGTAGTGGCAAAACTAGAAGGAACACATTTGGAAAATAAAACAGAGCCCTGCCATTTCACTCAGATCTTTTCCACTTAGCTTCATATAGGTCTGATTTTTCTCCCTGCTCCATAGAAGAAGGAAATCTATTTTATGGTAAATGGACCGGAAAACCTGATCCAGACGCTTCCATCTTTTTTTCCACAGTTACACAAATCTGAGCCTGTCACTGCTGGTGGGTGGTCTGAAGAGGGGGTATGGAAAGCTGTTACTGTGGTGCCAGAGCATATAATATGCATTGAGTGTTGCAAACCTGAGAGAAACCTTTGGATCCACAACAGGAATCCTCTAATGGAAAATGAATACAGAGAATGGAAGATATTCAAAAAGCCCTTAAAGATCAGGAAAAGAGAAAGAAGGATTAAAGGAAGAGAAAGGATTCGGAGGAGGCAGGGAGATTTGATGGAAATTACTAAAGAGGTTGGAAAAAGGGAAAACAAAAAGCCAAAGCAGCTCAGCAGTTCGACCTCAGAGATACTCCCAGGAGAGAGGCAGCCAAAGTCTGGTGCTGATGTTGTGGCCTGACAGCAGTGAACCAGCAACCCAGGGACGAGACAGTGCAACAGATTTACTGAGCATCTTTGATAAATTACTGTAGCTCTCCATATATTGCTCCACAGTGCTGCTGCTGAAGGACTCACTGGTGTTACAGAGGAAAAACAATGTGCTCATCCTAGTATTTACTATTTACTTCCTACTGTGAGCTTGCAAACAGGCTCGTTTATTGTGAACAAAAAAAAGGAAGCACACTTTGCCACCAGCTTACATTTTTATGATGCAAGAAGCTTCTCTGGTGTCACATTCTGCAACAGAGATGTAGCGTTTTATAGTCAAAACTTGTGGTAGGTTGCTTTCCACAATGAAAAAACTCAACAATAAAAAAAACCCAACAGAAGACTGAAACACAACTTCAAAGTGTTTGTATAAATTCAAAGCAAAACATGAGATGAATTTCAGCAGTTATGAAGCGATGTTACCCTTTACACATCCAACATGAATCTATCAGTAAACATATACCCAAAAAACCGTCTACAGCACTGCTGTACTCCGCTGTCTCTTACAACTTCAGGTGAGCACAGTGCTATCACAGGCCAAGAAATCTTGCTGCCACCCAAGAATTTAGCTGCCTATTGCATTATTCTAGAATAATCACTGCATTTCACTGGACAACTTCAATCACTCATCAGGTGGAACCCTTTTAATCTGATTTTGATAAAAGCTACCTATGATCTGTGAAATACAACCAGTCAGGCTATTAAGGCTATCAGAAGGAACCCAAATCAATTAATGACTTATCAAATAGTTCATTGCAAAAATATTCTCAAAAAATTAGCATATTTATTAATGTTTTTCATTGCATTTGTAACGGGTTTATTTTTGCATATCAACAGTTAACAAGCTTTAATAACAGCAGCTTTTTCTGAAGTTATTAGATCAATCTGAAAGGAAATGTCTTCCTAAAGAATCATGCATTTCCACTAGACATTGTACTATAATGGAATTAAATTATTTAAATGTAATTACAAATACAAGCAAAGCACTGAAGCCATGTACCAATATTACAAGCTGACGTGGTAACAATATATAATGCATTTCCATCAGGCATGCTATGAATACTAAAAAATTTTTTTTCTTGTATATGAAGGCGGGCTCAGAGAACGTCAATCTTTTTAATTCCATTTTGTGATACTTCAAGTTGTTTCTCATACAAATCCAGGTACAGTATTACAATGAGATGACCAGGCTTGGTTAAAGCAAGAAAAACCCAAACAAGAACAACGATGGAAACCCCAGGAAGAACAAAACTACGGCAAAACCTACTGCAGAGGAACATGAATGATACAGACTCACAGAAATACTTTTACAGTCCCCCACCCTGAAATAAGTAAATTGTATTTCACGTACAAAAGCACCACCATGACACAGTGCAAACGTTCGTGCAGTGAAACCACAAACCTCATATGTCCGTTTGACTTCAATCTAAGCAATTACACCCTGTAGAAAACAGATATGTTCCTCCTTTTAGTACACTGCTTAGCACAGGAAAAGCAGGTTAACAAAAACATTTAAAGTATGGCTAGGAAAAGAAAAAAAAAAAAAGAAGTAACAAAAAGGCAAACAGAAAAGCAGCAGGCTGACTTTTAGCAGTTATCAACTAGTAAGTCAAACTCTGGAGCTTGAGGGTAAGTGGTAGAAGGCAAGGAACAGGCTATAATAAAGATGAACAGAAAATGGACAACGCAGACTAAATAATAGGTACTTTGAGTCTCCTGCCTGTATCATAATAAACTTTTCCCTTTGTACGGAGCCTGAGTGATCAAATCAAAAGCCACAAAGGCATTTGGCCACTATTTTACTGCAGCCAAAATGTTTTAACATCTCTCTCACACTCCCTATTCAAGAGCAGCATTAAGACTCACGACAGTCACACACCAGCAGGGAGCCCACGCTTTCTTTTTTGGTATTTTCATTTGGCTTTTGGGCCCCTGAAGAAATCTTTGAAACAAACACTGCCTCCATTTCCTCCAGGTGCCCACTGTGCTATGAAGGCTTCCAAATGCTAAAAATCTCAATTTTTAATACAAAACACCACCTATTTAATGTTTTCCTTAGATCTCTGCTTCTAGAGAGATGTGATTACATGACACTTGGAGATTTAAGAGATTGAAGAAAGATTTAGCATATAAATCTTAATCAAAGCTGTAAAGCAAATGGAGAAAAATGTTCCTAAAATATCCAATGCAAATGTTATGATTTTCAATCCAGTCTTATAATCCCCAAACAAATGAGACTGGAAAGGTTGGGTAAGAAGTTCCTGACTTTGGAAAAAACAACTCGATAGGTACAAGTCAGTTATTTTTTGAAAGATTTCTGACATTGCTGGATGGAGGGTGCTGTATACAGCACAATGCTAACTGAGAGTTCTAACAAAAACAGTTGAAGGGGATCTGTCCTATTGCTCCAGGGAAGCAATAAACCAAAAACATAATCTGTAATTTTTTTCTTATATGCTGGTTTTCTAAGACAGTAACTTCCTTTAAGGCAGTTAGCTGTGATTGTTCATCCAGATGAAGTGCACCAGAAGCGTGTGTCAGATGTTGTACAAGGGTGCCCACACAGAAGCAGCAGCTTTTGTCTTTGACCTGCTGCTTGGGACCTTCCTTCTCTCTGGATCACTCTCCTGCATGGGCTGAGTTCGGATTCAGAAGCCAGCAGCCACTCTCCTTCCCATGGTGCCGGTGTTTGTAATGGCAGAAGTCTGTCCACATACCCTTTTTCATATTGATTTAGATGTTCACAGCTTCATGGAAAAGTCAGACCGAAGGACTCCTAAAGAGCCAAGACACTGCCTAGTCTTGATATGCTGGTTTGATGTCTTCTCCTTCCAAAGCCAGCAGATGTCATTGTCTCCTAATCTTCTTTTTCTTATCAGAAGTGATACATTTAACTCAAAAGCTCTCATTCACAGGCAGAGAGAGTTACAAGTCATACAGACAAATTTATCTTAGCTAGAAACAAGGGAAATTTGCCACTTCAGTTCTTTCCAGAGGATTCCAGCATGTGCAGAAAGTCTCAGTTCACACTGCCTGCGCTGCAGGGTCCCTCCCCGTGCATACAACGTTAAAGCTCTCCTTCCTTGACTATGATTCTGTACCTTCTGGCTGCAGGTCCTCACTTGCATGGATAATGCAGGCACGTGTTCCTCAGTGGGGAGCAGCCTCCCTTCCTCCTTCCGTGCAGCAGCAGCCAAGCACAAGCATTTCAAATGATAAGCAGTCTTTATACTTTCAAAGTAGTGTACTGACTTGATTTTAAAAGGGAGCTGCAAAATAAATGGTCTGTGCATGGCCCTTAGCAGGGTCTTCCTCGAGTGATAATAATGAGATCAAAGTAATTAAGGTTGAGGGGGGGTTTGGGTTGAATTTTTTAATCTTGTCTGGTAAGAGCTCATCACTTACTTTGCAGATGCAGCAAGTAAGAATATGGGGGTGTTTAGTCTCTTATTAGAAGAAGAAAAATGAAACAGAAATTAAAGTAGTGGTCACAAATATAGAAAAGTCTTTTCAAAAAGTGCTATGTTTTCCTTGTCAAACAGGGAGTAAAACTGACATTTTTTACCTACTGAGGCTGACACTGTCCACCTATTCAGAGTATGGATTTTTACACGCCAATTTTTTAAACTATTTATGCTTTTAGTCCCACTGAAGTCAGCATGCATAAGCACTGCCTTTGATTTTCTTTTCATCATTAATAAGTTCCTATTTCATTTACTACAAGAACATCAATGTTAGTTTTACATCTACAATTGAAATATACTCATATTCTCACCAAACACACAATACCACGTTGCTGAGGGTGCTATTACACAAAAAGTTAGTCACACTCATTTGCCAGTAACAATACAGTTTAGACTGGAAGTCAAAAAGCTATAAAACCTTGAATGGTTATTCATACACCTGGCTTATACATAATCTTGTTGTATTTAACACAAATGATCCTTCAGACTTCAATCACACTATGAGCTGCTCCTACGGAAATCAGTTCCGTAATAAAAATATACTCTTCTGCAACTAATGAACATAGAAGAGGATTGCTCATTATCACTCTAATCATTGCCATCATTTGAAGGACTTCATTAATATTGTTACATTATACTGCTTTTATCAGAGTTCACAATCCAGCAGTTGCTAATGCTGCTGCAGCAGACAGAATTAATATTTGGAAAGTGGTACTATTGTTCATTAAATACTCCAGAAAACATCTCAGTGCAACATGGAGACCAAGATAAAATGCTACTGGTCTATATACTGAGGTCTAAGACCTGGAATCTCCCTTGTCAAATTAATATTAGATTGATTTTACTATGAATAAAATCAACCCCAAAAGCCTAGGCTTGGTTTTGCGATTAAGGGACAAAAGCAAAAATAAGGATTTCTAGATTTTAATTCCAAGTTTCTCAGTAAATAAATGGATTTGGATACAGTCAACCACATTAAAATGAGAAAATATGGAGACTTCATGTGTATTGATATTTCACAATTTCAGAATATTTACAATACTTCGATGTGAAAGTCAGCTCTGTAATGGGGAAGCTGTGCAGGTCACCGAGCACCTCATACTGCACTCATGTGTCTTAAACTGGATTGCTAATGGTAGCGTTACTTTAGACAAGAGTGAATTGGCGTATGCCAAAGCTGATGATATAAAACTGTTTACTGAGATTCCCATTCCACTCTTCTTACATGTCTCCAAACAGAACATAAACATCTTGGACTTTGCTGCAATTCTGAGAAGATTCTGCCAAAAAGGCTAACAAAATAACATAAAAATCAAGACTGCAACTGAATTCCAGCAGATATCCAAATACAGACAAGAGTTCATGAGGTTAAATGATGACATTTCCTTTCCATTATTTGGGATACCACTTATGGGGTTTTTAACCTATTGCAATTACTCTGTATGCAAGTAATTTTTTTCTAGTAAGTCATTGCCTTAATTTAGCACTGCTACTTAACTAGAGACAATAGAAAAGCTACAAAATGAAGAGAACATGATTTTTCTCAGAGGCATTTATTCATTTCGAAATTCCTACTGTGCTGCTACTTTCAGCAAGTGTGTCGGTACACGCACACACGCCTTCTGTTCTCTTATACATACAACAGCAACACTGAAGTAAGAATAAGCAGAGGATTTGCCTTGCAAAATTTGTTGCAACACCAAACAATGCTTTAATTTCTATTTTGATTAGATCAAAATTTTGGTTTGGCTTTAACACCAGCTATTATTTCAATTGCAGGTTTACCTGCTCAACAGAACACTGAGAATTGGCTAACTCATCAGCTAACCCTTGTTCAGCCATCCTTGTTCAGCCTTAGATACCTTCGAGGCTCATCTCACGTTGCCACATTTTATTCACTGGTATCAGACATTCTAAGATAAGTGATGCAATATTATATTTAATTCCTCTATATTGTTCAACATCTGGTTCCATTATCCAAACCTCATCTTCATGCCCTAACTCTGGCTGGTGATAGTGATGGTGTGCTCCTGTTCATTACGGAATGAGATAGAAGGAGGAGGCTCTAGAATACTGAAATAAAAACACTTTAAGGTTATATTAAACTGACATTAGCTGTGGTTTAAGCATTTTAAATATGTACTTGGGAAAAAGATTGTTAACAATACGAAGCCTGGCAGAAGAGCTGAAAAAACTGACATTACTGAAGGAGCATTAGATGCAAAAGGATTTCAAAGGGTTACTTCTAAAACATAACTAGCTACGGGATAATGCAATTTCATATCTAAGAAAGCGGCTTGTGCCATTGACCAAAAGCAACATCCTTCCCGTCTCATAGTGAAGACCCAGGAAGACTACATATTGCGTAACTGTTTAGATATATTTTAGTACTTTTGCCTCTGAGCCTCCCTCAGAGTTCAGTCACATGCATTGAGGAGAACTCATGCAAATACCATTATACTGGAATCTAATCGTTAGTATTAATGGAATTATTCTTCCAATCTATGCAGGTATTTCATTATGGATGTTTACAGGAATATAGACAAGATGCAATATTTATGTTAAACTACTTCAGAATCCGGATATCTGAGGTGTATAAGCACCCTAAAGTTCATTAATGGCAAGCATCACCTTTTCTTATGCAGCAATTTCATTGGAGTTCACAATTTAGAGAATTAAAACCTTCCACACTCAGTTAAATAGGAGGCACTTAGCTCTGGTACTGTATTTTTGAGAAACCAAAGCAAAAATGCTAACCCTCCCCTATCTCTTGCACTACCTGTGGGCCTTGGTATTGTGCTCACCAACTACCCAAATTGTTTTCAACCTCTCAGTATTTCTCATAGGGATTTCAAATTAAATGTGAAATCCTGTGCTTTGTGTGGGAAGCTAGTATTTGATACACAAAACCATGGAGCAATAGGTCTCTCTTTGCACAGCATTTTGGGGAAATTACAATGCATTAGTAACATGCAATCCGAAAGAAAAGCATAAAATTGGTAGTCTAGAAAATATCCCATGTAAAGTATCAAACTACATTTGTAAAAAAGAAAAGTTTCCATATAAAACTATGTGCTATAAACTTCCAGATGAAGGCGAACCTTCACCTGAAGAAAACTGTTCTGTCAATAATAAGCTGGTGTCTGCTGCAGTCAAACAGGCACTTCGAAAGCAACCCTAGTTTACTGCCAGTATAGCCCCAGGGGTTTTTTTCTAACTTTTTATGAGGATAAAAACCACCATCTGAACGTCAAAACTTTTGATTTGGGTAAAGATTATCAAAGACTCTGGAAGCTAATAGGTAAACAATTGCTTTAAAATCTGCTTCTGTATGTCAGTCCATTTGTGTGCATCTCCTTATTCACATCTCTGTCCTTAAAATGTCCCACTTGGCATCTCATGGGTTTTTTTCTCTATCATGGCCTTAGTTTTACATAATATTGCAATGAGACTCAACAATTCCATCAATAAATTGAGATTATAATGTTCTGTTAGCATTACAACGGACAGAGAGATACAATAACTTGTATTTTATTACATGCTTGAAGGTGTTCAACTGAAAGGCCTTACAGAAAGTCAAAACATTATTTCCCTAATTTTAAACGGNATATTCTTTCACTAGAGAGCCAGAATACTCACATCAGCAAAACTTCCAGCAGTTAATCCGCACTCCTGCTCAAACACCCATGTATATTTGTTTCCCTCTGAAAGAATTGCCAAAAACCATAAGGAGTGATATGCGTGTAATCTGAAAAAAGAAGACATTAAGACTTGCAGACTTCTCAGGTTTTTGTAGTTTGTTTCCTTCCCACTGCCAAGAGCACTGGAATGGAGTACCAGCTCACAGGTGCTGTTCCTTAGCTAACTGCCCCATCTACTCAATGAAATCTGTGTCCAAGAAACAATGAATTCCAAAGAGTCATGATCTCTCCTATGGAGAGAGACTTGGGCTTGTTCAGTCTGGAGAAGAGAAGGCTCCAGGGAGACCTTCTTGCAGCCTTCTAGTACCTGATGGGGCTACAGGAAAGCTGCAGAGAAGCTGGTTACAAGGGTGACAGGACAAGGGGGAATGGCTTTAAGATGAAGGAGGAGAGGTTTAGATATTAGGAAGAAATCCTTCCCTGTGCAGGTGGTGGGCACAGGTTGCCCAGAGCAGCTGTGGCTGCCCCGGGTCTTTGCCAGGGTTCCAGGCCAGGCTAGATGGGGCTTTGGATACCCTGGGCTGGTGGAGGTTGTCCCTTCCCATGGCAGGGGGTGGGACTGGATGGGCTTTGAGGTCCCTTCCAACCCAAACCATTCTTTACTGATGTGGATTTATCTTAAAGGAAAACAATTTGCTGCACTGCTCTCCAGCTAACTGAAGAGTGGACGAGTGGGCAGACTTTATTCAAAATATGGGATAAACCTTGCTGCTGTGAAGCATTTGTTTTGGTACCTCTGCAAATCCATTCATCACAGCAGGAGAGGTGCTAACCCCTTTGTGTTAGAAAATAATTTGATTCATGGCACTTGGTACGGAATCATCCCGAAGCGGCAAATCAAGCTTTGGGCACTGCATCAAAAGCTGTAAAGGGTGAAAAATGTATTTGGAAGCACAGAGTCCATCTTGCTGGGCAGTAAGATGAAACAAGTCCCATGTTAAGACTGTGGTATTTTAGGGGAGAGGGAAGTGTGTTAACTGAGTGACTCCATGCTTTTCACACTAGTCTTTCAACTTGGACATCTTTATTTCAGGAGAGGCAGCTAAAAATCATCTTAAAATCAAGACCAAGGAAAGCAAAGGGTATTGTTAGTCACAAGACATGTAACCTGCCATTAGCACCTTCTCCTCTCGCCTTCCACAAATTCCCTCCACATGCCTTCACAATCCTGAATCAACAAACTAGTTCAGTTTTCCCATTTTAAGCTACTAATCCAATTATGGAAAATTTAGTTCTTATTCCAGATCACAATTCAAGTTACAAACTCAGGTTCTTCCATATCCCACTCACTCCTTTCCAGAAGTTTCCCGACTCTTCTAGAGGAACTTTTTGGTCCTAGACTTTCTTTGACAACATAGCACATTTCAAGCCATACCTGGAATCTCTAGGCATGTTTTTCTTTGTCAGCAAGGTTCTTATGAGGGAGTATAAAAATATTTTTCTAAAATGATGATGGGCATTATTTCCTCACAGTAGCATCACTTCTATTAACTTCCTTGCTGAAATAGCTGTTTACAATTTTAGTAGCTACACACTACACAGCTTGTTCCTCCATACGGAGAGAAGAGCTAAATGGTTGTTTTGCAGATATTTTGGACTTGCAATGAACATGATTAATTTAGAACTCTTATCTGAGGTCATTATTCTACAAGAGACTTTATACAGGCATATTCAGCAGCCATATATGCTCAACTGTTCCTTCACAGATCTCTGCAATCTATTCAACTAATACACACATGCAAAGCTGACCAGATGCTAGAAAATGCTACTGAGTGTCATGTCAATAGGAATTTTTTCTTGGACCCACAACATTTAAAAATGTGTTTGTTCCTAAGTTAACCTTACAGTCAGCAACCAGCTAAGGAGAAAGAAATGGAATTAATTTTATCTCTGGACTATCTGGTTCTGCTGGAGAAAAGTAAACATAACGACAGTATAGAGTGGTTCCATACTTAGAGTAAAATATTAAGTGAAGCACCCTTTGCAGTGGAACAGTATCCTATCATTTTGTTGTTTTCCTTCAATTTCCAATACCAAAGCTCTGCTACAACTTACTAGAAATTAATTTCTCCTTAAAATACCAAATCCAACCTTACAGAGTGGGTTAGCCCAGACAAGGGTTCTTGGGATTCAGTTGTTCTTGAAGACAAAGCTCAGCTGACTCCATGAATCATTTTCTTGATGACGAGGATACACATGATGCCTTGACCTCAAGAACAGGACCATTTTCTGGATGACTAAAACACTAAAACAGACTTAGTACTAAACAGAGACTCATTGATCTGGATTCAGGTGATAAACACATTTCAACATCTAAGCTAAGCACTTGGCTTAGACTCTAATAGATTCTTTCATACTCTGCCTTCTTTGATCCCAAGTATCCTCAAGCTACTAACCTTGAAGGTAGCACATAGATTAAATTCAGAATGATATACTTAAATAAGTTGCTGTTAGCAATGTGTTATCGTGTGACACTGGAGCCAATGAATTCTTTCAGCTTTCAATGACAGCTCAGTGATAAACTTCCCTCTCAGCCATAACATCCCCCCGATGCACCTTATTTTCCCATTTGCTTTTATGTTTAACAAAATGTCAGATATAAACAAATAGGAACATATTGCATCAAATATTACTCTCACTAGCATTTTCTTAACAGACAATGACACAGACAAGAGATGTATTTGTTTCTTTGGAATATACATGAAAATCTCAATGAACCACCTTGTTCATCTTCAAGCTTAGACCCTTAGCACAGGCTGAGCACTGAGAGCCCTTCTCCCCTCCATATTTCCAGCTGTACACCAATGCATACGTTCATATTTCAAAAGGATTTTAAAAGCCATTTTGACTGGATTTCATTTTAAGCAACTGTTCTCCTTCAGGAATACCCTTCTGATCTAGAAAGTTAAGGAATCACGAGTCTCTTAAAGCTACTACTGAGGACCTCACAGAAAGCATGCAAGAGCTCTATTAAGGTAACTGCTGCAAAAAGTGTTATGTTGCCTCAGCATCATCTAGCTGACCCCAGAAAAAGTTGGTTTTTAAGCCATCTAAGCTCCATGTAAATTGTAACAATAAAAGACTACATTGTATTCCATTTAAAACACAAAATTAAGCATATTGTTCTTCCCTCTGGAAAAGAAGCACAAGGAAAAAACAGGACATACAATCTGGGGAGCAAAGAGAAGAATATCAATATTCAGTGGTTCATAAGGTAGCACTAAGGGAAGCACAGCAATGAAGGTGCAGAGCTCCTGGTTCTTTACTGTTAATGACAGGGATCCTTAAAAAAAAAAAAAGTATAAAAGAAAAAAGCAACAATATCATTCTCTGCCAGCAAAACCAAGAAACATCAATAATCAAGACATGTTACATAGTTCAGGGTACAATAAACATTTTCTTTGAACAAATCTGTCAAGCCCACATCAGAGATTTTTACGTAGCATAGAAGAAATACAATATGCACATAAATGATTTCTTTCAACAGGCCATTTATTAAAGTGGGTCAATAATCCCGTTTATTGCTTACTGTTCCTCAACCTCTCTAAAGAATTTAAGTGGTTGTCTTTGTGTTCAACACACACACACTCCAGATAGCCAGAAGCACACCAGGAAAAAACAACAGATTCCCTGATAACTCGATTGCCTCAGCCAGGACTTTCTTTCTCTGTGCTATGCCCACCCATATGCACGCAGAACAGGTTATCATTTGGTAACAACACAGAATAAATAGGGATATACATGCCCCATTTCCAGATGAACCTTAAGGCTGCTTAAGGAAGCCGGCTATGCTTCATTTGCCATGCTGTCCAGCCTATGAGATCAAAGCAATATCACACCTTCTCAAAGGTTTTAAGAATATGAGCCTATTACAGCATGGAAAAAATCAGGTATTAGAGAGGAAAGTACAACAGAAAAACTCCTAACAAAATAAAACAACTTATAAATGAATCATTCAGCAGTATTCAAACTCTGATACCTTCTCCTGGAGACAGCCTTCCCTCTGGAATACTAACAGACACAGTTTCATGAAAGACAGAGCTTTATAATTTCAAACGGCTCTTATTGAAAGCACAAATAAAAGTCATAAAACTACATAATTTGTAACTTTTATGTGTCCAAATCACATCTATATTTTAGCCCTGCTATTACTGCTGTGAGACAGATAAGCTTTGAGAGGATACAGACAGGAGGATGCTTTCCAGCTCTCCAATTCCTCAATAGGTAATTCCAACACCATACCTAAGAACTCTAATACCCATCGTGGAAACACAGGGTAAACATCAAGTTGAGGTTGCAGACATAGATCTAACTTCACCTCCTGGACCTCAAGCTACAGACTGATGCTCAGCTTCTGTGCTAGTTCCAATCATCCAACCCTTTCCTAACACACTAGGCTGGTGGGAAAGGCTACTGAGGTTCCCTAGTCCTGAATGTTTTTTCACTTGCTTTAACTCAGTCCTTATATCAGTCCATAGAACAGCACTGTAACAACCCCTGTTACCCATGTTCTTCTCTCACTGGACACAAAATAAAAGCAGCAACAACACCATAAACCAATTTTTAAGTACAAGAACTAGAAAAGTAAAACTTCGGAGGTTTCACTCGTCAAGAATCAGCATTGTCAGTGTCCAAACTACGTACTGGTTACTGGAAGCTCTCAGAATTGTAGGAAATCCTATACTCCAAATAAAATAAACCCAAAAAATCCCAAAACACAAAAACTGAGTGTTCTACTTTTAAGTATGCAAGCACACACACACACACACACACACACACACAGAAAACACCATGAAAAAGGAAAATGGCTTTGCTTAACACAGTGCATGAAGTACAAGTAGGTGAATCTGAAAATCAAACTCAGGTAAGGAAACATTGGTACCCCTACAGTAATAAAGAAAATATTTAACAAAAAGAAATTAAGTTAATGAATGGCCTGAAAGGACTGACAAGATTTATTTATTCATTTATTTGGCATCAATGCCCAAAGAGCAGCCAAAAGAGGTCCCTTGAAGAGGAGATACATATGTTCTCTTTGACACTCGTTCCAGCCTATTAACAGTACTGAAAACATACGCTGCGGCTCGCTCATGCTCATCAAACCACTCTCCTCACCCAGTTGCAGTCCTATGAAAGAAAGAAAGCCGCAGCGATCTGACTTTACATTGAAAGCCTAATTATGGGGACAAAACTACTTTTGTCAAGTACTCCAAGCTTCCAGCACTTAAAGTCTTGGAACAAACTGACAGCTTCAGAATCCATTATTTTCCTTAAAAATACATAATATCCTTCTTTGGTGATAAGCAATTTGGTTTTGGTTGTTTAGGCTGAGGTAGGTCTTGGGCTTATGTGTCTTCTGCAAGACAGGGAGATGATTTTTCAGTATTATTTCTCAAAGTGTTCTGCTCATTGCTTACTCCGTCCACCACACACAACATTACATTCCTTTCTCCCTCCCTCCCAGTTCTACTTGGTGATGCAGCATCACACTTCCACTTTTCCTGCAGCTGAGTACAGGTAAGGTATGAAGACATTGGTTGTTGGCTCCCCACACCACACGTTTCTAGCAAGTGTGTTACTGAACCAAAGCCCATCCCTACTCCTCCAAAACTCTGTGGTAAAAACTACTTCATGGTGAATTGTTCCCTGTACTACACAAACACATGTGCATGCATGTAGTAAACACACATCTATATGAGTGATTCAACTTCAGTGAGCTCTCAGAGAGAGGAATAAACTCTTCTTCATCCACACATGTGCAATATTGTCACTCGGGATGAAACCCCACACTTCACAAAATGAATAACATCTAAAGCTTCAATTGTTTAAAAGATTTGTGTATTCCATGGAAATTACAGGGGGGCTACTTGGGGCTAGAAATAGAGTGAAAGATATCAAACCCTACACAAGCTACACAGATACAAGTCATATGGAGGAGAGAAATTTTAGTGTCAAGGTCTCTAGTTTTCCAAATACAGCAGAAAATGTTTAAACATTTAAAGCCAGACATCTGAAACAAATGGTGTTGGATAAAGCCTCCCTTGACTGTAAATATTTGAACTATTTCCAGATAGGGAATATACTCATGTAATTGGTTTAGAAGTACAGATTCCAGTTGCTGGAGAATATGTAGGTCCCTCAGTAATCTGTGGGTTTTGTCTTCTGAGGCAGATTTTGCCTCAAGTTCAACAAGACTATGTGGAAGGAGAGCATGAGTCGAGGGAACAGTTTGAACACCACCTTCATTTCACTGCTCAGGTTACTGCAACTCTGTTAAAGTCCATGGACAGTCGAATTATCATCCTATCTCCTAAAAAAAAAAATTATACACAGCACACTGTTTTGTCAGTACTTCATTATTTATATGACATAACAAAATTAAGCTAATGATTTGGTCTTTTTCCCAAGACAGCACAACATACCGAGTCAGAATTAAACCAGCCTACATCCATGCAATGCAACATTTCCACAGGATCTCAAACGAGATGCTTCTTAAAAGTTGATGTGTTGTCCTAGCTGAAATTTAGGGCCACAATTACAGTCTGTGTCCCCTTGCAGCAGGTAAATGGAGACATACAATACTTCATCTTTCTGACTAGGTATTTTACACGAAGCTTTAACATTTAAATGACTGCTGGTGTCCTGCTTCCATGGAACCAGGTTTCAACAAAGCGTTAGGGCAGCTACTCTCAGCACAGGCACCATCATCTAACACACATTATACACCTTTATACACGCTATACACATTGCAGCATTATGCACCTGACAAGTTGTGCTGGGGCACACTTTCATCCACTGAAACAGGAATTTTGGCTATTTGATGTTTCAGTAGAAACCAATACATCAACGCCTAGTTCTGTGAAAAAGAAAACTTAACGGATTTCAATTATTTGCTGTTAAAAACTATGTTAGAAAGCGTCCAAACTACAAAGAGAAATATTACTCTAAGATTATGTGACACCCAAATCCATACTATACACCTATACAAGACAGCCTAGCAGCACTTCATCAGCTGAAGAATTTGCATGTTCAAAATTGCTACAGCAGGCGGAATGTAATGCCTGATGAGAGCTGACAGGCAAGGGATTAACAAGAATAGAGAAGAGTAATTCCACCATAGGTTTTACCTGCAACTGACACAGGTAGAGGTATTTAATGAATTATTCTAAAGAGATGAAGGGAGTGACAGAGTCTGCCACCTGCCTCACATCAGCTCAGACACTGTTTGATAGCTCTTGGCACCTGGTAACATCCTGGATAAATCCTAGATGGGATTGCCACACTATTCCTGTAGAAGCGGGAATTAGTTTTAAGCAGGTGAAATGCAAACTGACTTTACAGTCCCTCACGGTGGGATCTTGATACTGAATATGGATGTAAAGCCATATACTAACAATACTCTGTGTTACAACATCTCACTTCTTTCTGAGGACAATGGAGGAACAAGATATAACAATCCCTTTACAAGGAGTCCAAGCACTCCGACTTGCTGGTATTATGCTTTCCTTGGAGGATCACCCTCTCATTCCCTTGGCTATCTGCGTGCATTACTGAATATTCATTTTGTGATTCATGGGGCTACAGCAGTTTTTACTTTGCCTCTGGATCAGAGATAAAATTTCTGAATAGAGCTTTATAGCTTGGAGTGTTTAGTTTTCCTGTAACATCATTACTGAGCTAGCTACACACATCCTAGGACATCAATTCCAGATATCCTGCCAAAGATCAGATGAGATCCAAAGGACTGCATTCATTAGCTGCCAAAAAAGTGCTGTGGGGGAAGGGATGGAAAATTGCTTACATCTGTGACAGTAGAAAAAAAGAAATACAACGTAGTTAAATATGAAAATACAAGCAAATATTTACACAAGTTAAAAATGAGCGTAGCAAACCAAATTTTATTTTCAAAACAGGAATAAGCTCACTGAATATTAAAGAGAATGGGTTTTTGAACAAAGTCTTAGGGAAGCACTAAAGGAAGACTGTCACTTGATATTTAGGTAACATTTTCATTTTCTTACTCTTATACTGTGTTCCCATAGTACTCTCTGAGGAAGAATGTGAGCTGCTTTTCTTGATTGTTCCATTATAGAACCTGAATATTCTGTATTCTCTACAGATGGAGCTGTGTATTAGCAGGGTTGGTTTTGTACAAACAGCTCAATCAATGTAACACAAGGATTAATCATCATATGCCCGATTTCCTATAAAGCTGGGGAGAAAAACAAGGGCTTGCAAGAAGACCTTTTAAGCCTTCACAGGAGCTGTGAATTTTTCAACCTCTTAAGAACTCGGGCCTTGAAAGATGTGGAAAATATTTCATCCTTTTACTGGTCTGCACCCACCTCAGTATCCTGAATGCAGCCTGAAAGGAGCTGGGGCATTAACCTGCTTCCTGGTGCTGGCTTTACTTAGCTCATTGTGCATATGCTAAACACACCCTCCCCTTTCCAAAGCACTCTTATTCTAAAGATGCTTTATGTTACAGCTTCCCGCTCAAAGGAAGCATTTGATTGCTGTGTGCGTGTCTATACTTCTTCTCCAGCAGCTGTTCAGTCCATACTGCCAACCGCACAGGAGCAGAGAGGGGTCAGTGCTGTCAGTGCTTCGGGAGCACTCTGTTACACCAGTGGCTGTGTGTTAGAGCAACATACGTTACGTCCTTTATCTCTCTGAAGTGTGAGTTAGTAAAAATATCATGTTTACCCGTTCTGTGTACCCTTGTACAGTTCATCTAAATCACATAAGGTCATTAGTCATGCAACTCCTGGAACTGGGAACAGAAGCACAACAGCACCGATACACACAAGGCAGTTCCAGTTTCTAAAGTTTGTTAGTAGCACAATGTTAATTACTACAATACTACCTTGTTAAAATAGTGTTTGTGATGTTAAATACATATCTAAAGTTTGAGGGTAACGTTTTTATATATATAGATAACATTTATGTATATATATTTATCTATATAAAGCACCTATCACCGTATTGGTAAGCATTCTTTGGAACCACTTATTTGTTGTTCTTTAGACCACATTTATAAATCGAATTTTTCTTCCTAAGATATTTTAACTTTACATAAACCCTTCAAAAGGGGCTTCGAAAGCCATATCTAATGTAGAGAGAGGAATAAAATAGAACTTGTATATTCTAAGCCATTACTTAATAAAAGTTTAATTCATAGAGTAGGTCCATCAGTACTTTAGACAGTAAATAATAAATCCAGTTTAAAAGAGGACATAAAAGTTTGTTTGCCTAATGTTTTTTGTGTAAGTTAAATAATTGTTTAACATTATTTTTGAAAATTAACAGGTAATTTATTTTGATTATAAAATAATTTAAGTACTAAAATTTTAAAACATATAAAAGTATTTGTAAACTCTGAATACATCAGAAGCAGGATGGGACCTTCACTGTTAAAAGAAACTGCAGGATTTAAAGTATTATGTAAATTCATTGCAATACCAACCAAGTCAATGGAACCTGCCTATGTATGGATAAGAATGGGTGTAGTCTCATGGCTCCCTGTCCCTCCTCACAAGCCCTCTGAGCCCTGTACTGACAGCAGTTTACATCACCTCCTACAGACTATCACTGTAGACCAGACAAGCCAGCAAGCACCAAAAGACAGTAATTTCCTTCCATATCCATCATAATCCTACACATCAGTAAGGACAACTCCACTGCAGGACTGCACACTGACACAAGAGTACTGCCAAGCATCGCAGACTTCCTTCAGTGCTCATCCGGAGAAACTGGAAGCAAACTTAAGGAAAAACAAGAGGGACCTTTCAGCTGCTGCATCCATGACCTAAAATTAAAAGGGACCCTGGAAACTGTATATAAGGCTCTCGGCAGGCAGCCAGTGCTACCCAACCCAAGTATATATTTGCATTCCCAAATACAGGGGACTGTATTCCAAAGAAACCATAGGGCAGAACATCCATCCAAACGATGCATCGCACCAGCTGTATTTCCTCCAGCTCTCCCTCACACCTGGGTACTTGACCTTGGCGTATGGGCTCCGCAAGTTTCTGTGCTTTGGAAAGAGGATGTGAGAAGGAGCCCTGCTCACCACAGAAGTCTTCAGAATGAAGGTCTAGCTCCCTATTTTACAAATCATCTTTGATAACCCTTAACGGCTAACTTAGCAGAGTAACACCAGAAATATTACTGTTATAACTTGGAACAATCTATTCTGTGATTTAACACCTTTTTATTTATTAAGGTGTTTCATATAGAGGAAATAATGTTTCCCAAGTTTGAAGACAAACATGCAGCTTGCACACTAGAAAAATTTCCTTCACTTGGACGTAGAGCAGAGACCCACTGGATCTGCCCTCTGACAACCATGAACTGTACTCCAGCCACTTGACTCAAGCTGAGCTGAACCTTATAATTTCACAAGGAATTTTAGACTCCGGAAAGCAAATGCATGACGGCCCATCCAGAGCACACATTGAAATATGTAACTGAGTCAAGATCAGCAGAAAATCAGCAAAGGAAGTAATTTCCCAGTGTGCTGTAAAGCCACACAGCAGTTAGTGGGACACCTGGGGATGAAAGGGTGCAGCATGATGCTGCGGTGAAGGGGGAAGTTTGTGTTGTAATTCGTTTCCTTGAACACATGTTCTGCATGCCTCCACGTCAGCGCAAACACACAGGCCGCATCGATGACAGCTGCTCTGGGGCTGGGGGCAGGCAGCGACTTTCACCTTCCTGGCTACCAAGCTCCTAGCACACCTTGGCAGTAGGAACCACTTTGTAACTTCACCTCTGGCAAATATTGAGCAGCACATACCGCGCTCCTCCGAGAATCCAGCTCCATTCAGCTCCCACCACCTCTCCCACAGCTCTCTGGTAAGCACGCTTGGGTACAAGACTGGCCATTTGTTCAAGGCCTGAAGGCAATTTACTTTTAGACATTAGTGAGGGGAAAAAAAAAGCCTCCTCGCTGAGCAAGCAGGTTTCCATCTCAGGATCTATAGGGCAATTTAACTAACAGAACAATGATATTTCCCTCGTAGGAATTTCACCTCTGTGAAATAGCTACACAAAGCAAAAGCGTCTCAGAGGGACAAGTCCTCAAGTCTACCTATAAAAGTTCTCTGGAGAGCATCCTGAATTATCTACATATATTTACATATGCAGGAACAGGTTCACTATTTAACTGTCTTGCATAAAGGCAGCAAAATAACTCAATCCTCTGTGTGGTTTTAGTCAATAAAAAAGTGGTGAATATGTGCTTATTTGCGTGATATTCTTTGCTCTCTTCTCCAACACCTCTGCTCTGAGAAAATTGAAACTTGTATTAATTAAGAAAAGTTCATTAGTGCAACAGATTCATTAACCTTTTTTGGGAAATGTACACTGAGCACCAAATTAATCAGCATCCTGAAATCTAGTCACAATTTATCTCCCTGTGTAATATTTTTTTAAAAACTATTTTCCGATATAGATGTGTATAAACCCAGCATACATCATTTTGGGAATACTTATTTCCTACTATAATTCCCTAATGGCCAGCTCCCACATAAAAATACAAATTTTACCTTATTTAAACAAAAGACCAGTTTAAGAAGCCACCTGGGATTTCAAATCTGTTTGCAGACATTATTAATTTAGAAGTATGGGGCTGTGCCCTCCTCTGACTCCAGTCATGCCCGCTGCAGAACCTGTCTTTCCACCAAATAGGCCCAATCCCCACTGACAAACCCCCTCCAGATCCACATGTTTCTTAATCACTTTCAAATTACTTCATTTATCTTAAGCTCAATTTTTACCTACCAGGTCTTTACCAAACAACTTCATTTTATGCAGAAGGGCACACCTGAGGCTCATGTCAGGCTCATTTTGGTCCAGTTCTTTTTGGTTGTAGTTCCAACAAAGCTACAGCATGTTGAGATGGTCAGGACGGGGATTACTGAGGTTGCCCACGAGTCCCTCAGGTATCTTATTTATAATTATTTATAAAGACCCCACCAGATGCTAAAAATTCTCATTGATACTTTTTCAGGCTATTTAGATGTAGCCTATTTTTGAAAAAAACCTTGAAAAGTAGGTTATTTCGTATTAAAACCTTACAGTGACATTTTATTTGAAATTTTCCCTTGGTTCTGCAGTGGCAGTGATCTCCTTTTTGTCACACACGTGAAAAGCTGGCTATGCTGCAAAACATTTGTTCTTCATAATAAAAAATGTGGACTGAGACAAGACCGATCAAGTCCTTTCAGCAGCAATGCTGACACAGATCTGCTGCACGCCCTTGCAGCAAAAGGCCAAACACATCACCATTTCATCACCACATTTGTTTCAGAGCCCCTCCCATCACTTTACAACTCCTAGTCGCTAATTTTTGGCATAGTTAAACAGAGAATTAACGTCAGCGTAGCTCCCCTTATCGCTGTGCATTACATTTTAATATCAGAATATTTCAAAGTGATGTTGCCAGCTGCATGTAGTTTCCAAACAGCAGGAAATATATTATTGGTGGGAAAATAAAGTCAGATTGAAAACTGCTCACAGATGAGTATCAGCAAGTTAGCACTTTAAAATACTTGTTTCACGGAAATCAGCACATTTATATCAAACAAAAGCATCTTGGGAAAAATTCTCATCTTCAATCACATGTAACTAACATTTAATTTCCGTTTTAAATGAGTTGCATTCTGAAGAGCGCCTGTAACTTTAGCAAGATCCCAATTTCAGAAGAAAAATGAACTCATTTTCTAAGAGGTAATCGGAACTGCCTGATCAGCACAATGAATAACTGACAGTTAACTGTATTAATTGTTAAACTACTGATAGGCAGGTGTGTAACTGATACTGTTACATCAGGATGTTTTCTTTACTCTTGTTACATGTAGTTCATAAATATCTGTAAATTGGCATCTACAGGTTGCTCTGTGAGGACTTGACTAGGACAGTCAGACACGACCATCTGTGCTTGGTTTTTTCATCCTGGAAGACCCAAAGGACCAACGGTCTGTATGACATGGGGAAAAACTGGAAATGTTCCAAAAACAGCTACCTGGGCTTTTTGATTATCATCTTTGCTCATTGTTACCTAATTCAGATCTGATTAGAAAGCACTGTATATGCCTCAAAGCTTACACACAATGTGTATGAAGTACTAGGGATGAATATTCTGAAAAGGGTAAGTTTTCTTCTTACTTTTAGAAGGAAGTTCATTATGAGCTGTTTAATCATAAATGACATTGTCTGGGATACGGTCACATCTCAGGCCAGAGCACAACTCAAAAGCCAATCCACAGCGCTCGCAGTTAACACTGGTACACAGAACTGGCAGCAGTTTGATTTTGCCCAAGTTAACGCTTCTCTGCTCACAGATCTGGTGACTTCATTAGCACACAAGATATCGCTCTGTCCATGACCGAGTACATACATCTCCTCAGCAGAAGTCACATTTGCTTTGCCTATTTCTGCAGTTTTTATGAAGTAACCTGCACAGTACGTTCTCCAGCACGACCTGGGCTCTATTACTCACCACAGATCCAAATCACTAAGCTGTTAATGGTAATATGAGAGGAGGAAAAGGCATGTTCAAAAAAATCTGCCATCTTGCCTTTTAAATACTCCTCCAGAATAATTTAACTAGGATTCAGAGGCTGGGGAACGTCCAGTCAATATGCAGAAATAATCATACCTGCAAGAAAGAGCATTCCACTCAAACTACTCCAAGCTGTCATTTACCCATTACTGTTTACTAACGTTTCTCAGCATATCACTAAATCCTGCCTGGCAAAACACTACTAGCTGCATTGGTTTAATTCCATAAGCTCATCTATTCCATTAACTACTAAAACTAATTAGCAACAGTAAAGCCAATGAATATTGCTATAAATACTTTTCTGCTAGTCAAGACAACATTTGGTGCATCAATTTCATATAAATGTATGTTGGTTACTCCCATCTAAGAACTGGAAATTTAATTAATGGAAGCCTGAACTATTAATTCTTACTTTACCTCATCAGCAATAAATTCTGACGCAAAGATTTATGTTACTTGAAAATTTGAGAGGGCGGCTTATTGTTTTATATTGATTATTGGCTTTTAATCATAAAGGCTTGCCTTCATGTCTGTCAAAATTTTACATAGCTTCAAATTTAGCAGTTGTACCACTACGGAGCATGACTCAGAGATGGCCATCTATCAAACCAACCCTTCGGAAACAAGCCACCACGTCCTAACTGCACACACAGAAATTGAGGCGCAGTCAAGAGAAACAGCACTTTGCAAGAGTCCGAGGCAGAGCACTAGGTAGTCATAAAATTCCCAGTCTCCACAGGCTGCAAATCCAAGGACCTACATGACTCTCTACTCTTACAACTTGTGAAATCATTCACCTATACAGACGACCTTCCTAAGACCAGCGACCCAGTCTTGAAGGTCGCCAGTGTGACTGAGTCCTTCTGCCAGCTGAACATAAATCTCACGTCTCCCTCCTCCTGCCCCTTTTGCTTACAAACCTACAGAGCAATCTGTGTGAACTTCATTCTGTTCTCCTTAGCGAAGTCAAACTCTACTCCGTGTGCTCTCTTTTAATAGAAAAATTGGATACCGCATCCCCAGAGAATCTCAAAAACTTGGAGTTAAATGGAAAGAATACACTTGACCAGAGATCTCAGACTGATGGAGATACACTTCATGCAAGTAACAGAAATAAAATATTAATTCTAAGGTAACAGAAAAAGTGCCTTTCTAACTTTTCCTTCAATTTAAAGGACTTGAGACTTTGTTAGCTCAAGAGAAAAAATTCAGCAAGTTTTGAATTCCATATAAGCAATAACACTTTTAGAAAAAAATAAAACCATTTCAGATGCTCAGAGGTATTTAGACATTTACTTCTCTGCTGAAATATTTTAAAATTGGGAGATAGACAATTCTGCAAATACGTCTGAATGTATTGACTCTTACCCATTTAAATGGGGCCTGCACACACCCTTATGGAGCTAGGCAAAGCTTAAACTAATGCAAATGTACTAAACATAAAGGTCTAAGACACGGTTCACATGGACGGCTAGACAGAACCATCTCCATGCCAATTTTAATTACTAGTCAACCTTTAGGAGTGGTTGGGTGAGACGCATGATTTATACTGGTGCTGTTACAGATCTGAAGCTGCTTTTGTTGAGGTCATGCTCTGAGGCAGAACTGCACCACACAGCAGTAAGCTGGTATAAGAGACAGTATTAAATCAATACAGCATCGCACATCAGCTAATAAATTACAAGTGTGCGATCAGACCGTGTGCTGGGAGCAAAACATGATGAGGTGTGGTGGCGATGCTGACTGACAGTCTGGTTTGAACATCTAGTCAGAATTAGCTCATCTATTTGGCTTCAGTAACTACTTCACTCATTATACATATTTACAACATTGTTCACAGGACTAGTGGGTACAAGGAAAGTTTATCCTCATCCTCCCATAATCCTAGTAAAACCTAACAGAGTCTCCAGTGAATGGAAAAGGTAAGCGCAGCTTCATTTCCAACTGATTACGTGAAGCGATTAGTTTTATAAAACTGAGTTAATGGTTTGATATTCTACACACAGTTTCTACAGTAAAGAATTAAACTATCACAGTAATGTAAGTCATTTTTAAACCACAGAAGTACAGCTTCTAATGTTTTGTAAGAGGAAAGAACCAAAACCTGAAGGAGAGGAGCTACATCCCAGATAGGTTTTATGCTTTGCAAAAAAAACCCAAATCATTAGGGCTTTCCCAAAGTCCTACCCAGTCACACCAGAAACATCTGTCAGCCAGCTGTGTGTATGTGGTTGGGGCACATGATCCTCTGTTCATGGCATGTAAGACTACAGGTGACTGAGCCACACTTTGGGATGTTTTGCACTGTAATTTGTGCACTTACATCCCCAACATATGCTATTTGTTGTTCTTATCATAACATTTTGCATTTAACTCTTCACCTAAGGATGCCATATGGCTTAAAAGTAACAGCCTCACAAGAAAACCCCCATAGATCAACAATTCTTTTAATATACACTTTATACATATGTATAATATATATATGCTTGTGTGTGTCAAAAAAGGACCAATGCCTCCTTCTCTGAACTGCATCCATTCCCAAAGGTAAGGAACACAAAGATACAGGCAAGGATGATACTTTTAAAGAATACAAATTCTCATTTTCTGATGTAAAAAAAAATAACATAAACAGTGCCACCGTATGACACATTGCCCGGACACAGTGAGCTTAGTCATGATAGACAGTGGTTTCAGAAAAAACTGATTATGGTTCATCTGATTAATCAAATATTGTTTCTTGTATGTACACTGTTGGAAAGTTTTTGCTCTTTCAGCACTTAGACCTCAGTTGCAAAATGAAGGGTGACCAGCAGAAAAGTCTAAAGTCCTGCCTCTCAATCCAAAATATCACATTATTAGGTAACTCCACAGTATGAGGTCATTTGAAGCACAAGCATTACAATGAGCAGGTCACAATAAAAGGGTCCATAGGATGCTTGTCCTGGTGAGCCCAGAGCCATGCCATGCAGCTACCTCTGTACCCTCAGATGTAGCCCTGCCAGACCTGAATGGTAAATGAGTCTCCACAGTAAAGGTCCTACCCAGTGTTATGGCTCCCTCACCTTTATCTTCCAGGGTCAACAACAACTGTTAGGAGAACTTGAGCAATGGGAAGATGCTCACACCTAGCACAGGGCTCGTGGCTGCCATAGCATTAATGCCAAATGAATAAAAACAGTCCGTATCCTAACAGGCTTCAGGTAAGCAAAGACAGTAATTGGGCAAGGGAGCTCAACTCTGATACTTGAATCTCAGTACTCGTTAAAAAATAATGCTAATTAAATTATTAATACGATACTACACTTAGATGGTAATGCCACCTTTGTTACACAGTGAATAAGAAAACACTGTAGCATGGGAGCAAAACAGCATAAGAGGGAAAAGGTGCAGAGAATTTTTGTGCCCTTCCAACACTGAAACGATGTCCTTAACTGCTTAAAGAACAACAATGACAATATTTTGCTCAACAGAGGATTGCACAGAGCCAGCAAGTAAAATCTGGCAGAGGTTGGCAGTAAAGTCAAAATTTACAATCCATAACATGCCCATGTCTTGACACAAGAATTACTTTTATTGAAAATGTTGTATATTCTCCAACATAGTTTAAAGCCAAGTTGTTCCACAGATGGCATCTATAATGAAAACAAACTCAAGCAAACATAAGACAACCTCCACATCAGAGCAAAGCACCAGCAGGAAAAAAAAATATTGAAAAAGCAAACATTTCTTGCTAAAAATCACTCTAACACCACACTGCATGCACAATGCTGTGGAGCTGATATCATACACAAGGACAATACACCGACTTGGAAATACACCTTCTGCCAAAAAATTAAAACAAAGAAATGGAAAGATTTTCTCAGTTGGTATGCAGCTGTAGTTCAAGGTGAACTTGATATCCTAAATTACAGGATGCAAAAAGCATCAACAAAATTTACTGGAGAGCACAAGTTAAATATGCTGAAACAATGAGGAAGCTCTAGAATCTGGAGTCAATCTAAGGATAAGACACGGGACAAAACCATATTCATCTATTAGTCAAAACAAAAACTCCATCTACCAAGTAATTATCATCCTGCTGCCCATTTTTAAGGGAAGTTTTAGGAATGAGAAGGATTGATACAAATGAAAAGAAAGCTTCTTTACATCGTTTACAAGAATGACTTTATATCCTAATTGTGCCTCAAGACTTATGGGACTGCCTTTATGGAACCAAACTAAAGATTCCCAACCTCATTTCACTGTACAGGTTTTAAATTAAAATATTCTTACAGAAACATAATAAAGAACAACATACAAATCTCTTGATTACAACTCCACATTGTATGGCATACCTTTTTTCTAAGCTGTGGTTCCTATGACTGGAAGATGCAGTGAAAGAACAAAAACAAAGGACATAAAAGGATCCTAGACAAAGGTTTATGAATATTGGCTGTTCCCAATATTCATCTGTAATGTGATTTCACATAACTTCTCTTTATTGCATATTCATTTTTATTGCATATTCATTTTATCAATGTCAGGTGAAAACTAGTGTCTTCGACTGTAGAGGGACTTCCTTCTTCCCCTCTCCCTCTTCTTTAAATCCATTTTATTCTTGTCTTTCCATTATTGCAGAACTTCAGGCTGCAGTACTTATCTTGTTCTGTAGCATATATTTGGTACTAATGAATCACAGCCTTTCACAACCTGGGCGAAATGAGTCATCATAATGACACCTTTTTGCTACACTATATTTACTTGCCAGCAGGATCCCAACTGGCAATACTTGCTGGAATACAGCTGCTGCTATTCTCAGGCCTTACAAGAAGGGGACAAAAAGGAAATTTTATTATTTATAGTACTCATGGGAGAAAGCACAAGGAGTCTTTTCCATGACCTAAAGAGTACTAGAAATGGGCTGCCCCGAGAAGGCCAATCTCAGAGGAACATCAATAAAACCTCTTGCACAAGCAGCCACTACACTATACAGCACTGCTCAGAGAGACACCTCATTCCAGAGGAATGCTGACATATCCTTCTTGGAAGGCGCAATATCTTAATGCCTCATGGCTTACACAGTATATATACACCCTGTGAGAGTATGAAAGTATGAAGAAAGAATTACTAGGAGAGGGAAGGAAGCAAGTATTACAAGAACAGCTTTTTTCACTTCTTTCTTTCCATGTTCTGGTCTTCAATACGATCGGCAAAGCAAGACAACTGTTTTAAGTATTCTATATTATTATAAATTCTTTACATATTCAAACACATTCAAACGGATTATATACGTTGTCTTGAGTATTAAAGAACTATGATATGTAAGACAAACACCGTCAGCTACTACTTACAGTAAGCCCTTAACAACAGTACATGCCTCCTGCTTTCTAACAAACTGGGGTTCCATCAAAACAGGTACAGACAAAAACTGTTTTTACACCGTCCTCAGCAGTGCTGAAGTTTAGGCTGAAGATGGAAAAGAGAATGTTTGCCTAAACAAAGACAAAAGGTGGTAATTCAGTAGCAAGTGTGAAGATGGTGATTATTTTCAATCTCCAAACTAGTTGCTGGGGTTAGTTCCTCCTGTGCGACAAAGTGCTATCAACACTAGTGAAAGGAACACAAAAAATAACTGTATTTGTAAAAAAGTATTAGATGAGCCTTTTACAAACTCGCAGCAACTATCAAAATCCAACTGTGATAGTACACAAACAGTTTAACAAGTAAATTATTTTCTGGAAACATTTCTTCTCAATATTCCTGTCCTTCATGGTCTGTTTCTGTGCTGTTCAGGTTTCTTCCTTCGTTTGATCTATGATGAGATCTTCATTATCTGTAATGTCATTTAAAATGAACAGACCATTTCAGTGATCTCTCTTTGGACTGACAAATCTCTTCATAAAGAAAGGAGAAAGAGGGATGGAGTAACAGCAGTTGAGTTTTAAATTTATGGTCTTCAAATTAATTTTATTTTTACATAACTTCACATGCCTCTATTAAAGAGGATGGCAGTCACTTGTTTGGCTTTTAATGCCAAAGTCATATAGCTTAATCCATAAATGTTAAACCAAGCACACCTTGGAAACTCAGCCCATCCAGGCATGGAAAAAAGTGTGTTGTTCAGAAACATGAAAACATACAGTAAAAGCTGAGTGAACATCCCACAAAATCCAATTCACATGAATTCAAAAGACCACTACTCTCCCGTCTTCACACCAGTTTCTCTCCCTGTGCTGCCAAGCAGCAACTTTTGGGTGGATAAATTCTCATGGGCAACAGTCTCCAAATTCTCCCATCTACACAAACATAATTACAGAAGAGGTGCCTCCTTACATGTAGGAAAAGGGCAAAAGACTAAAAACCTACCCAACAGAACAAGGATTTAGCTGAGCCTCAAACAGAAGATACAGCTCCTTGCAGATCCACTGAACCTAGTTACTCAAGACAGTTTGTTTCTTTATCCTAAGCACCTAAGGCTTCAGAAGTTGTATCAAGCTTCAAGGTGCATGCTTCAGCAAGTGGCACAAGCAGCGACACCAACAGAGGTGAACAGCTTATATTTGACTGTGATGAAGCCAACAACCAAAGTAAACAGTTCAGTGCCTCATGGAGTTGAGCAAAACCCAACAGAAATAGCAAATACCATGCAGGAAAACAAAGTTCACTTTCAAACAGCCTCTGGATCGAAAAGGAAGCTCAATTCACTAACTGAATTATTTACAATGAAATTATTTGCAAAGCTCAATTTCCGTAACAAAGTATTTAATTATGCTGGCTTCACCTCAGATCATTACTTTAAACTACTCGAGCTCACCTCAATCAGATGTGATTCACCTAATCTCTGGGTCAAGATTTTAATTCAACTTCTCAAAACCACGTATTCGGTTCAGGGACACCTTGACAGCAGTTTTTCATTTACTTCTACTCTTCGTTAGGAACTACTTGACCTAGTAGAACAGGACCCTACGCCCTTGTTTAGGATGGCCACCTAGGAACTGCAAGCCACCCACGCTTCTGAATAAAGGTACCATAAAGAGCAAACTCTAGCACTGTTCCTTCAAACTGACAAATCTGAAGTAACGATCCAGGTAGTACTTTATGTATATGCATACAGTTATATTGTTTTACAAGATTAATTATCCCATGTATGATTAGCCTGATCCAAACATCAAATTGACATAGAAAATCTGTTTATTTTTATTGCCTCCCCAGCTTTAGTATATTTGGTTCAACAATGTTATTTCAGAGCAGGTTTATATAAAGACTGCTTTATAGCCTGGCCCTTCCAAGGGCCATATTCATACCCCATGAACACCAGAACACAGAATCACTTGTGATTGGAGTCAGTCTCTTCTCCCAAGTAGCAAGCAAAAGGACAAGAGGAAACAGCCCCAAGTTGCACCAGGGGGTTGGATATTTGAAAAATTTCTTTGCCCAAAGGGCTGTAAGTGACAGAGGCTGCCCAGGGAAATGGTGCAGTCACCATCCCTGGAGTTATTTAGTAGACATGTGGATGTGGTGCTTAGGACATGGCTTAGTGTTTGGACTTACAGTTAACGGCTGGACTTGTTGATCTTAAAGGGCTTTTTCAACCCTTGGAGTCTATGATTCTATAAAATCATGCACAGTTCATGGCTTAGAAGGTTTAACATGGAAACCCTTAACAGACTCTGTTTTTCTTAGAAGACTACTTAGAATCTTCTACTCCTTTCTGGAGTTTTACCATAAACAGGAATAACTGATAAAGTTTTGATAGCTTCAACAGATTTTCATGTTTCTGACAAGTTTCACTTTAAATAAACCTCTGGAAAATGTATACAAGTCTCTGAAATCCCATTTATATCAGCTTCCTTCTGATGTCAATCTATTATTCCAGTTGCCTTAGTTACATCATTTCAGTAACTCAAACATGGATACCTGTGGCTTATCTCCACATATAGATTTTAGAAAATTCATTATTTCTCTATGCATTGAGTCTTTATATTCAGAATGCTGCTTGCACATTGGTGACTTCATTTATTTCTGTACTTAGGGCAGATAACAGCCAGCGAACTTGAAGAATTTCTATGGAAGATTTATACAAAAAAATGCTCCTACCAACCAGAGGTCTGAAATAGGAGCGGAAGTCACATCTCCCTATTTTTGGCATTGCCAGACACAGGGCTGTTAACAGTGAGACACAGCTGCTCTTTGGTTACACAAAACCAGGCCCAGCACTCTTCTAATTCCCCATTTAACCACTCTGTTCCTACCTTAACAATAAGCTGAGGCACAAGGGAACTGCAACCAGAGGTTTTTTTCCATGCACAACTTAATAACAATAGGATATCCTTAATTTCACCCCCTCTCATTAAAAAAGGGCAAAAAGGACAACCCAGGAATCTACAGGCTTGTCAGCCTCACCTCTGTGCCCAGAAAGATCATGGAGCAGATCCTTCAGGGAAGTATCCTAAGGCATATAGGAAAAGTGGAGGTAGGTCCCTTCTGACCCAACCATTCACAGATACTGTGGTGGCTTTTTACCCTGGCTGGGGTTGTACACCACCCAGCAACTGGAAAGCCAGATCACCACAGAGGTCCAACCATAACCAGCCACCCAGCTTTGAATGGACTCCACAGGTCAGGTTAAGTTTATTAAAAGCTTTAAACATTTATATATCTCCAGGGAAGCATGACTTAAACACATCACATTTAGAGGTAAATCACTGGCGTAATAGAGAGGCTCCTTCCTGCAACCTCCCAGGACCAGAAGGCTGGCTCAGATGATGAACTCCTTTATCATCCTCACACTAATTGTAGCACATCTTGAAATGATTAGATCTATTGTTAGAACAGGCCTTGTCAGCAGCTGGGACACAGTGATTAATAGAAATTTCTCTTTAATTCCTTAGGATGTAGAAGTCTAAAGTCACCATTGAGCTCCGGACTCCAATTATTAGGTGATTAATGAAATTATAATTGCCACCCTTTCATTCACATTCATCACTAGGTTTACTATTAATCATTAGAGGTAAAGCACAGGAAAAAAGAAAATACCTTACAAGCACTGTGCTACAGATACATGAGAGAGGCATAAATGGATCAGGAAAATATCCTCCAGTGCACTAGGCTGGAGCAAATGTGTATCATTACCTGTAACTTCACAGTACGGATAGTTCAAGTGAAGGTCAAACCTGCTAGTAGGAATCATTTTCTGCCTGAAAACAACAGCAGCTACCACCTTATCCAGCACTTGAGAGACAGACACAGACCAGGTGGCCATCAAGGTTGAAGAAGCAGTTTTAGCATCCCTGACAGTTAATGGAATGACCAACCCCAATAATAGGATTCCCTCCCAAGTTTTAAGAATGTTTCTCTTAAAATCATGCTATATAGAGATCATACATATAGACACACACTGCATGTGCCTGCCTGTGTGCACAGTCTTGCACCATTGGACCTGTCCTCTGGACATCATATACCCACATCATGCTGTCAATCAGCTTTGCTGCTCGCCAGCACTTTTACTTGCTGGTGCCTTTGAAACTTATGGGTCACATTTTCCAAGCCTGATTATTTCCCAAAGACAACTCAAAGTGGCCAATACCATTCCAACAATTAAGAATTAAGTGAATAATTCTTTTGTCTGTAGAATATACATTTGAAAAGAACATTTAGAACTGCCATAGCCTTCTAGCACTAATGTCAGGAAAGGTCAGATCCACAAGTTTTTTTCTCTTCTCAACAGATCAGATTTTACAGAAAGAATAATTAGTTTTTCACAGATCAAAAAAACTATGCGAGTGAAGGAAATGAAATGCAACTGAAGAGAAAGGCTGAGGCTCCTTTATCTCCTTTGGCATGAGCTGCTCTTTCAAGATGTAAGGCCCCAATAGTCATCACTCCCCAAGAGAGCCTGCAAGAGGAGGAAAGAAGGTTTCCTCAGCTGTCAGAGACCCTTTTGTGTTCTCCAGAGGAAAATGGGTTGAGAAAGGGACCAGACTTCATCCTTTCCCACCGCACAGCCTCCGCTATCCAACACTGCGGCACGTTCACATACACCAGCAGCTACACAGTGTAATGTAAACGACTATTTACTTTGCACTGATATGTATCAGGTGAAAAATCACTGTAATTTAGATCTCATTTGTTTATATAATAAATGATTTGTTTATACCGAACTTGATGCTTTACCTCAGCTACTTGAAATTTCATTAAATAACAAATCACTTGTAAGACCATGCCTAGGTGAGTCAGAAACAGCAAGTCTGCCACATGAGCCCTCTCTGTGTTAACATCCGAACCACCTTACTGTGTTTACCAGCAGAAAGAAATGATTTCTGCCATCAGCCATTGTGGGATGTGTCTGAAACTCAGATTGCTGGTGCTTTTTCAGCACTGGTTGAAGTAAACTATGTTCAACCTGCATCCTAGGAGATTTAAACCAGGAGGTGGGTGGGGATAGCAATACTGGTTGATTTTCATCATGCTAAATTTCAGTCTCCTGAGGAAAATAAAAAACCTCACTAATCTTTGATGTAATTCATCTGAGCATATGCCAAATTGTACTAAATTGTGTAAGAGAGGATAATGAATAACCGCAGTGCACGACAGGGTAGGAATACAGCAGCGTGGAATTATACTGCACTGTTCAATCAGACAGTGGGGACAGTTAAAGCAGGAGCTCAAGGCTGGTCATCAGTTGTGGCAGCTGGTGTGACATCCAGTAACGTGGGCACAATGCAGCTCACATGCCCTCAGTTGGGTGAGCACATAAACAAAAGCGTAACAGAAATAAGCAAAATTATCAATCACCTTCCCTCATTTATTTCCTATAAAACAGAAAATAGTCTTATCAAATCTCATCATGGTATCGGATACTAGTATCTCTAGTTTCTGTCTGGAAGCTAACAAATACATCAGTCCATTGGGTTACAAACTTGGTAAAGGACTATGGCTACTCTAGATTTCTCCTACTGCAAATTACAAGAAGGTTGCCTTTCCACCCGTCCTTAATCTAAGAACTGGATACCAGACATACTGGAAAGCTTTTGACTTTCTAAACCTGGCGTACTGCTAAAAACCAAGGAGGGTTTTACTTTATTCATTCTGATTTCCATAGCAGAATAAAATACTCTGCTCTTTCCCCCTCCCAGTTGTGGTTTAATAATAATGTCACAATAAAGTAATAAGGCATCACCTAAATGCTAGGAAAGATTTTGAAGTTATATTAAGGTTCTTATAAACTGTTTCTAGTAGTAAGATGACAATTATTGTGCTAATATTTAGTCTAATGATGCGGAATTTTATGAATCTTCTGTCAAGTGGTTACTAGGTAGGTGTAGGCAGGTAACTAGCTGGTTACACAAAATAAGCTAGCTAACTAGATATGTATTTGGACATATCATAGAAAGACATACTTAAAAAGAAGCACAACTCCAGTAGCTTCTTGAATAGATTAACTCTAGGGAAACAGTGGCTTTCTAAATAATAGAGCACATATCATAAAGGGTCACATTTATATTGGCTTTAACAGACCCAGGAGGGAAACTACAGTAGTTGTCTTTGATCTATTGGCCTATATTAAACAGTGATGTGCTGAAGCATTGGGAAACGTCCTAATTTATTCCCAGAAAATATGTATGCATATTGTCAGATGGAACATTCTTTATGCTGCAGTAGTCTATTATATGGGAGGGATTAGAAAAAGTAAAAGGAAACAGAAATGTGTCACTTGTCCAAACCTGAAGAAAACTGCTGGCTAAATTGCTGAGAAGCAATTTTGATTGAACTTCTTTGCATCAAGATATTCATTTTTAAGGTCAAAAGCAAAGTAAAAATAGGGTGCTAAAACGTAGCGAACTTGAGATCACAAGTAATACATGGAAAAAAAAGATTTCCCAATAGGAGACTGAGGTCTATGCAGGCACTGACCAAGAACAGAACAGAAGCTGTCACTCCTCAATCAGAACTCAGGCTTGAGGGCTCTTCCAGCAGGCTCATGGATTTGGGGTCCAGAAGGACCATCACAACACAACAACAGAAGGAACATCACAACACAAATGTCATATGAACGTCACTAAGATCTGAGCAGACGTGTAGGAACTTTACAACCTTGTATCTAGAGGTGGTGTTCACAGAATTCCTGACTTTGAGAGTGTTACAGCTATACCAGAACTATTCAACCTACGCCATGAACTCCACACTCATTCCAGCCTATTTGAGAATTTTCTTAAGAAAAGCTGATTGAAAAGAACAAAACAAAAAACCCACTCAAGACTGGCAAAGAGATACAGCTCTGTTCTCAAACACTAGACATGTCATCCTTTCTCACTTTTATCAGAGCACTAATAGCAAAAAAAAAGAAAACCCCTTTACTTGGCATTTTCTAAAGCTGAATTTTCCCTTTTTTTCTCATCACTGCAGCCTTACGGCCTGACAATACTTTGACAGGAACTGTTGCACATCTGTTTCTAATCAGAAGAATTTAATAATATTCCATCAATGGAGGCAGTTCGCATTTATACCATCACATTTATGTGGGTTTTTATAAGAAAGGAGTGTAACTATTCGCTGCTGGCCAGAGTAGCCATGGATGTGAATAGCTGTCTAAGCCTCCCTCCGCATACCAAACACACACCCCTTGGTACCAGCTGAAATTCTAATCAGAGTTCCCTCACAACACAGATATTGTAGGTGTGCTGTGCTAGTCATTTCTGTTATTATAAACGACCTTTCAGGAACTGAAAAAAAAATGTAGCTTGTCAGTTGAGACTTGTAATCGTTATCCATTCAGCTAAAGGATTTAACAGGCCTGCTTGTAAAGGGAGGAAAAAAATAGATTCCCTTCTCACTAATCTCAGAAACACAAGTGGTCTAAATTAACAATTACCTCAGACAGTGAGGGAGATTTCTAATAACTCTGTATTAGGAGGAAAGTTAGTATATTCTGATGGGAATTTAATAACCACGATCAGTGGCGGCCTGTCCAGAATACGTGCGGCAGTTTGGCTCCCCAAGGAGCAGCCATGATTCCTGCTCCCACAAAGCTGCATCCAGACTGTGCCCCATGAGTCCCTCTCTTTGGGTGCATTTAGCAGAGGCCGTTCAACCACACTACAGGTTCAAGAGACACAGGAAAGAACACAGAAGGGTACATACCCTAAAGCAAGTAGAGGCCACATGATACATTTACTACAGAAACAAAAGCTGTTTAACAACCTGTGTAACCTAAGTGGAATTCTGGTGCCTGGTGTTGCTACTGCAGCCTTAAATGAAAAGTTATTTTAATACAATCCCTTAAGATAACTTCAAATTGCTCCTTAAAATGAAATAAATGAGGAGGATGGTTTAAAATTCCGTATCTTTACCTACGTATTTATACGCGCAACCTGTATAACATGCCTGTTACCATCTTCAGACCAAAAGGGAACCTGCTTATATTAGTACTCTAAAGTACAAGTTACATTATTAACGCTTCAAAATATTTAATAGCCCTTCTAAAAGATAGCCTATATTAGAAATAAACATTTAAGGAATAATTCATGGTACAAGCAGATAACTATGAGATAAGGAGTGAAGAAAGATAGCACAGGACATGATTAATAGTAAAGCTGTTGTACTTGCCTTTGGGGAGAGGGAAAAGAAAAGAAACAAAAAAAGGAGGTAACCACTGTTAACTGTAGACTTGAAACAGTAAATCACCTTTGAAACAAAACTGAGACATCTAAACCATTTGCAAGTTCCTCTGTTCCTAACAGTATTACTGAATTAGCAAATCTCCTCCTTCTCTGAGGAGGACCTCCACCATTTGAGGCAAGCAGAGCATTGTCTATCCCCCGCACTCTCCTGCCTTACTCCTGCTGCTACAACCCCAGCACTGCTGTCAAAGCAAGTCAAAATCACACTGTCCACTTAGTCATAAAATCAGAGCTACCTTCCTTTCACACTAAGCACTTCATACTCTAGTAGGCATTACAAAAAGCACGAAGCGCTCTAGGAAGAATGGCTGTGTAATAAAAGCATAATTGAAATGGCTCTACTGCTGCCTCATTTCATCACTCATGCTGGCCTCTGCTTGTTAAATTTTAAGATCTCTTGGGAAACCAGTGCATAATATAACTACACTCCAGAGTGTCAAAACAACTACTGCTATGATTTATCTCATGCATGACATCAAGGATCTATTTTAAGTGAAGATTTTGCCAGTAAAACAAGCCCTTAGACTTTCACACTTCCCTTAATTTAACAAACGTAGGCCAAAAATTTTGGAGGAACACAAGGGAGTTTTAGATCTGTTCGTCTTTGCCTTTCAGGAACATTTGGGTCTCCTCCGTCTTCCACATATCCAACTCATTATAGGAGGAAAAGCTAATGTGGGTTTCTAGAATATAAGAATACAAAACTGAATCATCAAGGCAACTCAGAATAAAGAAATTTAAACAAATAGAAAATTCAATGAAAAGTTTTAAACCAAAGAGTTTCTAAGGAGTCTTGTAAATTATCTTAGGTTCCATACAACACTCAGGGATTGCAAGTACTTCTGAATAATGCACACCAACAGCTCCAGGAAAGGATAGCTGGATACCCACCAGATAGACTCCTCCTGCCACAAGCTGCTCTCCTGGGCCACCTCTCAGCTGGCTGCTCTTCCCACTCAGCGCTTTCAAGTTGCCTCTTTAGCTACAGCTTTACTATTGCGCTGAAGCCAACAAGATTTTAACAGTGTTTCTCATTTTTCTGTTTTTTCCATGTCAAAACAAACCTTGACTTGACCTTTATTATGCCCCTGAGGAATTTGTCACCACCTCTAGAAGAGGAAAGCCCTGCATATTTGCTATGGGGGCATCTAAAGCTCTTCAAACAAAAATGTTGTGGATCTACACACATTATTCCACTATTATGAGAGAGGATGGGCTGTTAACCACTATCGTAGAGGACAGAGACAAAAACATATCCACGTTTCTGCACCTCCTCGCTAAATTCACCAATATCTACAATTAAGCTGGGAAAATCCTTCTAGCAACAGCTAGCACTTGAAAAATTCCTACCCCACACCTCATTTCAGCAGACAAGGTCAGCAAAGAATATTTCTTCCTATTTGCTTCTGAGGAAAACTGCCCCATGGCCAGCAGCTGTGACATTTCTTCATTTGGCTTTAATTGCCCCGTAAAGTCTGCGAGAGCCGTATGATGTTACTTCTAGGGAATACACCGTAAAATTTATTTCATTTAGGCTTAATTAGCAGTTATACATTTAGCTCCTTCCACTGCATGGAGAAGCCTTGATTGCTCTGTAGTAATGCCTAGAAGTCAGTAATGGTCCCTATAACATACAATAATACTTTTTGATTTCTGCTCCAATAGCTTACTGCAGCTATAGAAGATTGATCATTTCAAGTATGCTTTTATTCGGAGGCAATTTCTTCTTTGTGTTTGGAAACTGTCACTAACTCTAAGGCAAACGCTCTGATGGAAAAACATTCAGAAGAATACAAAAATAATGATTTAAGCAAGTCCTTTTTACACCCACTTGTCCTCACCTCCATAAAAGATGACCAAAAGATCAGAAGATGCTTAGAAGTGACCAAGGGCCATCTTCCCTTCAGGATCCTAGACCTGCTATTTTGTTCAGTACCACACAGCCCCAAAAGCTTAAATATTGTACTCGTCATGATACCCCAACACCGTATTCTCATAGGAAAACAGCAAGAGCACACAAATTACAAGAGAGATGAAATCATCCTTTTGAAAAATTCACCAAGAGCATGCTAGACACATTGGGGGTTTTTTGTTCTTTGTTTTACTGTTTATTCCTTAAAGGTTTCACCTTTATAGACCTATAAGTTACAGCTGCTATTCACCATTTTGTACCCCCCTCAGTTCATTCCAACAATGACTGGCATGAAAAGAAGTACATTTCCTAGGCACCAATAAGAGGACCACAGGCTGGCACACCAGCTCCCTTTGATTCTTCCGGTGAGGGCTGACCATTAGCACTCAGCCCTCAGAAGGCGGCAGAACCACCAAACACCATGGTGGGAGCAACGCGTAAGGACCCAGGCCACCAAAGCCCCATGTCCCCACACTGCTAACACAGCCTGTCTGTTCTCCCCCTTTTCTATATAAATTTAAGCAATTTAAACCTTACAGTCTAAAACATATTGGGGAAGTAGAAATCAATGGAAGCTTGGTTATTTTAAGAAAGCAATTCCAAGGAGTCTGAAATACTGTCTCCTCAAGACTTCAGTTTGCATTTTCATGCAATTGTGTGGCAAATTCTTTGGCTGTAGAAGAAAAACAAATGAAGGACTGTGTGGACTGTCTGTGCAATGTTCCCTATAGAATGAAATGAATCACAGTTACCCGACTTCTACTTTGCATAAACAGCACGGTTCATTATTTAAACTTTAAAAAAAAAAAAGGAGATTTTATTGTTACAGAACCTAAACTCCTTCTGAACTCTGCAGCTCTGTCAGGTGGATAGACTGTAATGATCAAGATCTCAAGGTCAGAAATATAAAGAACTGAGTAAAACAGTAATTTCACACTGTGCAACAGTCTCTGAGAATACTGGCCCCTGACATATAATGCCATGAAAGAAAACAACCAACTTTCATTTTTGATTTAAAGAGTGTAAGTTTACTCAAAGGTCCTTTGCTATCCCCCAAAGTTTTAGAGCAGTATAACCAGCCTTTACCACTTGTCAACATTTAATAGCCTACACCCCAATGATTGATTTTGTTCAATCGGATTTTTTTTCTCTCCAACTCATGTATTTAGCTTTTAGCTGCAGCAGGTTGACAACGCATCTATCATAGCTGCAGAAAAAAAAATGCTTCTGAATAAGATTGTTTAGCTATGTTTGTTTGGTCTTCTGCTCCATACATTGCTTTGTACATTCCCACATACCAGGTTTACTTTGTGCCTGCTTACAGCATCACATAAGCTCTTTTGTACCTCCTCTCCACTCTCTATCTCTCCTCATCATCCTGACTGCCACCCTTGCCTTCCAAGGGAGCTTTGTTTATTTGGAGAATGAAGATCAATGACTAAGGATGAGTAAAAGTGTTACTAAAATTATAAGCAGTTATTAAAAACAGTTGAAATATTTGTATACTCTCCTTATTTAAAAATATAATCTCTCAAGACACTATGGAAGAGGAATGGTAATCTTCCTATCCAAAAAGGTGGCAGTTCCACTTCCTGACAATTTGTGCCCTCCAAAAATTCTGAAATCTGAATACAATCACTATACACTACTTCAAATGTACAGTAGCAGCCACAGGTCCAGGTTTCCAAAGCAAAGCTCAATGAAAAAAGGGTTAATGTCAGCTACTTCCGCTAAGCTCTCAGTGAGGCACAGCTGTAGGTACAGCTTATCCCTGAAGACCTAAAATATGCTGCCAGAACAGGGGAAACAATTCAGCAGAATATAGCACAAGTTCCCTGCAGTCCTTTAAACTAGTACAGGTGTCACAGGGCTTCACAAAGCCACAGGGCTGGCCTTATAAACCAGTAATAATTCTGGGGTCTCATCTGAGCTCCATCTATGTCCAAGTGTGGAGATCCAACGGGGGGTGGGGGGGAGGGGTTAAAGCCTGCAGAGGAACGTGCAGAAGAGGGGGGCTGAAATCTTCTAACAGCAGTGCTTCGGCTTTGAGAAGCTGCTCTAGGCGGTGCAGTTAAGATGTTTCTTAAATTTGAAGCCTCACCTCCTCTTTAGGAAGATAATTAAGAATGGTCTTTCATCTCGCTGTTGCTTGGTACTTTAGTGTGGGTACGAGCAACACACAAATTACTTGAGAAGCAGCTAGCTTAAATCCTCCCTGTTTGCAGAAGGTAAAATCTGTCAGGGCCTGAGTGCTGTTTTGTAGAGTAACATTAATGGATTCGTAGCCCACGGAATAAATATCACTAGCAAGTAAACTAATATTTGAGGAATACGTGAGAGGCAACTATTTCATATATAGCAAAAGACTCCTTCAGTAACTGTCCATCTCGCAGCTCTCACAGGTATTTCCCAGCTCCTTCTATCAGCTCTCTAGGTAGTTCCAGCATGTGGATTCATTCCTTATAAATATTGGTTTACGTTCTGACTGAGGGCCAAAAACCAGTTTCTCTCATTCAGGAAAAGTGCTATAAAAAACCTTGATAGAGAAGTTGCCCGAACAGAGCGCGGTTGTCAGGCACGACTGGCTTACTTTACAATGGCTAGCGAGAGAGATTCATTCCTTCTAAGGGGAAAACAGCATTTTTCCATTAAGTGAACTCTTGTATAATACAGCAGCATATCTCTGCTTCTTAGAGTCTACGCAACACTTGCTATCCATGTTTCCAACTGAGTTGTTTACTTTCTCTCAAATCCTCAACTTGGCAGAGCTTGTGAACAGACTGCCACTCTGCCAAGCAGAGTTCCACAAATACGAAAGAAAGAAGCAATTCTGAAGAAAGCACATCTGAAAGGAGGAAGATAAAATAGCGATGGCACGATTATTTTTATTTTATCAAGTTGGTGTAAAACTGCCAAGCCCAGAAGCCGACTGTTTTAGCTGTGTTCTGGAGAAGAAATAAAGCGAGCTAGTCCCTTTCACCGCTTCTCTGAAGGAAAAAAAAATAATTCAGATGCTTCTGAATCACAGCACTTGTAAATCCTCAAATAAAGACAATGAAACAGATCATAAAGCATCATTACTTTTACTTAAGCAGACAAAGATCTGTGCTCTAGACATATATATGAAAGCAGTTAAAGGAAGAACGATGAGAATCACACCACCACAAGTTCTCACCGAGACGTGCACACCTGTCCCACCCCTCACAGGTGGCTGCTGAGCAGGACAATAAAAGTGCTGGATACAAGTCATAAGAATAGCTTATGGATCTTGAGAAGTGATTCTTAATGTTCAACCACAACATCTGGAAGGAGAAAACTGTACCACGCACATGACGGGGGAATCACTGCAAAGCCCAGGTATTCTTACATGGAAACATGGAAGAGCAAGGAAAAGCCAATGGAGCACATGACAGCGGACAAAAAACTTTGTCCAAATTCATCTCGGATTACAGTGTGTGCAATTATCAGAACACCACACCCACAGCTTTTTTTCTGAAGGCCTTAAACAATAGCATTTCCAAAATAAGCCACCAGTTTTAGGCTACAATTTTTTTCCACAAAATCATACTTGGATTATTTGTATCAAGTTAGCAATCAGAAGAACCAATTAACCCCAGTAATTTCTGTCCATAGGCTTACACCTATTACAGGCACAGCCCACCACTGGCATCTGCTGAAACAACCCTTTGGTCTGTGGAAGGCCAATTAGGCAACGGAGTATGGGTCAAGTGGGCAAAATACACAGGAAGGCTCATCCCTACTAGAAGCATTCTGTACCACGTGCTGTACTGGTGATTACCCTGATGAAAAGCCATAGCAAACCAACGTAAGTGTAAGATGAACGTATCTGCTGAGGGGTGGATAACATGCTCCTTACATGTTCCGCTCCCTCCCTGGTCAGTGGTGCTAGTGCTTCAAGCTGGGTTTCTTTCCCAGTAAAAGATGGGATGCTCCTAGACCACAGTCGGGTTGCTCAGGAAAGCTGTTCAAAATCCTCTAGAAAACATATTTCTGTATTATACATACAGAATAGAGAAGATGGTGTTTTATCTGAACCACAAGTACAAGAACCACCACAATTCTGAGAGTAAAAATGTTAAGTAATATAATACTATCAGATCAACAACCCTGTAGTAAAAATGTCTCCATGTTGTAAATACTAAGGGAATTGTTTGTCCTTCAGATTAGGACAATATTGTCCTGAGCACCTTGAACTGTACACACAAGTACCTAGAATCAGCCTTGGCCATCGCAATAACCGATTGTTGGCACCTCAGGAGAGGAAGCTTCCACAAGTGGTGGCAACTTCACTATTTAACTTGAATCTTTGCCCGAGAGAGAAGAGGAATTAAGAATGAAATCCTGAGGGAGAGCAGTAGCACAAAGAGAGGGCAAGACAAATAAAACAAAGCATAATTTCTCTCTTGGTTCATAGTTTACCCATCCATATAGTGAAATCCATCACATTACAAAGTACTGTGCTACTGGTGAAAATTTATGGATTTAAAAGAAAAACAGTAGAATATGCATCTTTTCTGGGATGATGAATTCTACTGCAAACACCAACCATTGTCACAGTGTTTGCAAACATTAATTCCTTTCAGGGTCTGAGCTGCTTCTAATATCTGTTAGAGTTTGAAAAGCAGCACAATGCACAACAAATATTTCTACTGTTTTTGGGTGGTATTTGGGGAAAGCATAGAGGCATTTCAAAACAAAGTCAAAATGTGAAGCTGTGGTGGTCATTTTCCAAACTACAGCCTCAGTCTGCAGCACCAACATCTACTATCTGGAATCTGAATTTATGAATGGCATTTTCCCTAATTTAACTTCATAAATAGAATGAGTTTAGAACTTAGAATGAGTTTATAAAACTCTGTAAGAGGTCGGAAGACTCCTGTGGGAGCCTTCCAAAGAAAGAAGTTCATACATGGGAAGAACAATATACATCAAACATCTACCTTCCACCATCAAAGCAGTTAGTTGCTAAACAAGTCTGTTTTCATTTCCAAGAGAAGACAAATACTGCAATACACCAACCTATTTTAAGCACCTTCAGAGTCTGCACATACCCTACACTGCTCACCTGTGTCCTTCAGTCACAAGCAGGCTGGGTACACCATTCCAGTGGCAACTGATTCCAGGCCACTGGCTCCTTCAGACCCCCTGTAGTTTTTCTCCAACTCCTATAAAAACTGGTTAACTGTCAGATGGACAGAAAAGGCCATGGACTCATACTGCTTGAAAATCAGTAACTGCTCCTGCTTTGCACAAGTATTAGCTGGGGGAACATGCAACACAGAATGAAGAGATCTGCAAGAGGGTCTTACTTGATGAACTAATAATGAGAGGACACAGTTGCTTCCCTACAAATTACACAGACACTTGGATGTAGATCGGCAGGACATTCAAGGGAGCCATGTGGCCAGGCTGCACTGATGCTCCCAGCACAACATCCAAATCCGCGACCAAAAGCTATTAGAACCAGCAAAAACTCCCTAAGTCCATCTCCACACCCTCCCTCCGACTTTTTTTTTTTCTTTACTCACTCCCTATTTTGCAATCCCTTTTAGAGGAAGATAACCAACAAAATCTGAACAAGCAGCACTGTGCAGCTTTGCTTACCACTGAGCCCATGAGTCAGAGCCTGAGGACAGAGCAGTGTCCACTTTCAAGGCCAGGGCTGCTCTGGGTTAAGAGCTCAGCACAGGGGCTTAGCAGTGCCCACCCGTTCCAACTGTGCACTCGTCTCCCTACAATAATTAATACACACACTGTAAACACTGAATATAATGTGATAATCTTCCCTTATATGCCTTATTATTTATTGGATTCTTTCTCAAAGGCAGATGGAGAGAACAGTGGTGTTAATCTCATTTGGGATTTTAATGGATACATAACATCCATTACCATATAGCCATCGGGGCACCGAGTCAGAGTGTGTCTGCTTCAGATGCAATAATTTGCAGCCAAAGAATTATTCAGTCCATAAAACATACTTCAAGAAAAACAACTGATTTTGGAGCTGAGAAACGAATTGAGAGGGTACGTGACTTGGTAACAGCAACCCAGAGTCACCCTTTCCACTACAGATACACAACCAGCATCATCTAATTGAATGCACAGGTGAAATACCTCATTTCAGTTAACAACGTCCAGCCAAAACTATTTTCAACACTGAGGATATATATATATGAACTCTGAGTTGGTCAGTGTGCAGGGGGCCCTAAGAGCATTTGTGAAAAATTTGTCCCTCTTACTGAGGTTCAGTCTTCTTCCATCATGCTCAGTAGGAAACATTCTGTGTGACAAAGTCCAGACCAGGATGGTCACCTCCAGCTGATGAGCTCACACGCTGCATCTAGTGCCTGCTCCTGTTATTCCCTAGGACAAGACTTTACAGCAATGATGATAGCATTTTTAAGGTTAAACTTAACACCAGAAAGCTATTATTATGTTCATGCTTCCCAAAAGCTTTTCGGACCACTCCTCTTACTCCAAGAGGCATAAATACATCCAGTGGCTGCAGCAGCGAGGAGGATGAATCTGTTCCCCTGCACGGCTCCCGCCTTGCATTACCGCTAACTGCTCTGTGAGTGACAGCGTGTTGGACACTGGAAAAATGGACACCTCGATGAATCACACCTCATTTATGTTTTCTGTTTTAAGATTTATGCATGTTGAGCACAGCTCTGAGCAAGTAAGTTACAGTTCAATGCAAGTTAATGATTTTGTTACTCCTTGCTTTCTCCTAAATAATGGGGACATCTCCGCTTTCTTGCCAAACCGGGGTGATGGCAGAAGAAATATCGCAGGGAGGAAAGCCATTCTGAGCATCCCCATTGATAACTAAGCACCTCCAAGATCTCATCTACATTTTCTGAAAGCCAGGCTGTGGTGATTTACTTAGACACTGACAGGTCTTTCAGCATCTCACAAGATGAAGGAGTAGCTGTCTACCTGCCCTTTTTAAACAATGTCATTGGATATTTCACTACTGAGTACCCCATCTCCTCCAACTGGGCGTATGGCAGCAGAGAATAAATCAACTGCTGGCTCCAAGCAACACAGCTCCCTCTTGTAGCTCCAGTATGATACACACTGACAAGATGCTTTGGGGGGTTACCCGTTCTCACACACATGGGGCTGAATTTCCAGGTGATGCTCTACAGCTGAGCTACCCGCTCCTGTTACCAATTGCTCCTCATTTACACCGTTGTTCAGGTCTGTAATAACAATGCTGACATGTCAGAAGCAAGAAGGAGGAAAAGATTTATGTGAGCCAAAGAAATTAGGTAGACATTGCTGTCATGTTGGACAAAAAAAGAAAAGATGTTCTTAAACATCTCTGTGAATGACTTAGAAAAAGTTTAAACATTTCAAGGTAGTAATGACCTGAAGCCTTTACTATCCCCCAATTTTCTACTTGTCAGCTTTGACATTTGGATACTGAAAATACACGGAATAATCTGACAGAGATGAACACTCAAGTCCTTGTCCTCAGAGGTACTACCCTCAAAGCGCATGGCTTTCTCCTTCTGTACAGCTAAATGCCTGAAAACATACCGAGTAAACCGTATGGAAACTGTCTGCAGAGTTCTCATTTATTTTAATTAACTCATAACAGAACTTTGGCTTAGCTCAAATCAAGAGGTTTTAATCATAGAATCATGAGCTGGTCTGGAAAACAGACAAACTTAAATGAAATGGGCATTTTTTCTGCCTTTGCAATGGTCTCCGCTACTGAAATCAATAGCGAATCCAGCGCTCACAACTCTGATATGCTTTTTTTATTTTCTTTAAAGTGACTTTTCAGCTAGATCAGCTACTAACTTCCAATGCTCATAGCACAGCAAAAGCAGATCTTGAAATAATGCCTATCGTTATACATACAAAAAGCCTGTCAAATGTACTAAAACCGCATGAGATTAATAAAACGGGTTTCTTCCTGTTGTGCAGGTTATCCAAGCAAACCTGCTCCAATGCAGAGTACACCTGTATTGAATTTACAATTGCTTATATTTGCAAACATCTTCTCATTACACTTCACTTTTTAAATTTACAGTCAGATACTACCAGTGGCCTAAAACACCCACATCATATCCTGATATACTATGTTACATATGGTATACCAAATGTGTTCTTCTATTCCATATCTGATGGAATAATCAGGGAAAAAGCAGACTAGACAGGAAAAGGTTAATGCTCATTACTAATTAATAAACTACCCTTCCATTAAGTTGCCTCCCAGAACTGTATCCTGATTTCTGGATCCATAATTTGTATAAAATGTCAGAAATACAGATCACAAGCCAGAAACAGCTAAAATGAAGAGCAGCACTGTCTGTGAGAAGCCAGGTCTGTACCTGTAGCAATCAGGTACTACACTAGCTGCTGCTAGGAAGATTGTTTATGAGACTGTCCACTATAATTATTTTCAAAGAGCAAAAATTAGGGCATTTTTCTCTTAAGTGTCTTAATAAAATACCATTTCATTCCTGCCGGTACTCGAATCGGACCCAAAAAACTGCCTGCTTCCAGTTGGCCGCTAGTTTGTGAGGCCTCCATGTAAGAGAAAAGAATAAATAAATAAGGTTTTAAGTGTTTAAACTCAGCTCACTTATTTATGTAGGCAACTAATTGCATTTGGAATCCTTAAACCTTCCACGCTGATCTGGATTACTTTTATTTTTATTTTAATTTGCCAAGTCTTTTGTGCCAGAACTCAGGATTGCAATGGATGCCCATTAAATAACAAATATATTGAGACATACGCAAACTTATTAAGGCACCAAATAAAATGGAAATGTGTTGAGCACCAGATAAATACTAAATAGAGCCAGGGTATAACTAGGCTGGCCAAAGATACAAACTAATCACCTAAATATAAGCTGAAGGCACCAAGTCAGAAAAAAAGTTTAACTTTCATCTTGACTTTTGCTGATTTCAAATCCTAAAGCCCAATGCTGTGAGCTATGTAAACAGAGCATACCAGAACTTAATGAAAAATAATTAGGTTCCCATGAACTCTGGGAACAAAATATGCACTGAATTATTATTAGTTGCTTCTATTCAAATATTTAACTACAGTTGTGAATATTTCTTTCTAATGTAAAGCAAACTGCTTATAATTTTTAAAAAGAAAACTACGTTACTTTGCTTTTTTTTTTTTTAGAACAAAAAACCCAAACAAGCCATTGCACTGGTTAGTAAAATTAGGGTCTAAATTAAATAACTGAAACCACACGTATCAGAGACATAATGGCAAAGGTGGTTGGGTCGTATTTATTACTGGCAGCTCTTCGTCTGTACAACTCACTCCATTCCCTTCCCAGCCTGGCAGGTGAGAGGGCCGACGTGAATTGTCTGCTCACCTAATAACACACCGGTCAGAGGGGCTTGGGGGAGTTTCTCTCCAGAAGTCCTTCTTGCATACTGAAGGGAAAGCACTGCTACAGATTAGGGTACAGAACTGATGAAAAGAACAGAAAGTGTTGCACATGGTTCTGCCTGCAGTTGCTGGGCATTTAGAGGGAATGAGAATTACATGGCTTGATTTACTTTACAAAAACTGATTAGTAAAACCCCCTGTGGATTTCTTAACTATATTGTGGAGGGATATAAGATTAGTGTAGCAATTCCCATCATCAAACGTATTTACTGTTAAAATATTGGATTAGTGATGTTGTTATCCACTGTTCCAAGATTATAAAGTGATTCTTTAAAATTGAGCAGAAAAATACTACACTCTATCATTTGTAATTAGATTTCAGTCTGAGTGTTTTGCCTTTCCACAAAAAGTAATTCTGCTTTAAAAAAAAAAAAGGACTGCACACAAAGAGAAACAAAATGTAGATGCAAAATAGGATGCAAATTATTCTCCTCTTCCACTTTTGAGACAAATAGTTGCACTTGGTCTCTTTCTTACTGCTCCTGGCAGACACCACCATTACGCCAGTGGTAATGGCACCATGCTGGTGCTAGACATTGACTCTTTGCATCTCCTGAGCCTGATGATCTCAGGCCTCAGATACTGAGCTCTCGCAGAGAACCCTGAGAAGAACTATAAACCTTCAGGGTAATCATTGGCTGGGGCAATGCAGACTGTGAAGGAGGAAGAGTATATGGAAAGGGGATAAATTAATGTGTTCATTAAAGTTAATTATACTACATTTGGGCCAGGAAAATTAATGCAACTGTACCCTGGCTTTTTAGCCATTATATTAAATGAGTAAGAGTACCTGGAGCTATTACAATTAATACACAAATAAAAAGCTACAGCAGTAACACCACCACCTTCATACATTTTACCCCATCAAACACCTTTACAAATCATCTGTATGCAATATTTAGCACGGACGTAGAATAGAGTGTGATGTAATAGTCACAAAACCAAAAAAAAGTGAGAAATACTCTGCAATGGAAGAGTGGAAGTTTTGCTCTATCAGCCACATGTTCGCTACTGGACCTTGTTATTTGCCACTGCTGCAGTTTTAAGCTATATAACCTCTATCATTGTTCAGCAATTTGTTTCTGAATCACAATCATCGTAATCAATATTATTCAGATTTTAAAATGGCGTCAGCAACTTCAAAATTTTAAACAATCAGATTAATTTGATTTGAAATTATCCTGTGTCTAGCTGACCATAAAAACGGAGGCTATAAATACAGAATCTTAGCTGCAGTAGCTCTGAACAGCCTTGACGGGGTTTATCAGCTGAACGTTTAATCAGGCAAAGCAGCAAAACACATAACTACAGGAATAGATGGTATTTAGCATTTAAATAAAGCCTGCAAAGCAACAACAAGTCTATTTAGGCAACTAGTACCACACATGTTCCTTATCTGCAAAGGTCTCATCCCAAATTTATCAGAATGAGTCTTTATTTTCCAGGCACCAACATCAGTTTCCATTCACTGAGTTCACAGATACTGAAAACTGCAAGTTAAAAGGCATAGCCATGAAAAAGAATTCCCAGCTCAGCCATGTCATGTTGCTCCAGGAACTTACTAAATCATAGCCATAGCCACCCCCCTCAAAAAAAAACCAAAACAAAAAACCCAAACCAAGAACAAAACCCCCACCACAGAACAAGAAGTGAGATTGATAAATCACTGCATTTCTCATGTTTGGTTTTGCAACTGTCAGCTACCTATGTGCTTCTAAGGTGAAACCTTGAACAAAGGCAGCAAATGAAAACTGCAAGAGAACAGGCAATAGAAAGCCCTCCCTCCCTCTGCCCAAAAAGCATCATCTCTCGTTTCCTCCAGTCTACAACCTCTATGTGAAACTGCCCGGACACTACGAGGTACTGCTGACAGGTACCAGCCTCTCACCTCGTGGTGCTAGGGCCAGATGTGGTCCTTTCTGCCTCGTTGCCTGCTTGGCCCTGCTCACAACTATTGGGCTGTTCACTCTCTCTGTTGATAAAACACATCCCACAGCAGCTCTAACACTGAGCGAGCGGTAAGGAGCCCAAGAAAATGTAATGATTTTTTAGTGGTGTTATTAAGCAGACCAAAGCAGTGAGCGGCTCCCTTGTGGGGGAGGGTGTCAAAAAACTTTCCTGTAAATAACACCTTTTTGTAAATGGGAGTTGGTTTTACTCCTGGTTTGTTCTAGTGGCTTTTAAATATATTCCTCCTCCTTTTAGAGTTGGGAACCATTTGCTTTATGAGCACCATTTGGATCATTTGCCTGTTGCTCATAAAATAGACAAAGCTTTTATCCATGCCATGAATTTTTACTCACTTTATACAAAATATCTAAGGAGGGATTTGCAGGGGCCAGAATTACATCCATGAAAGAATTAACAACTAATTTAATTTTCTGCTACAATAATGACTCCAGCAGTTTTTGATTTTGTTGATTACTTCTCTCCACCAAATAAAAAAGCATATTGGGGTTAGCTTCTTCATCGGTATTTTTCTAAAAAGCAGATTTTTTTTTTCCAAAAGAAGAATAGCAATGACAAAAACATTTCACATGTTTTAATCTGTGTAGTTGCTAAATAAAGCAGTGGCAAATGCAGCTTTCAGAAGTGATCAGATAACAGGAAGAACACCAATTCTCATCAGCACAGGGCAGTCAGAGTATTTCTTTGATGGCGATGCTGGCAGAAAACCACCTCCTGCATCCGCTTGCCTCTGACACCTACCTTCCTGCACCAAGGCTCCCCTAAATGACAATCACAGCATCAAGATACTTCATCATCTCCTCCTTTACCAACTCAGAAGCCAAATTTCTCCATCAGCAGCCCAGCCCACACTCTGGCTCTCTCCTTGCCTGTCCTGCAACACCAGCTGTAGGCGAGGGAACAGGAGAAGCCCCTTAGCCCTCCTTTAACAAGTTATCAGCTGTTCAGCAGTAACTGCCGGAACAAAACACTCAACAGTTTTGCTCCTGCACATAAGGAGTTACTGTCTATTAGTAACTATGGACCATAGCAAGCTCCTGTGGTCCTGCACATAAACATTATTGATTGCAGACACAGATCAATGCCCGCTTAACTGTTGTGATTAGCAGCTGCCAGGATAGAGGCCTTCAGAGGTTTGGCCATGCGGCAGCTGGGAATGGTCAGGGCACAATGCTTTGGGGAGCCTCATCTGTAAGTAGGGGGGAAGATCATACCTCTTGGAGGGATTTTCCCTACAACAGAAGGCTTGCACTTTTACGTATTACCTCTTTCTGTATGTAGAGGTACAAAACATAAATACTACTTATCAGTGGCTACAGTAAAGAATATACCTTTTAAGAACTACCAGCAGTGATACCGTATTGTAAGCGAGTGTATAGATTGTACCATGAAAGCCTGCAACACAGCTAATAAAAAAATGCATTCAAGCATGAACAAAGTTAGCAGTAACAGAGATGCAGGGCTTTTTTTGTTCATTCCTTCTAAATTCCTATGCTGTGTTTACCACATGCTTTTGGAGCAGACATGCCTCTAAAACAAGGCTAAGTTGTAGTGTTTTATATATGGAGTTTGTAAAAACCAGAGATTAATAGAGAGTATTTGTTTGGGCAGAGAGATTACAGCCTGAAAATACGAGGCAGATCCTATTTATGCTATGTCACACTGTAGTCGCAGAGCAAGGGTTGCTACCTCTGCCTGGTTCTCTCCATGTTTGCCAGCAAACTCCCACCTCGAGCATTACAGCTATAGAGTCAGCACTGCCTTTGGCGACAGGCGAACCCTGCAAAGCAGAGGTTGGTGCTCCGTCAGGAAGAGGCACTCTGCTGTATGAATTACACACACAGTGGCTGCTGAAGGCAAAGTAAACCCACATCCATAAAAAGCAGCAGCATTTACTCTCTGGGAATGGGAAGAAGCTGCCCAATTCTCCAGGTTGTTCGTCCCATCTCCTCACTCTTCACCATTGCCTTCTCATTCACAGCCCCCCATCCTTATCCTTGGAACAGTACCATCCAGTTTCACCTGTACTTCAAACTGGCTCTTTGCTTCCATCACCTCAAAGCCATACACTGCAATGTGCAGCGCAGCACACTGATACACATACACAGGGAATAAACAGCAGAAATGGCTCTCAACTCCTGCATGCAAGTGACATAACAGATTTGCTCAAGTACACAACCGCAAGGCCAGAAGATCCAAACCCACTTTGCATTAAGGAAGACTGCAGATTAATATCCTCATGTCTTTATTTCTCCTTGCATGATAAAGTGTTGTTTCATTTTTTTATAGTTACACCCTTACGATGTGAAAGGTTGACCTTTCAAACCTTCCTCTCAAAATGACCAACTTGCACAAACTCCATTCATATACCAGGAGACAGTCGCAGTTCCTTGACACCTCTTTCAGAAAGGGGTTTCATTTTGAGAAGTTCCACAAAGTGGTTTAAGCACATAAGGAGCAAAGACTGAAGAAGGTAAGATAATGCCAGAATTCCTCCCTCAGGAAAAAGCTGAGACTTCAACTAAAAGGACACTACCAATCGTCTGGGCAGACAAAGGCCGAAACAAATCACTTTGACACACAGTGCCAAGAAGCACAGAGGTACCTGTAGCAGCTTTTCTTTACAGCCCCAGATTAATTGCTAAGACTGACAAAACCCACCATTACAGAAAACACATTACCAGAAATGTTGTTCCAGCCTACCTGTGGCTGAGTCCAGGGCTCCAAGGCTGTTTCTTTCAGAGGAGTTTGTGGCCTTCCCACTTCTTTTGTGTGCTGTTAGGAGAGAGAACTATGCATCAGTTACTCCACCAGCATTCAGCATAAGTTTCCCCTGTGGGAATAAAACAGCCAAGTACAAAATTCACACAAAATATTGGTCATGTATCAGGACTACATACATCTGGAGTAGAGTGTTGGTCTGATATTACTTGCATGCAAGTAATTTTTCCAAGTTTGCTTTAAGTTTCAAGGTGTAGGGGAACACACCTTTGTATGGATGAAAACCCCAGACAAAAAGACCTACAAGATGATTTGCCAACAAAGTAAGGTTCATTGGCAGGATTTCAGAAGGAATCTGCTGGTTTCTCTGCTGCCTCCTCCCCAGAATTCAAAGAAGTGCTATGAAAAACTTTGCCTAAAGTCTGCGTGATTTGGGCAGGGGAGCTGTGTTTCCAGGTGACAGCCCTTGCCCTTCCTCAAAGGAGCAGAAGACTGAATAGTGTAATGGCCTCTTGTCTCTTCTACTCTTCACTACATTCAAATATTCCAAGATCAACCACCCCACATCAAAAGCCAGTGTAATCAAACAGATAAAGTAGTCATCACAGCATTAGACTTGCTGACCATTCATACTTTTTTTTAATCAAATAGTGCCAAAACATCCTTCAAATACTCATTACTGCCTGTAATGACCTTGCTTTAATACTGACTAGGTAAGGGTTCGAGCACTGGGCCTGAGCACTGAGTAGGATGTTGGCTCCTTTGAATTTTCACCACATGAATTTCCCAGGGATTGCTGCAAGAATACCAACAAGTCACTCTACGTTTTCCTTCTCCATAAATTCCTTCTGTCATACCATGAGAACAATGACATTCACAAAATAGGTCCTCTGCTTAAACACACTAGTTAGGTGGCAGCCAGGATTTTCCTCCTCCTCCTGAAATACACCACTTGTAACATACTACACTTCGGATAAGGACTTCGACAATAGGTAATATAAACAGCATCTTATCCCAGTCTCCTATCAGAGTGATCTGAACACCCGTGGGGACTGCAAGAACTGACAAAGAGAGACATGCCATTGGATTTTCTGTGATATACAATAAAATATGGTCACTTAAAAGTAAACATTTTTTTAAAATACAGAATTTATGGGCAACTTCAGTTAGCATGGAGTACTCACAGGGCTTATTTCAAAAAAACACCTTATTAAAAGGCAATTTTGTTTTGGCAGGTTGGATTGCCTGTAATAACAGATTACAGGCAATCATTTTTACCATTTTTGTTATGCTATATTTTGGGGTAGCAACAGAACACGATTCATTCTTGAAACAGAACAATAAGTGCATTTCAAAAGAAAAAAAGGAAATAAGCACAGATTTTGTGAATGCTAGAGTTAAAATGAATGCATCGGGAAAGGGAAAGTTGTGTTTTTCATATGTTCAAAAGCAAGCGCATTCTACCTTGTAATTTTTTTTAAATGTGATAATCAAGCATCAAAGGGACCCAAACACGTAATGAAAATTATTAAACATATCAATTGTGGTGCCAAGATACCATAATAATTCCATATGGGATAACCTGCCAGGAACTGACATTAAAAACCACACTATTTCTTGAGAAATAGTTTTCCTTGGAATTTTACATCAGTTTTTTATCCAACACATGTCTACTTAGTTTTATTTTACAGCAGAAAGGAAAAGGAAAAAAAGCAAGTTCATGAGTACGTGAAGAAAAGGGATGCAAGAGTATGTTCAGGTGAGACAACACGTAAAACATTTGAGTAACACTTGAAAACTGTGCTCTAAATCTTTGGTATTGTGACAGTTCAACCCCAAACAGCAGCTGAGCACCACACACCACTCACTCACTCCCCAAGAAGAAAGCAACAGAGTCCACATGGGTTGGGATAAGGACATCTTACTGACTAAAGCACCGTGCAAGTAGAACAATAACAGCCAATTACACTCACACCAGGTGATAACATGGAGTACCTTACCAACCCAATGATTATAGAGCACTGCACCATGCAAGCATGGACCAGACACCCCAGCCACACTGAGACCTTCCTGGAGGTACCCAGGAGCACCCCCTCCTCAACTAGCCCCTTTTATGGGGGAGTGATGTCAGGTGGGATGGAAACAGCCTGGGCTAACTCAACTTACCTGGGCTAATTCAGCTCACCTGGGCTGGTTGCTTGGGAAGGTTACCTCTGACCTGGCCAGAACCAGGACAGGTGTAGGTTAATGAAAACTCGAGAAGCTATTTAATATTGAATTTCTTAACAGACTAGCAACTTGTGTTGTTCATTGACTTCCTACCGTTTCCAGTACCCCACACCCCTTCCAGTACTACTCAGCCAGCAGCCCACATCCTGGAGCACATGGAAGGAAGAAAAATCCCAACCAGTAATTGCCCTTTCCACACACGGTACACATCTCCTTTACAGATTGCATTCTGTCTTCATGATGTTGTTTCAGAACTAAAGGATTTGAGCCCTAGAAATTCAGAACTGTAACACATAGCACAGATCCCATTTGCCACAGAGAACCTAGAAGCATATTTGCATTGCTGCTTTTCAGTGTAGAAAGACACAGAACACCTTATATGTGAGCTGTGACTACCTGTTATCATGAACCAGTGCTTGGACCACTACCAGCACATCTGCTGCAGCTCCCACCTCAGCATGCTGTGAAACTCAAAGTGGGCAAATACCTGCTCTGAACTACCTGCTACTATAGGAATTGTGCTTCCAGTATACAAGCTCCCTACTTACTGCGCTCTGAGCTATACGCACATTTTTAATGGATCACATAAGCAGCACTTACTCACAAGTTCTCTTTTCCCTTTTTTAAAGAAGAAGAATGTAGTAATGATAGACAATCCTCCCGGGAGCTTCTTTCTTCCAACGCAGATAAAAAAGCTCTTACTAAAAGTGGTAAGTTTTTGGAAGCCTTTATCCCCCCATTTTGCTTGGAGCATCTTCCTACAGCCTTCTGCAGCTGCTACAATTCCTCTAAAGAAACAATAGAATATGCCCACAGTCTTTTGTTTATGTTCTCTCTACTTCCTCAATTTGACATATAAATTTCACACATAGAAGAAAATTGTACTCATAATGAGATAAAGATGGAATGATTTCAACCTGGATATTACATTATGGTTTCAGCAGTGCCATTAAAGCTCCCTTAGCTCTTGTACACACACGGATTACAATTTCTCTAGCAGGCAGGCTTGACTTCTGGAATAAATGAGGTTCTTTTCGTGTTTGATGAACCACCTGTCACTTCTGCTACAGCCAACTACCATGCCACAAGCACGGGGCGTATCTGGACAACTGATTCGGTTCCCACTATTCCTCCAACACCACCTGAAATCCTCCCCTCTGCATGGAGTTGAGAGAGACGTATTTTGCTCTATCTACATCTTGATCTGCCCCCGCCCTCCCCCATATTGCTGTCCTGGTACGGGCACTGAGGAAGCCAAAAAAAGACAGGAAGCCACACACATGGCCACGATGGCTCTAAGAGTTTTCCTTTATCTCAGAAATCCCTGTTGCCCAGTGGGAACCACACTACTCCGATCAAATGTTCCCCACAGCCAGGCAATCCTGTCTACCCACAGAAAGTCCAATTTTCAGGTATTTTTAGTATGAAAGAAGTTTGTTGGCTGACTCATCATACAGCCAGTCACATCAGTCTTCCACCTGACCACCTAGAAATTACCCTGATCAATTATGTTAGTAATCAATACAGTCCAGCATAATGGCCAGGTAGGAAAGAGATCGCACACAAAATATTTTGCTGATATTCAGAATTTTCTGTCTAGTTGTAACAGCAAGGGAAAGCTTTAATATTTAATCAAAGTAGTTATTAAGTCTTTTTTTAGGGAAAAATAAAATTAATCATGAATATTTCCTGTTGTTTATTAGGAACAGTAAGTTAACAAACATATAATTACTTATGACAGCTTGACAGGTAATATCCAGGCTTCCAAAATCTACCAGAGAAAATAAATTGTAAAATAGATTGTTAAGGTTATGAAAGTCATCACTTTAAGTCAGACTTAATTTTTATTTTTAAGATGCCACCCTGGTGATCCCACTCTGAAATACGAGGGGAGATAATTCAAGCAGACTTTATGACAATGCACAGGAGGAGATCTCTATTTTGATGGCATCCTCCCCCAGTGCTACTCGGCTCCCAGGGTCTGTGGTTCATGCTGCTCCATAACAAGACACTGCTATTTTGATCGACCTATTTTCTCCATGGGACTCAGGCCCCATCTCCTCTGCCCGAAGGACCAGTCCAGGCCCTGCTCTGTCCTGACCTGCCAGACCCCTGCCCGCGTAAGGGAACTGGGATGTGGGTGACTGAGGAAGAAGGATGTGGGATCCTGTGATCCTGCCAGACAGCCACCCACCACGATTTCCCTCTCCACAGCGCCCCACACTAGAAGCAAAAACCAGAGGAAGGTGCCATGTCCAGCACCCTGCTCTGCAGGCAGAGCTCTGCAGGCTCCTGTTCGCTCTGTGCCTCTGGCAAACCCAGTTGGAGCTGCAGAACCTGCCACATCCCTCAGCTTCCTACAGCTAGAGCTCCGGAGAAGCCAGGGAGCCCCCTCCAATACAAAATACTCACTCGAAAACCGGGGTAAAGTCCCTCTGGTTTTGCTGGAAGGAAGGTAAATTATGTTCAATTGGTTGGCCTCAGCTTCATGAGCTGGGGTTTTAAAATAATCATAAAAGTTTCTAGTAACTTGACCCATTGATATGACTAATTTTTCAGTAACTCTCACTTTTCTGGGCTGCAAATTTGCTCTGGCCCTCAAACTTTTTATTCCAAAACTAACTACTGGGTCTGTTCCGCTTGGCATCATCTCTTTTTCATCCCGCTTGTCTGTTGACAGGTTTGGGTTTTTTTGGTTGGGTTTTTTTTTGGGTTTTTTTTTTTTTACTTTTCTTGAAAGTAAATTTGGATTTCTTAAATTTAAAAAGAAAAGAAAAATTACAACTTGACAACTTTGGTTTATATATTTTGATTTCTAGAAAAGCCCTAAAATTATCTACACAGATACTACCACCAATAATTCTACTGGTTATTGATTGCTGTGAGAAGCAAAGGCAGACTGAAATTCAAAGATAATACGATGCATTTTTCTCTAGTGCCTTACAAAATTGCTACGGCAGCATTAAGATTGTCTGACTCAAAGTGTTTCACTCCTGTGCTTTACAAGAAAGAAAAGAAAAAAAAAAGAAAAAGTGCTTTATGAAATTGTCTTTCACACTGAAATCCTGTATGGCTTGAAGTGAGATTTAGGAAACAAACAGCAAAAGACATTCTGTAAGTAGTGCATTAGCTATGTTACGTTATCAAAGTCTGGTTGGGTTTGCACATGTTTATTTGGGGCAGCTTTTGTCATTTCCAGTTATGTTTCAAGCATAAGACCAAAAGCTACATTTCGAGACAGGGACCGCAGACTTTATTATTTTCCTGTCCCACATTATAGTCAGGAAATCATGTATACTAATTTCACTGTCCAGGGAGAACATCTTTATTATCACACCGAGACAGAGAAATGCTGTAAGCCTGAGAAGGAGATTACCTCCATTAACAATGCCTCCTCCTTACCTCTAAGTTGATTTCAGGTAATTGGATTCCTGCAGCCCTCTCCTTCAGCCTCCTAAGACCCTTCGTGTGAAAGGTGAACAGAAGGGTTAAAATTATACTTTCTTCGCTTAAATTATGTAGCAGATTGCTAGAACAAATCTTTTGCTTCCATGTTTCCGAGCTTTATATAGATATGAAAATAAATCTGTAGGACAGATGTGTATGGGAATGCCACAGGATAGCTGAAATCAAGATGTTAGTCCTGAGTCATACTGAAGGGTTTTTGCTCTGTGTTCAAGAAACACACTAGGTCTGTATTGTACCAAAGAACAGAAATACAATTTGGAACTTGCAGATAATAATACCTTTGGGGAGGTATTGGTGGGGAACTCACAGAGTCTAGAGAGCCCTGAAATGTGATTTAGGAATGAATTGGCTTTCCCCACCAAAAAGCAACCTGGAATCACCACTGACACAACTTCTACACTCTTTGGGCTCTAACAACTGTGGCTCAGTATCAAAATGCTTTGTGATGTTGCTGTATGTCCTCCCAGTGATTCCTTGGCCTCAAAAGCCACAATTTAACCCAGCAAGTCTCTAATGGTCCTGCCAACAGGCAGCTTTTATCTTGCAATTACCTCTTCAAAGATGCAATAAATCACCTAGTGCATATACAGCCAGACAGCAATTATAAGGGCATGATTTCCAGAGGTGCTGCACACCCACGGCCTCCATCCTTTACAGCTGTTAGACCATTCCTGTAGAAAAATCAGCCCTTTGCTTACATATTTCTCTCTTTTGTTCTGACACATCTATGAGTAAGGCGGGTGCCTGGCAGGAGACAGGAATGGAAGCTGAGGGCAGGGTGCAGGGTGGGGGCTGAATGACTACAGCATACTAGGAAAGCTCAGAGGTTTAACAAAGCCTGACATGAGATTTGCCAGATGGTTCTGTACCGGATTGTAAAACTTTAAACTAATCTTCATTTAAGAGTTTTAAGGGCTGTATCCCTCTTATAAAGCCTCTTGCTCTTTTGCCTGGTTGATTCTGGTAAATTATAGATCAGACTTTAGAAAACTGCTTCCATGAACAGCAGCTCCTTAAATCTCAGCTAAACTGAGCAAGAAGATTACATGTTATTATGATGTAGCACAGCAGGATTTTTGTACAGCAAACATAATGATGAAGAGAAGGATAAAACTATCATTCTGTGCAAGGAGGTCATCCATAGAAGAACAATGCTTTTTATACAGCTAGCAAATCCATACATACATGATGAATCTTCCCATGGCAAATCCTTTCTCTTAATGGTTCTGTAAAGAAACCCAGGAATAAGCAAAACATAGATCTGTATTTCAGCATTCAATGATCAAACATCTTACAGGAAAGGAGATCAATTTGGGAGAATTGATTCCAAACATGACCAGAAAAAGACTCTATATGAAGGGCAATTTTAGGATAAATGCATCCTATTGTTTTTATGCAAGGAGAAAAGATTTCCTCTGAAACTCCACTGAAGTGTCAGGTACTGTCTTTGGTATTAAAAGTCAAAATGCTCTCTAATCTTACAAGTGTGCATATATATACACACTTTTAATTGCAAATCAAATACAGTTCACATGGAAAAGCACAAATCAAAGTCAGTATATGGAGGGGTAGAAATTCTCTCCACCTGCTGTCAGTATTTGCACTCTCACACAGTATCTTCACAGCTGGAATCATACTAAAAGGAATTTCTAGACTGCAGACACTAAGTGATGACAAAGCTGAAGCAGGGAGAACGGAGAAGAAAACCAAGTGCCTGGTAACTAGCAATAGAGAAAAAAAAATAAATCAAAAAATCGAGGCTGAGAACACAGAGTTCCAAGACTTGACACAGTCATTTGGTACTGAACTTGTGAGCTAACCACCTTCTGAACAGGTGATGCAAACACTTAAGTCTGTTCAGCTTTAAGTCAGCATTTTCTCTTTCTGGACATGATTGTCAACGCCATGTAGTAATGTCAAATGACCTCCCCTTTCTCTCTCTCTTTAATTGAAACACGATTTCCCAAACATGAAAGCTTTTGACTTAAAAGCAATCAGGTGCGATGCTCGCAGCTCTGGTCTTTTCAAAATGTCACATGCAGGAATTATACAGATTTATCCTACAGCTCTCAGTAAGAACATCAGCACTTTGCAATGCCCAAGAAAATGTCTATGAGGGTAGGTTTCTCTAAGCTCCCTTGTTACACTATTTTTATTACATTTAAGTAACCATCAGACCCTGTGCTACACTTCTGTTTTATCTTGCACATCACTGCAAAGCTTAAACGAGTTTCCCAGATTCCAGAAATGATAAAAAATTCTTAATTTCCCAATCAATGCACAGGTAAATTCCTTCTGGTAGAAGAGAGGCATTCCCACAAGTTCAGATAATCCTAAAGGTGCAACATTACTTTAAGTTGTGTAAACACAAAACTTCTTTCAGTTCGTATATGTAAAAATCTTAGTGGTAATAGCTGATAAAATATGCTCACACTACATGTTCTGACTTGAAAGTATTTACATACATAAACCTAATGTGACATTATATGCTAAGGTATTCTTACATCAAGTGGAAGGGGAAAAAAAAAGAGAACATAATATCAAACAGCTTGTTTTAGTTGCCTGAGCTCTACTTAGCTTTTAAAGAATGAATATAAATGTACACAAATCTGTTTTGTGGCTCAGATATAAAGCATCGTGTTAAAAATGTAGTACATGGTAGCAAAACTACGAAATTTTATATTCCTGCATATTTTCTCCAGACTTGTTAAAAGTCACATTTCTTGTTATATCCCTTCATATAAATAGCTTCTCTTTCTGTAGGTTATACAGGAAAACAGCATAGCCTCTGCCAGCATCCACCTTGTCCAAAGGGCTTGTCATCTTCTTTCTCTATGGCATGACTAAGATATACTTTATAGGAATCCAGGTTCTTAAAATGAACATTTGCAATTTAAATTGCTCTTTCTCTCTGAATATTAAGTCTGAATTGGATGTTAAAAGCTAAGGCTTCCTTGTTTTTTTCTTTACTAATCAAGCAAACTAAAATTACATTATCGGAGTCAGCCAGGAGTAGCCTGGACCTGGCTGGTGGAGAAGGGCCGGAACAGGAATCTCGCACGCCAATTACAGCCAGGAGAGAAGGGCTGACAATCCCCTACACTTTAAGCTTTGAAGTGTGGCAGAACTAAGCAAAATGTGCCACCTTAAATTAGATTTTTCCAGAAAGTTGATAAATAGGCTTACTCATAAAGAACAGAAAGACTAATCTGCAATTCTCCAGACATGAGAGACAACATGATCTATAGAAGCCTTGTTGGATGATCAGCTATTTTCATTTGATGTCATCCTATTTATATTCCTTATCCTTGGCTGCGACTATTTGTCTTATAAAGTATCTTTGATTTTTCCAGTGCATATTGTAGTTCTTAGCGTATGAAGTAAAATAAAAGGTGAGATTGTTCTTCAGGTGGCAAAGGGATGCCCAGAACAGGCACTTGTACCATAAATAATCCCTCGAGAGATAAAGAAGTGTGTTTGGAAATACCTTTTTTTCCTTATCAAATCTCTGAGTAAATTACTCAGCACATCCCCTAACCTATGGCACAGGCTTCAGCCTGAATGCAGACACCATAACCCATAAGATCGGGAGGAACAGGGAAACGTGTGTGGAAGTGACGAAGGGTAAGTACTGGCAAGAGTAGCTCCATCTCCCCTAAGGCAGGGCCACATAAGGGAGATCCGTTGCCCTGCCAGGAGTGTCTGGGGGCTGTATCAGTACTGCTTGTGAAAAACAGAGGAATCTTTTTAAAAGCACAGCCATAGGCAGTCATGTACTCCTGTTGTGTTACTCCACCTGTGCTCAGGACAATCCCAACTGTAGAGTAAAATACATTTAAAGTTGCATGACATTCCTGTTCACCAAAAGCAACTGGTGCCTCTCTGCAGCTTCTTCCCTTTACCCTGGATGTCTATGCACGTCGGCTTGGCATCAAGGCAAGCCAATATGAAAATACTTATTTATTTGTTCCACAGGAAAATTGCTATCCACAGACGTCCACAAATCTCACCACACTTCCCCTAACAACATGTTATACCAACCACACCTTCACATGGCAACAACATCAGCACAGATGAATGACTTATTGGGGTTACACAACCCGTGCTCACCCCAGGTCACTACAAAACTGGAATACTACTGTAACAGAAGGCAATTAGGTAAAGTTTAGAAGTAAAAATAATGAACACAAGAGGAAATAAACCTCATGCTGTCCATAAGTTTTATAAAGGAGGTGAGAATTAAGAATGTGAAGGGATCAGAGGAGATCTGCGTTGTTTAAACAATGGGCAAGGCAGGAGGAGTAATTCTGAAGTACTGAAGAACATTGACAAGTGGGTGTTATAGTGGTGTTAAGGATGTCTAAACTTAATCCTGGGAGGTGTCTTCACTTAAGATAAATCAGTTTCTGACTGTCTTCTACAAGCTGCACTGTACCTGAGTCCAAGCGCATTCTCACCTTCTATCTGAAAGTTAATTTTAATCCTGACACATAGTTTCTCAAATGCATTTCCTGACACTTTTTATATTTTCTATTTTATCTTCTGTTATTCATGAATTATTGAACAAGAGATTGTTTTTCCCCCCTGGGCCAGGACAGGGAAAAGAGAAAAAGACAACCCAGAACATAGTATCTCAGACGAAATCTTCCATAAATCTATGATTGAATTACTTTATGCAGGTCCACTTCTGCTAATAATGCCTGCAGTGGAAAACTTTTCAAGCCCAATCCTTTTGTTTTATAAAAACAATAATGAACTGATAATAGCATCACTCCTTCAGAAACATCGTTTCCCTCATTTTAAAAATGGCAAACCAAAGAGTAGATTCACACATATAGTAACCTTTAAAGCAACAGACAATTTTTATAATGAGAAGACAAGAGACAAAAGGCCCCCTCTGTGGCAAGACTGGGAGGAATACTGCTGTCATCAATACACTGGAAGCAGATAATGTACAAGACCAGACTTTGGAAGATGCCATTGACAACAGTTGGACGTCCACACACACGCCCCCTCGCTCTCAGATTTCCAGAGCCCCTCCTGATTCCAAACGCGCTTTATGAAAATGCGTTTGAATTTTGTCATGCATTTTTACAAAGCATACTGTTACATTGTAGAGGACACTTCTTAATCAATGGACTCAATTACTACCACTAATTCTACTTCTGCATCTGACTTCCTAGCAGTACGGTAGGGATACAGTGCTTGTGCACCCTGAGGGGATGGGTTTGCCAATCTGATACCTCCATTACAAGGTCTGGCTCTAAGCAGGTGCCAGGAATATGAAACTCTGGGAATTTCAGCAAAAGTTTTACCAAATTATTTTTAATGCTGAATCCAGAACATGTTAATGTGTACACGTACCTGGTCTGGATTCGTTCTAGCTAGGCTAAACACCAAAGATAGCAAAGATGTGATGGCAAAGATGTCAGCTTAGAAAGAAATACAGGAAGCTTTGCAAGTTCGGTACTCCATACTTTCCACTAGTACTTTACACAAAAAGTAGAAAACCTGGAATTTCTAGTTTCAGGTAGATAAGGCCATAAATGCAAATTTAGAAAAAAATCAAGGATCCCTTCAAACTATCCTCTCTTGTTTATTTTGTAGAAAAAAAATACAACTTAGTGGATTAAGGAAAACAATATCAATGGAGCTACTGTTTTGTACAGAGAGCTCTTATGCACATCAAAGAAAAGAGCAGTTCGCTTATCATGGGGAATGGCTTCAATTCTTCCAGATGATATATTCCAGGAATAATATCAGCTTTTAGAAAGAGTTAATGAGATAAAAAATCTCTGAAGCATCATTCTGATGGAAGTTGAGGGGGGTTTGCATTCCTCACTTATCATAAGAGACTTGCAAATAAACATTTGAAGCATGTGAAAAGCAATGGCAAAAATCACAGAAAGTGGCCATCATTGGATTTCTAAACTATTTACACTGAATTGCTACTTGTGTTGGATTAAGCACACTTTCAGTGAAATAATATATGGCGGTGAAATCATACACAGTCACCTCTTTCATTAATTTATTTTAAAGTCTGTTATTCTGTCCATATGCAAGAGACTGGGAATAATTTCACTTATAAAGATTACAATAATTTTCTAAAGGTTATGCAAGTCTTGTGTGATCATCTCTAATACCTGTGATTTGTGTATTCCATTAAAAAAGCCCATTCTGTTATCTCAGGATTATTGTACTAAACCTCCTGGTGTAAATTCAAAATCTTAAGGGATAGGAAACACACTCATAACTTACATGACAGCGGCCCTGAGACCTTTTCAGATTTGTTCTCTACGTTCTTTATTATTCGTCTTCCTACACCTTATGAAATACTACTGACATGAAAAACATCTGAACTCACTCTAAATGTCTTTTATAGGGAAAACACTAGTCCAAAGCTCAGTGCAAAAAACCCCACAAACTAATGGCCTAGGTCAATATTCCTCATTTTTACAGAATTTTTTTTTTTTAAATGCAAGTATATCTTAATTATTACTTGAGGATTGAAACATTATCAACAAGATAAACCAAAGAAAAGTTATTTGAATTATCTTTCTGAAGAAAGAAAACGTGGAACACTTTTTGTTCCACCAGCCTTTAAAAATTCTTGTCAGTCCCACTGCAATATAAAGATAAACCACCATTATTACAAGAACATGAAGCTGTTACTATCTATCTATACATAAATAAAGCCCCAGTGTTCAAAGGTAAAAATAATATTTCTCCTTTCTTTACTATTCTGGTCTTATCTCAAAGGGAGCAGTTGGCAAAAAAGCAGAGGTCGCATGCAACTTGTTGACTGAACCAAATGGAATTTTCTAGGCAGCTGCCAGCAGTACAGACAGCCTGGTTGCACATACACACCAGCTACTCTTCCCCTTCCTCCTCTACGGAGCTGAGCAGATAACTGCTGCTCAGTGTAAGTGAAGTGGAACTCATAGAGCAAACATCATAAACTTTTCATGTCCTTCACAATTTCTGTGTTCCATTCGGATGCAGCAGTGTACCCGGCGCAAGCCCACTCAGAAGATTTATGTTGGCCAGACCAAGGAACCTCTGCTGACAACATCCCAAACCAATCCCATCTTGTTTCTTCAGCAAACAAAGTGTTGGAATCAAAATGAAAACGAGAAGAATGAGAATGCCACCGCTGCTCAGTTGCTGGGTGTTAAAGAGACACCACTGATTAAGATGTTAACTGAAAAGCCCAAAAAGATAAACCTTTTGAAACAGGGAATGAAAGACATTTGTTCTCTTTTGTAGACATACAGCGATTACACGACAAAAATTTAACCACCACAAATATAAAAATCACAGATAAAATAATTAATAATATGGTAAATGACACACAAAGAAAATGACATAAAAGGTTTTCCTCAAAACCAGCTGCTTTTGATAGCAAAATGAGCACGTGTCACACGACTGATGTTAGACAAAAGATGTATCAATAGGGATGGAGGAAGAGCTCTGGAAAGCTGCAGATCAAATAAAAAAACTGCAAAACTCTTTTCTGTGTTAAATATGTATGATACACATAAAATTTAAGACAAGAGACCTAATCCTGCCTTGTCCTGAATCTTGTGAGGCAGTAATTCTACGTAACTCCACATCTCTCTCATAGTAATGCTTAAAGTACCATGTCACATCAGTGAATTTTGAGACTCCTTTTAAAGCAGTCTTAGAAAGGCCAATAGCAGAAAATAGGAGATAGCAAAGTATCATGACATATTCTACTTCAATTCTTAACACATCAATGAATCGCAATAAAGATTCATATTACATCTCCCTTCCCTATTACCTAACTCATCACAGAGAATCTAGAATCACTGGTTACTAGACAAAAAGCCAGTAGTACAGAATTCATATTTCAGCTTCCCTTCAGACTATACCTACAACTGGAAGAACTATTATAAAATCACAAGATTTTTAGGATAAAATCCACCACAGGGGATTTACAAATTTTTCCTAAATTTACCTCTCAGAGAAAAAAATTCTACCGTAGCATAAGATACCACTGACTTTAGGCAAACCAGTTCGTTCCAGCAAAATTACTGTGGAAGTTTTTTATCTTAAGAGGCTAAAATGACTCTAAAGGAAGTTACACAGTTCAAGTAAAAACTTAGTCATCTCCTTACAAAAGTATGGTATTATATCTCAACCAGAAATCAGATTCACTTTAAGAAAATTCTAACATTTGTCTCCCAGATACATATTGGGATTTGCCTTTTTTTCTCCCTTTCTTTTTTTCCTCAGTCCCCATGAAGCTATTTCCAGTTTATAGAATTTCTTCAAGCAATTTTCTGCCAACAATTGGCTTCTTTAATTTACCTCTATCATAAATTCCCAAGCACAATAGTAGGTTCTTTGCTGCTTTGAGATCTGCATTTAATTCCACATTCCTTCCTTTCATTTCAGAAACACCTGCCTTTATCTACATGATTTTACTTTGGGGCATCATTTAACTTAGTCTTCCCTAGCCACAAGTCCTAGCAGACCCTCCCACAAACTCCTCACTTCAGTAAATTGATTTGCTGTCTCCTCTAACTATCCTTCACAACAAATCAATCTGGACTCCTCCAACTTTTCTGAAGGCTTACCTCCTGCCTGCAAGAGAGAAGTTGTAAACATCCTTCTTCTTCTGTATTTGTCCTGGGCAGTGGAGAAAGATTCATTTTATACTAAGCATTTGCCATCACCAGTGGATTCGGACACAGACAGTGGACCAGTCAGTGCTCCCAGTTTCATTGCCATCACCGTCCATCGAAGCTGGAAGATGGCAGGAACACCAAATATGCTGCCCCACACAAAGGAGTTACCTACATCAGTAGAGGTTCTCCACCTGCACACACAGTCCAACACAGACCACAGTCAGACCTTCCCTTAGGATGAGCCTTTCCAACTGACAGTTTTCAAACACTTCTTTCCACTTTCCTTGCTGTCACAGTGTACCAGAAATATCGTTGAAGGATCTAGGACTTGATCTCAACTAATGACTAGAAGTGGCCACACAAAGAAATACTGTTACAAAGCTCCACTGAGAATATCTGCTGTACCTCAACAATCTGGAGCGTAATTAAGGACCGAGTTGTTCAGACATTCTGGAGTAAGTCAATAACTCAACTTCACCTGAGACAGTTTTGTATCTTGGAAAGAAGACAACATCATTAGATAGGTCAGAGAGGCAGGAAAAAAACAGGTAGGGATAAGGCAAACATGCTGCTCCCACAGATATATTAAAATGAATGACATTGTTCATCTTAAAAGAAAAGCACAACACAGGAGGATATACCCACTGATACACACACTGTATGTGTAGGTCAACTAAATCATATGGTGACTGCGCACAAGATTCCTGTTCAAGGGGTGAGAGAAACAAGTTAAATTATGTTGTTTTTTGAGGGAATAAACAAAGTATCTGGTGTGGTGTGTGGTTGGAGTGTTGAGCACGTCATGGATTTCACTAAGTGGCATTAAAGAGTAACAATATTCAGAGCTATAATAATTAAGACAAAATAGACACGAGCCCCAGAGAGCAGGGCAGAACCTTATTTTCCAGCACCTTTAAGCTATTCTAAGCTGTGGGAGTGAGATCTTTATAAGTGATAATTCCACCCCATGGCACTTCTCACACATTTTCCATAAACAACTCACATTTGCCCATTTTAGTTCTGGTGTACCTTACAGTTTAAGCAACACAGTGTTTCTTGTTTCTGCAGATTTGCATTTGTCCGCATGCGTTTGATGTAAGCTGGCAAATCATAGCTTGTCTCCAGAGTGAAGCAACCCCCTGAATAGCCCAAGATCTGCTGACAAACAGGCTATGCCAAGATGTCACTATGCATGTGCTCCAGTGACTTAGTAACTCAAAGAGCCTGAGGATGTGACTCTCCCAGCGTAGGCAGAGCACAACACGGCATTTCATGGTTCTCATCCCAACCCACGGCCAATAGATCTCATGACCACAGCACCAGCAAAACCTACAGAATCATTGAATCATTCAAGAGTTTTCTAAGTTACACAGTGCGGTAAACTGTGTTTTAGCAATAACAGAAAGTTCATGGAAGAATCCACAAGGTAGTAACAGAAGAGATGTCCTGTAGTTGCTAGAGTATGTTGTGATAGTCAGCTTCCAACCCTGTGTGTTAATATGGGAAAATTAGTTACTGACTCCGAAGGAAATCAATGAACTACAAGTTGTGTGAGAGAAAGCTGTAGGTTATGATACTTCTAACATGGATAAGTAAAAAATAATAATGTAGAGAAATTATTTCAGGGAACTTGAAAGTAAAAGAATTAAATGTGCTGGGGCATTAAGGTCAGCTCCCTAATGCACAGTAAGCATTCACTAGTGGAAAAAGCTTTTATGGTTTCCCAAGGCTCAACGTACACTCCTCTGCTTTTAGATGTCAACAGGTTCATCCTAACCATGCCCTTAGCATTCCTAAATCATCCACTTCATTATCAGCCAGTGCTGGCTGGCTGTGCGACAAATCTGGAGAAGTTAACTACCAGAGATAACGTCCCTGCTGCAGCACACCGTGCTGAGTGCGACACTTGCATTTCGGAGACTGCCCTCTGTGCCGAACGCAGAGACGGGATCACCTCGCTGAGAGGTGCAACAACTGTAAGTGCAAGCACCTTGGCCTTGTCAACCCAATGTGAAAAGTTGCAGCCAAGTTCATCAGGATCATTAACCTCTGCCCAGCACAGCAGGGAAAAGGCTCACACAGAGGGTACATGCTAGCTGCCCTCCACAGCTGCAAGCACAGAGCCAGGGGAAGTCACAATTCACATCTTTATATTCTACTAATACCCTCGCAAACCCTGATACTGGAGATGAAGCCAGACTGCTTATACATGCCCAAAGATTCTTCTAAAGCTGAAAGCGTCTCTCTTTCCTACTGTGTATTACTTCATAAATTGAGAGAATGATTCAGTGGAGGTTCACAGCATGAACCTCTTCCAGAGGAGGTTTCTCCAGCACAACCAGTCTATGGCTGCATCTGTCCCACCTTTGTGTCTTCGGTCCTGGTTTCCCAGTCTGGGGGTTTGCTGGAGTTCACAGCTTAGATTCATAATGTGTTTAGGTTTATTTCATGTAAAGATGACTTCTCATTTAAAGTTATTAATCCACGATAAAAAGTCACATGTAAGGAAAAGACTTCCAGAATCTGATTTTTACAACATTTTTATTGAGGCTGCATAAAGTTTTGTCTGTTTCTAAAGTTCTTACCAATATAAAACAAAACTATGAGATCCCATACCTGTAAATACCAGGATTTTACAGAAACCCAGGAATAAATGCCAATTTGCATGGAACTTGCACTCTGATGTCAGGCAGCAGGACAACCATGTTTTAGAGAAGTTGTCACCAAGGGACTTGTTCTGGCCAGACTAAGTTCGCTCACCACAAACTGGTAAGGGCAGGGATGTCCCACCAGTATGAAGTGGCATGCTTCATCCACACTTCGTAACAACTGTAGTCAGAAAGTAAGAATGAAGTATTTGAAATTCCCTACTCTTTCATTTGTGTTGGAGTAAAACCAAATGTCTCCACTCAGATGTACTTCCTCAAGGAATTCTCAAAACTCATCTCTGTGCCCAGTGCCTGTACGAAGAACAAAACGACCAGAGATGCTTGTGCTACTGTTTATTTATATTGCCTTTGTTACTGGGCTTCAGCATACCATAAAATATTAGTAACAATTAAAAGAATATGCATATTTTCTTACAGGGCATAATACAGACTGCTTATCAATTTGCAACTATTTTATCAATTTTTATAGTTTTAGTTTACAAATAAAAATGGTCCATATAATTAACATTTTTACTTGTACTTTTTACATCTATGCATATGTGCCAATTTAGGTAATAAACAGTGCAGGATCTTTCCGAGGTAAATAAGGCAATTAAAAGAATTTATACTGAAGTACTTAAACGTACAATAATTTTGTTTCAATTATGCAACTATTGTGAATTTTAACATCTCAAAGTGTCTAGATTTTATAGCTTTTTTTTTCTTTGGTTCAATCAAATAACCTTCTCCAGTCTCTCAAAAATATTTTAAACATCTGAGGTACAACATAATTGCAGAACTACAAAGACCCATTATGGCTGACATGGCACTAATAGTCCTTGTGGGTGTACCTTTATTTTAAGAAAGGATGAAAAACTTTTTGTTTTCTGGCTTTTTGTCAGAAACTGCATTGTTGTGGGTTTCTTTTTTAAAATCACGTTCAAGTACTTCCCTCCCAGCTTTTCTTCCTCTCTAAGCTGAAGAACTTCTTCACCATTTCAGATACAACAGAGCAAGTAGGCTTTTAACTGAACTGCCAGTGTTTAAATTACTTAACTAACCCTTCTTGCCGTAAAGGTTGAGCTTCAAATGTTTATTTAACGTCACTTACTCTTCTTTCCTTCCAGTTATCTATTACTAGCCATCTGGATTACCCATCATCAATAAAAATTGTTTTGTGCTGTCAGACAGGGGTCAGCATCTTGACAAGACTCTCCAACTAATTATATAGATTTACAATTACAACAGTGTAAAACACTTAACACCCACATGTTACAGCTGTAACTTACAGCCTATACTGAAATAATTACACCAGCCAAGACTGTTACATACTCTGTTCCTCCAAGATAAGCAGTGTAGGATCCTCTCACAATTACTGTCATGACATCTAAGGAGATCCATGTCCCAAATGTTCGATGAAACCATGAAATGGCACCCGGGCACTGACATGTGGACGGGAAATAGCATCACAGACACCTTCCCTCACCCCTTCACCCTCGGGTTCCCACTTGGGCTGGCCTCCAGGTACCCCTCTGGTACCTCAGAGCTATGCTCACCATCACCGCTTCTCTACAGCCATTTTTAAGTGCAAGCAGCAACAGATTTAACGATAGATTTCACCCACCCACCCAGAGAAGTAGGGCTGTATTTCAGCCATCCCACTAATCAGACACTGACAAGGAGAATTCACAGCCCAAGTGAAGTATAAAGCAACAGTCGTCTGGATTTTCTGATAAAGTAACCAGTGAGAAACATCTGAAACTCTGCTGGTGAGAGCACAACACGATTACTAAGCTAATACAACATTTCTACTCTGAAGTCTTTCAAGGCAACTGGAAACCTTCAAAAAGCACTTTCGGTGACTGCCAGGATGAATGGCTTCAGTAAATACATTTTAGAAGCTGGAAGATAAAGATCTGAATTTCTCTTTTGTCTGGAAAGGTTTGTCTTATATCCTCTTCCCTCTCCCCCTGCTGATGCCTCCAAAATACAAAGACTCCACAGAACTGGGGAAGTCACAGCCTTAGCTTGGTTTCCTCACAGTCTGCTTTTATCTGAAATCTCTTTTTTCATCTTTGCTTTCTCTTTGCACGTTTTAGCCCAATTCATCCTTACAGACAAGTAATGCCTGCTTTTCTTTTAAACCCAAAATGCTTTGTTTGGAAAAACTGCAGAGAGATCAAATTAGGACAGTATATATGCGTGTGTGTATTACCATTTTAATTTAAATAGGCTGTTAAGTAGAATAAGGCAGCAGCCTTTTCATTTCTCCCAACAGATGCTAATAAGAGAAAGATATGAATATTTTAAACCATAGAGGTCAACAGGTATTCCAAAGGTGCAAGTGTCACCATTGGAATAGGTGTACACGTCACATTACACACAGAGTCAGAGACTAGCCCCATGCCCAGTTATCACCAGTACACCTCAGTGTTGCAAACAGTGTTGGCATTTGAGCTTTCCTTACAGACCCCCGAACACTCAGAGTGAAAAGATGGTCTCTGCAGCATTAACTGGCCAGGCCTAGAACAGGTAACTTCTACCTATCTGCCTACTAAACTAACACGTGTTTTGTTTTTCTTTCTGGGTTGGAGATATTTTTAGGTATAAATGTACTTGGCAGTATTTTATAGTTCTTTCAAATGCAACTAATTAATTCTTCAAAGCACAACGACTACAGAGATATCAATGAATCAAATAATTCTCACCCTACATAAGGGCATTATTCTGAGTGGTTTTTCAATAACAGAAAGATAAATTGAGAGATTAAGTGAATTGTCCAAGGTGTTATGCTGAAAAATTCATAGGAACAGACTAAATAGAAATATTATCTCCTAACACCAAAACATTTAGCCTAGCAGACCAGCAATGCTCTAGATGAAAGGTACAACAGCCCTCCTGCACAATATCATGAGCACCTTGTATTTCTGTCATCAGGTACCAATGTAAGAAATGCTAATGAGCTCTCTTAAGTGGACAATGCCAGATATGGCACTATGGAGCAGTACGATGAAACAAAGCTGCTCAATGCCATGAATTATTTTATTCAGACAGGAAAATATATTTCCAGAGCAGATGCTTTAGCATTTGGGACTTAGATTAAATTCTTGAAAAGATAAATCTGAAAATACTTACAGTAATAGTGCAAATTCAGACTATATCAAAGTTAGTCACAACTGTTATGTTGATTTTTTTTATGCCAGTTCTAGCTACAACATGGAGTACAGCAAAACTTAAATACATGTGCTGTATCTCAGCTTCTGTATGTAGCTCTAATTTGTGTTAGAGATCTTGCAAATCAGCTCATTCAATAGCAAACACTCCATATTAGCAATAGCAGCTTTATTCATTTGACACAGAATTATTCAACCCGCTATAGACTACCTGATTTCAGCAAAGTAGTAAGAAGTCAGACAAAAAACTCTTCTCCACTCAAAGTACAAAGCATGGATCAAACAACAAAGAATAACCAAATAGGATGGAACCTAGGAAAGGTAAGGAGGTACTCATCTTGGAAGTATCAATCCAATCAAAAAAAAGGTAAAAACTCATCAGTAAAAAGTTCACTCTCTAAATTCAAAGTTTAGAAAGTCACTAATGTATTTCTGAAGAGATATTTAAACTTAGAAGAATATTTCCCACTCTGTTGAAGATCTCTTGCATAGCATACACAGTTTCAGAATGGTCATCATTTATTTTGAAGAATGCTTTTAAGAATAAACCACCAAAGTTTCAAAGAACTCCAAAGTTTCTGTGGATTGGGTTGTTTTTTTCTTTTTAGTTTTGGAAATTTGGGAGGTCTCGTGTAGAAGAATCAGTCTCATAGTAATTTGTCACGACAGCAGAAAAAACATTTTGCGAGAGTCTATAGCAAGACACCTGCTTCTTTTGCTTAGAATCAAGAAAAGTGTAAGAGTGATGCTTCATTAATGCCTCCTTTCATAATGCTGAAGTTATTTTTTAAAGTGTACTTCCTCTAATGGAATAGATGACTTCTTTGTCTCTGTGACTTTCTTTCCCAACTGCACGTACTTGGTATGAAACATAGCTCCGAGGCTGTCAATTGAGCTTGAAAGTTAATGTTCCTGTAAATCACCAACTGCCAAAACGAGTTATACCATTTACCTTGTGACTGTTTTTTGAAAGTTATCATTGAAGTATTTTGCTAATCGCACTTCAGACCCTGTTTGTCTCCCAAGCCTGTATGGCCAGCAGCCATTCACGTATACAAGACTGAACAACAGGACTGCACACTCGCTGGATCAGCAGTGTTATGGTAAGCCATTAGTGTGCTACACCAGTGATGGATTTCAGAACTGAAACTGCCATGAATCATGTCATTAATTTAAGATTCTCTCTCCATACCAATGCATCTTGCAGCAGAAGAGCCAGAGCAAGAGCACAGTATTTCAGAGAAGTGCTTCCCACAGCACTGAAGAGGTGAAATGAAGGGGTTTCGTTCTTTAAACACACAGCTTAGACAAACAGGTTTGCAATCAGAAATCTTCATCTCTTTTTCTTTATAGGATTCTCCTAGATTATTTGTTGGCCTCCTTTTACACTCCTCCCTAAACCTACTTATAAAAAACCCAACAATTATGGTACTGCCTTAACCTTATGCAATGGGAGTAATTGGAGTTCAGGAAGTGTTAGAAGAGCAAGCGTTGCTCTAACCCAACTCAGCAGCCAACGACAGACATTGTACAACAGCCACATGTTCCTAAGCTTCAACGAACATAGTATTTCAAGTTCATGATTGTAAGAGACAAAGTTTAATATCAATGTGGAGGACAAAGCTCAAACACCAGAAGAGACTGAAGCCTCTGAAATGGTCAGAGCCTGGAGTACAGCGAAACGGGTGGTCACCAACATCAGTGGTTTGTCCTGTATGTGTTTCAGGAGTTTCAGTCTAGCTTCAGGTTTGCCCTCTTGTTAACAACCAGTCTTCACTGCAGCACAGAAGGCGTTCTCTGGAAAGGTATCCAATGTATCCTTCACTTGACTTTTACCTAAAAACAAATCCTATTTTCGCTCTCCTCAAACCATTTCACAAAATGAAGTGAGGCACATTAAGCAGAGATTACTGTCTGAAGAAACCGAAGGTGCAGATGCACCTACTGCATCCAACTGGAAAATTTGGGTACATCTTATCTTATTCTATCTAGTATTTCCTAGTTTCTAGTAAACATTTTTTTCAACTTAAGATCAGTTAAAATAATCTGATTGCTCTTTTGTAATTATAGTTTTCAATTAAGCAACCCCAGAGAGAGTAAAGTAAAGCACAGAGCAAAACCCATCTCAGGTTGGGTATGTTTGGTAAATAGGATATTCACCTTATTATTGCCAGGATGCCATTTATGGAAACACTGTGCCAGGATGGCACAGGAAGGTCTGGAACTGCTCTAGACAGCGAGGAAAAAAAAAATCTGCCTCATTCTGATTTCAATAGACAATATTTTTTTACTGAAATTGTATCTTTTGAATTATATCCTCTGCTTTCCCCTTTAAATCAGCAGAAGCCCTCATGTTATTACAGAGCTATGAACAGCACTTCAGCCACCATCACATCCTAGCATTGTCGTTTCTTCCTCATGCTTATTATGGGTCATATTTCTACCTAGATTGCAAGATTATGGTACCTTTTCTGGCTAGCAAGGAGTAGTAAAAACAAAACATAAATAATAGAGCATGCACCTGAAATCAGGGTATTTGAGGAAAGGAAGAGGTAGGTACGGATTTTAAGTGACAGGGAACTGATTACTTTAATGTTCATAATAATAAGACCTGTCAACAGAATAAGGAATAGAGTCATCAGTTTACTACCAGCAGTGACATTTCTTATTGTCATTCAGCAAATTAATTGCCTCTTTTGTCAGGTATGAATTCCTTTTAACAGAGATGTTAAAGGCAATGTGCCTGGCCAAGAAGATACTCTGATTCTTAGATGTTTCCCCCATTTACTGAAGTTCCTTTTCAAGTTTATAATTTATGCTGATATCCAAGGAACTATTGGGTACTTGCTTTCCAGAGCAGAGGATAGAAATAAGACAGAAAGCATTATGAAGCAATTTGCCAGCCTGTATATAATAACCTAAAGCATGTATCTATTTCTTCTTTAGAGAACAGGAAACATTTAATCATTTCTGAAAGACCTACTTATCAAACTGAATTACTTTAAGCATCCTCCTATAAATCACAAAGAAAAAGTATTTTATGGTTCCAGAAATGAAGCTGCTATTGCAACGAGTGGAAATGTTAGCAAACAAACATGTTCTGTTGCTCTGCTAAATTCTGCAGACTCCCCTAACTTCACAAGGGCTACTTTGTGAATAAGATTTTTGCTAAGCAATATTGATCAGTCAAAAAAAAAAAATTCATAAATCATTAACATCTCACCTTATTAAGTCTAGGTAATCCACCTTTAGGAGATACAGATGGTTCTGAGGAAGTCTTTCTGTCTTCCTGAACTTCTGCTCTTTTTCCAGGCACACACTGAAGCACTTTCTTGTGTCAGTCATGAATGATCAAACTTATAAAATTATTCATATTGATCAGGATTGACTTCTTTTGCATTATCAGGCAAGGCATCAAATTGCCAGCCTGTAAACAGGAATCATACCAGACTGAAGAGATATTACTTACAACCACCGATGCGGTTGTATTAAAGAGGCCTCCTAACATTGCTCTGTGACTTCTATTTAGAAAGAAAAGAATTCTCAAGAATTTAGTGTTTCCCTCAGTAAAGCACTTAGGTACGTTCTACATGGCTATTGAGCAGTCAGTCATTTTTTTCTTGTCATTTGCTTTAAAAATCAACAACATGTATCACCTTTACAAAACAGCAGCTGAGATACAGGCTGTGCATAGCTAGAGTACACATGTTCATCAGGAAAACACCCAAGTTAACAAAACCGAAATGCCTAAAATGTCGATCTCTCAGCCAGAAGACATGTAAGATCCCACACACAATGGTTCCACTCCCATGAAAAGGTTTTAAATCACAATTTTCATGTAAGTACCTTCTCAGAAGGAGGGAGGCCAGAAGGCACAGCAGCTGAGCAATTAGGGGTTATCCCTCCCAGTCACAAGGCTCATGTGCCATTACCAGTAATCACAGTTAACTGCAAGATTGGAAATGAGAGCTGAGCCACTGTGCAGGTCTCTGAAAAGCAATGAAACTACCTGTGGAAGTATGTCCTATGGAATGATCTTCTGTGATGTTATAATGTTGCAGCAGTGCACATGGACACAAGATTGCACACAGTATATGTAGATAACCAGTGTGCCAAAAAAGTGCCTGAAAACATCTTTCTTGTAGTCCACATGCAAATCTGGACACCAAAAATGAGTGAACAACGTGAAGTGTTGAACAATAACATTATAATTTATCTTCAGCTACCACCAACTGGCTTACACCTAATTTTAGCTAAAAACTACCTTAATTTCCTTCAGAATTCCTCTGGCACTAAGATAGCCACAAGTTATGATTGGGTATCAACAACCTGAAATAAATTTAGATAGCATAAGATGAATTGAGAGAACACTTTTAAGCTGGTACTGAGTTGGGGATGTTGGCACTCAATTCAGCTGTAAAGAGAGATAAAATCCACCCAGTGATTTTCCCAAATGAAATGCTAACCCTTAAAAATTCATGGTCTTGAACATAAACTACAGAAAGGGTAAATGTTCAGTGAGCTCTACACAAAAGACCGCAAACTTTACAGATTCAATTGGATATTAAACAAACAACCACAGATTCAGTCTTACTAACTCAACATCATTGCCTGTATTTTTCCTTCTAAAGTAACTCGTAATCTAAAAATATTTAATTTGTCATTTTGAAGTTAAAAAAAAAAATCAAGGGAAACTAAATAAAAAAGTATCTTTCATACTCCTTTTTGCCCTGGAATAAAAGAAATTTATTTTAAAAATGAAAGTTTTAGTGTTTTTCTGTGTTAGCACATACCTACAGGTATCTGGGAGAATTAAGTTTTAGTTATTTGAGAAATATGTTTGCAATTTATTTTCAGTGAAATGATAAAATTCTATAGGGTATATAAGAAGTCCATCAAGCTGCCACTTGAGAATATTTCAAAATAAGCTTTTTATGACTTGATGCTGAGAAGGTCTATCCCAAACAAGGCCACCTCGATAACTCACACAGGCTCCCCTGGGGTATCACTGCCTCTCTGGTAAAAATCACCCTCAGTTCTCAATAAGTCACCCTCAAACTTCATCAGAATATTACAGAGGTTACCAGAACTTTCCCAACAGATCCTGATATCAACACACCAGTGACACCTACAACAAAAGGCAGTTTAGTTTAGCTGTGTATCTTCAGCATGGAACAAAACACAGCATGAGAACAGTTAAACTAGTTCAGAGTCTCCCAAAACAATGGCTGAATTCCGTGACTATTAACGAGAACTCTTGCTTTCTGAATATACAGGCAGGATTTTTTTTTGTAACCTCTTTACTGCTACTTCACAATTCATTGCACTTTGTTACTGAACTCACTTCACATTTTAAGCCATTTCCAAACACATTTTGTTCAGAAGGCTTCAAATTGAGAAGAAAACAGAACTTGTCAGTGGACACAATATGCCCTAATTTAGATACACAGCTAATTTAGGATGGAAGAGGTTTATTCCACTTTCCTTCTTGCTCCTAAGTTCAGACAGCACGATGGCTGTAATGAATCTGTTTTCACTAGGAAGAGTATTCAGGAATCATTTTCCCTAGAGAAGGATATTTTTCATGCATTCAAAAGTGACAATTCCTCTGCACTTTCACAGAGGCATATTATGACTACATGACTTAATACTGATGCTATTAAACAAAGTAAATCTTTTCCTGGTTTCAGTATTGTCAATCAAGTGTTTCCACAGTGCCATAGCAGGAGCTAACCTTCACTGGAGTACTCATCTGCATGCTGTGCTGCTAACTCTGCACTATGAGACGGGCAGGTGGAAAGCAAGTTGGGCATTTGATTTTTCAGTTGATATCCAGTCAACATAAGCAAGGTAATGAACAATCAACCCTGTGCCTTCAGATGGATTACTTGTATATTTAAGGTCAGAAACATAGCCTAGCCACAGACGGATGGAGGCACAGCTGAACTGTGCGAGCGAGCTGTTGTGTTGGTCTCTAGTTATGCTGCATGTACCTAAGGCTTCACGCATTTTTTGCGCCCTTGGAATCAAGGAATAGGCTGCCTGAGGCAGGCACAGATCTGACACTTCACTATATTCTTTGTATATTATATTTCAATAGGGGACTACTTTAACATTCCAATAATATGTATAAAATATGTATAAATGTCTCTATGACATTCCTGTCACCAAAGTGTAAAAAGTCTTTTCCTTCCTTAACCATAATTAATCATCATTATCAGTATCCCACTAGGACACAGACACATTTTTATCATTAAAAATTTTGGTATTTTAAGATGGGGAAAAAAAAAAAAAGATATAAATTGGTTGTGATGAAAATACAGGAACTGGTATGACTGAGGCAGGTTTATAAGAGGAACACTGATTAAGCTCCTGAAAGGATAATGATTATGATCCAACAAAGTGCTAAAAACAGTTTCTCAGCAGATACTCTGTGTTACAGAAAAAACCTACTTAACTAACAGAGCTACCTTGAAATGTTCTGAACTATTTACCAGAGTCAAATATTTCACTCTGATCAGTAAGGTATTCGTTACTGGTATTAGAACTCCCAGAAATAATAGTTGTGAGGATACATATGCAGAAGTCAGAAAGGACCTTGAAATCCCAGAAACTCTTGTGTTTAGTGTAAGAATAAAAGCAATGTACCCTGTCACATTAATGCATAACTGAACAACATAACTGGCTTAGAATTAAAATTTTCACCTTTAGCTCATGTTTTTCAAGATAAAATGAGTAATACAAGGGTGATTTAATTGCAATTAGTAAATCAATAAAAAAATACTAAAAACATTGTGAAAGACCTTTAAAATTGATGCTGTCCACAAATAGCCATGAACTACATAGAGAAACGTATCGTACCTCTTCTGAGCTATTTCACAGAACAAGGTGTCTGTTGATTGTTTTGTCCATATGCTTTACAAGTATGACAACATTCTTTGGGTCTGGCATTGTTAAACAACTTACCTGAGTTATTAACATTAAGGAATGTTAAATATAAACTTGACTACTTCTATATTACAAGCATACAATACTTAGCATAATAATTTATGTAAGCTTTGCATGACTTTAAAAGGAAGACCTAATTAAAGAGTGTGCATTTAACAGATCTATTTTTACCTGTATCTAAATCAAGATTTAATTAATAACCTTTTTGAACTAGCACTTAAATTTTGCTACTGTTCTTCAAGGTGTAAGGAACTCCACACTTGAACAGATTCCATGCTCTGTACCTCCTCAAAGATAATTACATTTGCATTGTACAGCCATAACAAGAGACTGTGTACTTATTTACATAATATGGATATTGTCATAAATATCACATTGATCCAAGTCTCCAAAGAAATTGATAAAATCTAACTCACACAAAGCCACTAAAAGGCATACTTCCTCAGCTCTGAAAAAAGAGTCACTTCGGCTTAGGAAGCCTTCAGTTCTTGCCACAAGAGCTATGGGATTTAAGGTAAGAGCTGTACATACGAAAGTCCAGGTTAACCTTGAGTTGTAAGTGTGGTGCCGATGGGTGTCAGAGTTGCATCTCTGCCCACCCAAAGCACTCAGAGCAAGGGTTCCCTGGGAGACCCAGGAGCTTCAGCGCCTGCTCACCGGGCAGATGACACCCACCAGCAACCCTGAAACATCATTTCAGCATGTCAAACGTATAGTTAGTTTTCGGTGTATGTGTACTTTCCATTTATCCAACAAATTAAAACTACTTCTGGGAAAAACAAAAACAAAACAAAAAACCTCCAACCAATCAACCAGCCAAATAAAAAACATCCACAGAAAACCACCAGCAAGGACAACTGCTTCAGAAAATACAACCATGACTTAGCAGTCTACTCTGTCAGCTTGAATTAGAACAAGTTTTAACAGCAGCAGCATCAACAAAATGATCAAAACATGTCTCAAGTATTTTGGTCTTCTATTTAGGCATTGCACGTTTAGATTGATGAATAACAATTGCAAGATTGAGAAGAACTGTGTCAGTGTGATTTTAGGTAAGTAAACAATCCGAAACAAAGATTGCAGGGGAAAAAAAAAAAAAACAACAAAAAAAACAGAGAGAGAAAAGGAAAAAACCAACAAAGCCAAAACACTAGAGACTATGTTTTTAGCTTTCTCTAAGTTGACTGAGACGTTTTCAGCATTCAAAGCATTCATGAAGTGCTCATGAAGTGTAACAGAAGCTACATAAGCAAACATAAATCTGCTGTATCGCATAACAACCTTAGGGAAAAATCAGTTCTTCTGCTTGAAGCTCTTCAGGTACAATATTTGAAAGAGCCAAAGACCAGTTCACACAAAACTAAACAGTATTAGTTCCTATCATTGTACTCCTACTAAAGTATTAAAGAATAAACTACTCTGTATTCAGGTTGTTAAGATATGCTTTTGGGGGACAGTGTTTACTAGGTGTTGCTGTGGGTGCCTGTTTTTTGCTCTTGCCTAACCACGGGGCTTGTGGTCAGTGAACATCCTCCCCAATACCCTGCACAGCAACATCACTGCAGGCATCTTCTATCTCTGGAGATTCCTGACTTATCCTGGTTGCAAATACCCTGCAAACACATCCACTGAAGGACTTAATCTTGAAAAGGAACCGGTGCTGAACTTGCTAGAGGTTTCAGAAATCAATCATACCAACAGTTATGTTTGAACCAAAAAAAACCAACCCTCCCAAATGTGAGTTTCTCACCAAGTACATTAGTATTTTTACACTTACAAAAACCTGGAAGCAAATAAAGAAGAAATAAAACATCTAGATACCAGCTAACAATTGGACTCCATATTGACTGTGGTTGCTGAAGAATTAAAACAAACATTCCCCCTCCCACCTTCTCAGAGCTTCTTCCCTGGAAAGCTGTTTCTCATACTGCATCTTTTTCTTTAATTTTACAAACATGGTGCACACGTCCTATTTTAAACACATGCTTTGATGTGTTGTCCCTCCAACAGGTATCAGGGTAGTTGAAGTCCTCCATGAGGACCAGGGCTTCTGAACATGAGGCTGCTCCTATGTCTCTCCAGAGGGTCTCACCTGCTCGGTCTCCCTCGTCAGGTGGTCTGTAGCAGACCCCCACTATAGCCTCACTAGTCCCTGCCCTCCCTTTAATCCTGACCCATATGCTCTCAGTGAGCTCCTCACCCATCTGCAAACTGAGCTCCATGCTGGTCCCTGACATGGGGCCACAACCCCTCCTCCTCAACCCTGCCTGTCCTTCTCAAAGGCCTAGTGTCCTTCCATCCCAACTCCAGCCACAGGAGTCTCCACGACACTGAGGGGATCACAGCCCTGCAGATGCGCATACAGGTCCAACTCCTGTTTCCTGCCCATGCTATGTGCACCTGCAGAGAAGCATTGACACAGGGCCCTGCAGAAGCCGGCTGGAGTGACTGTGATTCCTTTGTGCATCACTCTGGGCACTCTCCTGCTGACCTCTGATCCTTCTCCCGGCTCTGTGCATCTACTGCTGGCACTGGCCTCCACTAGTAGGAGTGGGATTCACTGAGGTTCCCCCCCCACCCCGCCCCGGGAACTTTTAAATGGAGCTGAGAACAACAGCAGGCACAATGAAACTCAGGATTTGCTTATTTATGCTGTGTGCAAAGCCACAGATATCACAGGAAAAGCCCATCACAAGATACAGCCCAAGAAATAATGCTTTGACATTCTCTTGGAAAAGCTGTAAGTGAAACATCTCAGGGCACCCAAGCCCTCTGGAATACTCAACGTGCTACTTGTACCTTGTGAAGGGGACAGCACTCTTCCCAGCTGCCAAGGTACAGTGCCAGCCACAGACTGCATAATCACTCACAATGCTTTCCAGAATGAGCCTGGATGGGAAGGCCTGGGAGACAGCATCAGAGTAAACCAGGTGCAATATTGAGATGCCAACAACTGGCAACTGCTTTTACCCATGCTACTGTCATACGTACACTGGTGTCGTAAGGATAGATGGGGTATGGATACCACACCTAGGAACAGAGCACAATACAGAAGGACACGAAGCCCAACTACACTGCAGCATTAGGTCTATTGAAGGAAGATGTGTCATTTTATATTAAACATGAATGACTGTATCAAGGTCAACATAAAAACACATTTCCTCAAGAAAGCAGGATTTGTCATAACAAAGAGATTTGCAATTCATTAAAAGTAGAAACCTTCTGACCTTCCAGACAACTACAGACGGGGACATTCTGTTTCCGAACTATGCAAATGGTAATAAAAAAAAAAATCAAGAATTTTTATTATCCTTTTCCATATGCATAAACCACACATTCCATTTTAAAATTACATTATACTGTGGCCTTCCAACTCGGAGTGACTGTTGCTAGCTAAGTTTCATCATTTAAAATATAGCACCTGCATTTGGCATAACAAAATTAAGCATTCCCTTGGAAATCAGATAGCTGGAATGTTTCTGTTTCTTTTTTAGACAAGGAGAAGACCTGCCTCCAAATTAGTATCTTTGATGTTGACTTTTCATCAGTAATAGAGAACCTGGTTTAAAAATTAAAAACCCAAACATCAAAATGCATGAAAAAGCTGTTAGAACTATGCAGTGAGGTAGCAGTACAAAGTCACCAGGTTCGAAGGCTGCTTCTGCCCTTTAGGAGCTGATGAAAAACCCACAGACTTACTTGGGAATGAAAGCAGAAGAATCTTTGTGGACTTTCTGCTGAGAAGGCTAAGACTGGCTACTAACAAAGGCAACAAATACTGGGATTCAGACACAGGCTTAGCTCCTTTAGCTCTAATTAAGGCTTCTTTCAGAAGACTATTCCATGCAAGCTACACAGTAAACAGGAAAAACTCCTTCTTTCTGATGGTTTTCCAAATAATTTCAAGTGACTGCAACCCAAGGGGTGGGCTGCCAGGCCCTGCACTGGGGCACAGGGAGAGAAAGGCTGCTGTGCATCATCTGGTGAAACAGCAAGGGCTCTGTCTCCTGCTGACCTGACAAACGTAGCACCATGAAGCTTGCCCTGAGCTGATCAGAAACTAATTTTAAACTTCTGTGGCTGTCCTGGAGAAGAATTTGCATTAAATAGGTTGGATGCCACTCACAATTATGTTTTAAACTCCCCTTAAGTCTACAGGCAACACCTCTGCTCAATATCCTGAATGCTGTTAGGCACCATGTACACACATATGGGAAATAAATCCTTCATTCATCTTCTTTCTCTTTGAGAAAATATACACATAAAGCTGTGATAACAACACAACTGATATATTTAAACCAGTGAAATGCTCAAGAGAGACAGAAGCCACATGAAAGAAAAAGAAAAGAGCAAAAGAGAGCAATTTGAGCCATCCCTTGACCAGGCTTAGCATCAAGGCAAGTCTTCAAAAACATGCACAGAAATTGTCTATTGTTTTTTCATTGCTTTGGACAAGCACCTTTCCTACTGCACACTACTGGGAACTGACGGCTGAAACAAAGAAGCTTAAAAAATACCCAACCCCACACAACCCAAAGCCACAGATCCAGTGGGGAAAATGCAGAGTGACACTTGAGAGAGGCGAGATGCACAGAAAATGCTCAGAAAGAATGGGGGCAAAAAACCCCAAAGGCTTTGCTAACCCAGTGAACATTTCAAAAGCGGTTGCAGAGTGCCACGTTTAAGGCACTGAGAGCATTTAACAAGCTAATTCTAAGCTCCTAGTAGTGAAAAAGCACGAGACCAAAACCACAGCAGCTATAGCAGGACAAAGCAAGAGCAGAGTGGCATAATGCACTATGTTTGTCCTGCAAGGCATCAAGACAACCTTCAGACATTTCAGACACCACAAATCTACAGATACATAGCATAGAAAACACATTTTGTCCTCTTCTCACTTGTAACCATCAACCCTAAATAGCTTTAGTAGCCTCCTCTGAGCTCTCCCACTCTGCAGTTACCAGGGAAGCTCCTCTTACCACCACGATGGGTGGGGGACAGAGGCAAGGAGGGCAGGAGAGAAAGATTTGCATGAGATGAATCCTCTCACTGCTTTCCCCTGCCCTGTGCAGCTCCAGGGCCCCCTCTGCCCTATTTTCCTGGTCAAAGTGGTTCTGGATTGCTTTTCACCACCTGCAATTTTATACCAACAAAGTGATTTTATGATCCTATCATATTATTGAATTACTTCACACATTTCTGGGGTGAAACTCAAACTATTTAACATTGCATAGCAAGCTACATAATTGTTCACAAAATGAAATCAAGAAGGCTGTATCTAATTAAAAGTACATGGGGAATCTACTGTAAGCAGAAGGTATTGTAATTATCTTGTTTCGATGCAAATGTACCCAGTAATGAGAACAGCATAAGCAAACTATTTAGCCTTTACCTTCAGGGACATGCAGGTGAAGCTAGAAACACTTCTGATGATACTACTCATGTAAACACAAAACCCCCCTGTCAAAATTCATACTGTAAGACTCTTGGGTGTTTGATTTTTAAACAGGAAAACTCAATCCAAACTCTAGACTTTAGTAAGTTAACATATTGTATGTGCATGTGTGGGGTTTTTCAGGTGATGCACGCTCAAAAGTGGTTGCAAAATGCCAAAGAAATAATCACAAAGCCTTTAAACAAAAGCTTTGCTCACAACATACTATCAAAATTTACTTCATGTCCTTGAGAAAGTGCATGTGTGATTTAATGGGTAGAAAGTCAACACTAAAAAATTACATTCTGGGTTTCATTACTCTGTAGTACAGATGTGTAACATGTGATTAGTTTTTTCTTGTTACTCAGACATAGTTTCATGTAATTTAGTAACACTGAGATGAAGAAATGTTCTTTATAACAGCTTATCTCCACAAACATAACGGAGTGTTTAACAAAACCTCAGCTTTCCTCTCTGTCAGTGTGCACTCAGGCTGGGTTTTTTGTGGCATCTTCTTTGTTTGACCTGGGAGACCTGGCTGGATGTTTGCTAGCTCTCCTGAGAGCGATGCTGCTCCGTGGTGTCAGGCTCACTCATGGAGTTCTGCTCTCTGACTATTAGCTCCTTGTTCAAACATGAAAACTCAGATAAATACAGTAAGATCTAAAAATCCTAAATAACAACAAAACTACAAGAAAGTGGGAGAGGGATGGTTCACCAGGGAGTATGGTGATAGGACAAGGGGGAATGGTTTTAAACTAAAAGAGGGTAGATTTAGATTAGATATCGGGAAGAAATTTTTCACTATGAGGGTGATAAAGCCCTGGCACAGGGTGCCCAGAGAAGCTGTAGCTGTCCCTGGATCCCTGGAAGGGTTCCAAGCCAGGTTGGATGGGGCTTTGGGCACCCTGGGCTAGTTGGGTTTTTCCCTGCCCATGACAGGAGGTTTCAAACTAGATGATCTTTGAGGTCCCTTCCAACCCAAAGCATTCTATGATTCTAAATAGAGCTGCAGATAGCAGCTGTTTGAGCCTGACTTATGTGATTCTAGCAGATTAATATGAGCACAGAAAAATCCCCACCGAGTTTAAACACATTTTCTCAGAGAAATCCTTCTTGCCTGAAGTTGTGTTTCTTTACTTACCATTCACCTGAAATATCAGGACTTACGTTTATTGAGCTAGCCTGATGAATGTTTAATTACTACTTGATCTGAGTGGGACTTATATACATGTCAACTCCTGCAATACAGATGAAGTACAGAGGGAAAAATATAAGAAGGAAAGAAGGATAATGACTTACTCAAATGTTCAATCATACTGATTTACCAAGCCACAAAAACTGGAGGAAGAAGTAAATAAAGAAAGAAAAAGATTTTTTCCAAAAAATCATCACACATTGCCTATAATTTATTTATAATTCCTCTGCCATATACCTCCACCCTGGTATGAGCACAGTTTTACTAAAAGGAAACAAACTAGAATAAGCCCTAAGGAATAGTGTTATCTCCAACATGACCAAACACTTGCTGGTCAGATGTCTCAAGATGTCTGTAAATAAATCTGTAACTAAGGGGTGATTTGGTTGAGCTTGAGTCTACACTGAAGTTTCTCTTCGCTGTATACACATCTCTGTTGAACACTATATGGAGCAGACAGGAAAGGCTACAGACGTGGCTCGACTTCATCTTTAAGATGAAGCTATACACCTTAACTGCACTATGCATTCCAACTACAGAACTTACTAACTTTGAAGAAAGTTGAAACATATCCCTACTAAAGAGAACAAAAAAATTAAATGGGGACAAGCTGCTAAATTTATAGGACCAATGTGGACCTTGAGTTAAATGTTTGTTCCAAACTGATTCTCACTTCTGCCTTAAGATGTTAAAGCAAGTGCCTGTAAGCACTTCTGTTTCAATGTATGTATTCTATCTCTCAGTCACTGGATAAGCTTTATATGGACTTTCCATACATGCATCACAGCTCAGAAAATGCCCATTAAACGTTGGTTTGTAGTAGCTGATCATGAGAGCTGATTAGCCAGGAAGTAGAAAAACAGGCTGCCAAGCTTTAGTCTGCAGACATTAGAAGTAAGAAGACAGTTTATGGGTGTAGAAGTACTGTAATTCACAAGATGTGAGAGGATGAAGAACATAAAATTAATATCTGGAAGATAAAAAGGGTAGAATGAAAATACAAGATTTCACTGAAACATTAGCTTTTCCAATTTGCAATATTTAAGCAAAGCAGATAAATAATCTCAAAATTCTGTCACCAAGCCTGCTGACAGCTGGACACAGCAGCTGTATAAACTGACTGTAAAAGCTAACTTCACTTCTGAAGTTACAGAGGAAAAAATAGTATTACACTCAAACAATTTAATTTGTTCAGAGTAAAGATTTGTCTTTGAATACAGCTGACAGACTCATTTTTATTCAATTAAAAGATCATCCTCCAACTCCAATGAGGCCTTGAAAGAACCTTACCTTATAAAGAAGAGGGGAAAAAGTTCAGATAGAAAACACAAAAAAATCCAACAAATGAATCTGGTCTGTTTAAATGCAATATGTTTAATAAAAGAAAATTGATTTGGAAATGATGCTGTTGCACCCAGCATTGGCACGAATGACAGCAGAGAATGTGCAAGGGCTCCCATCCACATGTTCCCCAACAACTGCATGACCAGATGTGGGAGCAAGAGCCACCACATTTTCTAGTGGTTGGTAAGGACTGATTGCGATTTCAATCTGCCTGGTTGTGGCACCCTTGTGTAACCACTCATTTGGGCTTAAGCCAAGGGCCCCGATTCAGCAAAACACTCCCTTCAAATTAACAGTGGTGTTTTGGCTTGTGGAATTTAATGATGGCTTTTAATTTTGTGCAGAGTTTCTTTGCTTCTTAGGGATCAAATTAATCCTAGGCATAAAGCACATTTGGATAGAGCAGAGGAGTGAAAAAGCACCCCACAGCAATAGTTATTTCTGGCCAGCTAATTCAACTTATACAATAGTAAGATCACCAGTACAAATCTAAAATGGTATCTTGGCAATGTACAGGTTAATGAAGAAGATTAATTAGCATAATAAAACCAACATGAGTGTTTTCATCAGTGACCTTCCAAGTAATTTCACTGGCAGAACAGAGAGTAAGTATAAATTAACGTCTCAGCTACAGGTTCGTACCAAGCTGCTCTAAGTTTGCTCCCTGTTTCAGTTGTACTCACACAAGGCAACTTTCCTTGCATTAAGCACAACCAAAAAATTTCTCCTGGCACTGCATCCTGGGTGGACAGGATAATTTGTTGTGAAAGAAAAGAGGAGAAAAAAATATATATCTGCATAGCTACTGCATTCCAGTAGCTTTCTTGAATATTAAGAGAATGTTCTAGTAAAATACTCCTCTTCTGATTCCTTGTGCTATTTAATAATGCATTCCCTGATATTATTGTTGATGTACAGGCACACTCTTACTCCAGTAGATAATCTAGGAAATACAAGAGAGTAGCCATCTCCAATCTCTAGCTTTCTCAGCTCACGCTGGTGGCCTGTCAGTGGAACAAGAAGAACTGATGAACTGTTTGTTCTCTTCTGCCTTCCTCCAAGATCAGAAACTTTTATAAGTGGATAACCTTTGCATTTTTCAGTTCTAATTCTGATAGGCATAAAAAAGTGAACTTTTTCTAAATTAAAAGGCAGAAAGAGAACAAGAGTAGCAGTGGAAACACTCTGGAGCAGAAGCTAGGGATTTGCACTATCAAAATACAAGTAAAGGAAGTAAAGGGAACAGATGTGGGTGACACTTCCTTAATTAGCTTTTGAAATGAACATTCATGTGACACATTTATCTGACAGTCTTCCTCAGGATTTGAATCCTAGCAATGGCATTTTCAGCATGCTGGAAAAGACAAATATCTTATCAGTGGCCCAGTGTTTCTAGAGGATGACAGTCCAATGCTTGGATTCTTGTTTGTTTAAAGGTCAGGTAGAAGCGTAGAAGTTAAGTCTGCATGCAAACACGCAACTGAAACATGACATACAAGTACATAATGGAATATACAAGAGCACTATAGAAGTCTAAAAACAAGTCTAACTTACTCTGTGATAATCTACTTGGCAAAACAACACACAAAGTTGAAGAAAAGAAAGAAAGGAGATTTACATGTCTATTGAGATTATATCAAACACTGCAGAGGAGACTGCATCATACTGAGGTTAATTGGGAAAAAGGAAATTATTCTAAAAATTTCAAATCAATGGGAAAATAACTTCCATTTATTCAAATTAAGTGTTCCAGACCAGATGAAAGCAACTGATGAAAAGCACATTGTTTGATAAGGTCACTTATTTGTGAGCCAAGTGATTAGCGTTCATTAAAAAGGGAGAACAAAGAAAGAAAGGGGAAAAGTAAAAGTTGCATTACCCACTAGCACAGAAGCACAATGAGAGTTTTAACCAGGTTTATTGAAATGTCTCCTTTGCATTTCCCTCTGCAACAAGCCAAACAACCTTGTAACAAACTCTAATGAACCTCCTAACAAACAAAACCAAACCTTCCCTGCCACACTCTGACCTGCTGCACATCAAGGAAGTGACAGTAATTTTTTTCCTCTACATGATCTACTTTACGAAGTCCACCACTGGCTAAGAATTATCATCCCCTGGATTCTGAAATGCCCCAGCATAATATTAAAAAAATATTGGTTTTATGTAGAAGTACCCCCTTCCAAAGTCACTTCATCACCTCTTGTAGGCCAGCTGTGTGCATTCATCCTCTCATTACAGCTTTGGCCCATTTTTAAACCAATTAACCTTTAATTGACTAGAGACTTCAGAACAAATAACTCAGTTCACTCCTTAGACAAACCTCCTAGACTCTGTTAGAGAGGGTAAAAAGTCCACTTTGCCACTGTGAAAGGTCAGGGCAGGAAGGACCCAGGTAAAAGACTGCCCAGTAATAAGTGGGAGGGAAGGTTAAAAAAGAAGTAAAACTAAAAGTAAAAAGAAGAAATTAATCCAAACCAACAAACTGTTGAAGTAAAACTAAAAAGCAAAGCTCACTCTGAAAGACCAACAAAGCTGTGTAAGACCAACAGTCTTCCTTGAATCGAACTCGTATGCAAGGTTAGCAAAATATAGTATAAAAAAAAAAAAAAGCTTTGTTCTGACATATTTTCCTTGGCTCCTTCTACTTCTAGCATGTATTCATAACAGCAGCGGGGATTCCTTCCTGGATAATGCAGATCCCACCTCCCCTCCTATAAAGAAATCCATACACATGCCTATAGACAGCTGAATAGGAAGTTGAAGGAAAAAGCTGAGCAAACAGCTCAGACTGACAAGGCTTGCCCAATGCCTGAAGCTTGTTTAAGGAACAGTTAATGAAGGTACATAGCCCCTACTTGTACGTTTCAGTGTAGAGAAACAATGTGTAAGCAGAATTGGTCACAAAATCTCCATCAAATAAAATAATGACAAAAAGAGATTGTAAACCCAAGAAATATTAATAAAAACATCTTTCCCATGATCAATAGCAAAAATCCACCAGAGACAGAAAAAAGGTAAAAATCCATCTATTGTATTGCTAAAGTACAAATTTGGCTCTAAGAAAACAGATGCCTAGTCAATAGATTAAACCAAAACCAAACTGAATAATCTCATCCTTAACTGGGAATACCTGAAGGTACTTGTTAGAGGGCAACCTTTGACTTTCTGCTTCAAAATTCCCGATGTATAATTTTGGCAGCAGTGCTTTGTCATGCTGTAACTCAAACAGCTGAACACAGCTAATGCTCCTGCTACAACAGCCCCATTTTTCTGCAGAATCCATCAACCACGCACAAAACAAAGTACTTTAAACCTCAGTCTTACAAAAGCTCTTAAGCACTGTAGAGGCAGCAATTCTAACAAACTAATGTCATATACAATACTTGTTTGTACATTAGGTTTATACAAGGAGCTCTTAAAAAAATAACTGTGCAGGTGTTGCATCATGGCAGTGCTTATAAACTATCAGGAAAACTCTTCTGAAGTGTCTCTCATGGCTGCAGGGAAGTGGCTTACCGCTCAATTTCTATGGGCTCCCAAGACCGATTTTAAATGAAGCAAACCATGAGTGACTGAAATTTTTACAAGAGCCAAGCACAGCTGAGCAAACCAGTAATCTTCTGGGTCATCAATAATTTGATTTTCAGTGCTTCCTCCCGGTAGAGTATCTACAGTATAGACTTCAACCACACGTGAGAAATTACTTGTTCACAGTAGGTAATGTTCATGCTGTAAAACAATACCACTTTAAAAAAAAAAAAAATCAGCCCCTTGAATTACATGCTGAAGGTGGGACCAGTAGCAGTTGTGAAAACCCATGGAAGTTTATTCTGAACACAACTCAGCACCAAGGAATATTTTTCAGTAGAGTTGTTGTGCTATTCCTGATAGAAATTGTTTAGGACTACAGAGAAAACATGCCACTTAGCTACTCTTGCCACACGGGTGGTAAAGTATTGTATAAGCCTTGGCAGAAAGCATCTTGAGCTTGCAGAGATGAGCTGCAGGCTACAGCTAGAGGAATTCATTAATGCTCACAATTTTAAAGACACTATTTATTTATTTATTTAAAATAGCAACCCCAAGAGTCCTAGTAACATTGCAATCTGAAACATTCTTACCAATTTAATCAATAAGGTAATTTTGTATTAAATCCCAATTCTAAGTTATTGGTCAGATGGGGAAGATTCAGGTGAGCTCTGGGAGCAGAGTTCTATCTCAGGCAGAAGCCTAGACTTTGCTCTTAGTCTGCATATATCAAACTCTATCCATGCATTAAAATAACTTCTTCTTTGCTCATAGGAACATACATATGGCTCTCAGCTGTTCTTTGATTAAGTAGGGGGATGATGCTTCTCTCTGGATATAAAACCCATGCATATTGCTGCTCCAGAAATAACTGACTGATATTTACTGTGCATTCAGCAAACAGCCCAGAAGACTGGGCTTCTAAAACTGTAGAACAACAAAGAGAAGAGGCTTCGCAGCTTACACTGTAACAGCAATCTATGATACAATTTGGTTGCAGTTGTGGCATCCAGTGTGTTCATTTCCAGCGTCATGCTGAAGAGAGTCCTCAGAAATTCCCCTCAAAAAGACAAAGATTAGTTTCATATGCAATTTCAATTATTCAGCTTAAACTGAAAAAAACAGACAAGACATCATGAAATTGCTTTAAATATTTAGGATCACAGTTCTGCACATCCTTATTGTCTTCTCTTAAGGCAAGCACTGCAGCTTGATGGAAGGAAAAATCATTAAAAAGAATCTCAAGCAGTGCCACAGAAAGAACTGTGCAGAAACCGAAGACCAAGCTGTCCCGTGCCGTGTAGGCATCCCATCTGCAGGAGGACATTACAGCCAGGGGGTTGTGGATATTCACAGGGTCTGCCCAAAACAAGGGCTAACTCCCAGGGAAGCATTGAGACTCATTGCATACATACAGGAAATCAAAACATGTCATCTGCTGTGCTTCTGTGGTAGGATGATGAGTGGCCATCTGTAGGGGGGTCAAGTAGACTGTCAGGAGTGGAGATAAACCAGCAAAACCAGAAATGGCACTGAAGCTTCAGCAGCAAATATCAGACCAAGGGAAGAATAAGGGCAGCTATCAGCAAATACAACACAAGCATCACATCTAAAACATCCCATCTCAGTCTGTAGAAGAAAGGCAGAAGACCTCTTGTTTGCAACTGCCAACATGTATTCTGGTTCACCTCTCAGGGAAGTCCCAAAAGTATATTTTCTTTTTTAAGATGGATTTTTTGTCTGTTTCCTGCAAAACTTCATCATATTTCTCCACTTGCTGTGCATATTACAGTGGAGCTCCCCCTCCCTTTACTCTTTGATGGCAATGTTCCTTCTGCAATGATTTTTTTTTTTGTAATTGTCCTCCTAATTAATGTTTTGGGGAGGAGGGGGTCATAATATAAACAATAAGTTTCAGATCAGTCCCTGAGTAAACATTTGTTTTCCCAGTCTATCCTTTAAAACATGCTTTATAGCTGGCCATTAACATTCCCTTCTCCTGCTCAGACATAGCAGGAAGGCTAGAGATCTAGGAAAGGGCAGAGGGAAAAGAGCTTTGTTTAGGTAGTGATTCTGTCTCCTAGAAAGACTGAAGTGTACCTTCAGACATAGCTAGATTGGTATCAAGATATACCACAGCGTAAGAATTGTTGCCAAAGTTCAGTCATTGAAAGAGTATTGTAGTAATCAGATCTCATTAAGCAGATGCTTGCACATTCTGGAATATCAACTAAACTCTGACTCTGGCAAATGAAACGAGTTTGTGAGTGTACAAAACCCAACCTGTATTGGAAAGAAAATGACTCAGCAGAATTCTTTTTAACATATTACATATAAAACCATCATGATTTCTGAAACTACCACTGGAAAATGGAATTTTCTTAGCTTAAAGTTATCTCATGGGCACATATGCTTCACAGCTATCAGTACCCCTAGCAGCATTGTGTGAAGCAGTTAGCAGGGCTATTCAAGCCCCCAGATCTGATCTTTGGGAGAAAAGAGATACCCTTCAGCCTGAATAGCAAGGTTTTTCCAGCTGATTATTTTTACATACACACAGACTCTTTCTTTTTATGTTCCCAGATGTCATATTTAACAAACATAGGTTGAAGCAAGATGCCACTGTTTCTGTGATGTACAAGCAAGGCAAGGTTAATCAGTGATCCTGCCAGCATAAGGCAGCTCCAATTGCTTATCTGTCCCAGCAGCTCCTGGGAAGGGCCAGCAGCGTGGAAGACTTGCACTTGAGCCTCCACATCTACAACTTAATACAAGAGCCATTTAAGTGGCTATATAAAGATCAGCTCACATAAGCATTCTTATCTTCATGGGGTCTATTTCAATTACAGTAAAAATAAATAAATAGATCCCTTCCATGATACCAACAGTCTAGATACATAATGATTTTCCCAATAAGTTTATTGCTTTAAGTCTTTTGTCCAGCAGGACTACTCATCTGATTAACTGCTCATCAATATAAACTTCTGTTTTATAAGACTAATTTTTAACTGGTTGGGATAAGAGAATTAATTCATCTCAGAAGATATTCACCTTGTAAACAGTTGAAAGTCCTTACAGATTCTTTGCTATAACACTACTGAGGGAAAGTCTTCAGGAAGAGGGAAAACGGCTCTTTCTAGAAATACACTCTCATGGATTTCTATAGGTACAGCTGACACTTCAGCGTGTAACAGTAAGAAATAATTACCACACATCCAGCAGTGCCCCATGACCTTTAGTGCTTTTTGCTCTGTGGTTGTCAGTTTAATAGAGTTCATCTACTTACAAGAGCTAGTTAACATTTCAGCAAAGCATACTCATCCTCACATGGCCCAGCTGCACCATACAGGTGTCTGCATCTTGTGCTCCCAGAAAGAAACAGAAGGCACCCGCTGGCTGGGTGCCAGTCAGGCTGCCCCAAATACCCAGTCTGGTACCTGCAGAGACAGCAACAAGCCATTTCCTCACCACCAACCTCCCTGTCTGTTTGGTCACTTGGAATCAACAGCCCAACTTCAATTCACTCTTCACAGCCAATGCCAACTCTGACATGGTTCTGCTGTTTCAAGCTCCCAGGTGATGTTATGCAGATGCCTGCCCAGAGAACCTGGCTATAGGTAGATGTACCACAGGATAGTAAGGAATTGACTTTATAAAAAAAAAACCAACACAAAACACAGAAATTCAATGACAAAGAGATTAATATAGCTGCCTAAATGTCAGTTATGATTATTTAAAAACATGGAGACAGAAAACTACCAATGCTTTTTGGTAGTTGTTCATGGTACCGTGACTTCACTGAGGCCTTAGGAGGAGCAGAAGACAGACCTAACTGGTCCAAGGTTTAGGAAATGAGGTTTTGGGGAAGGGAGGTTAAGAGGAATGCAGCTATCCTTTAGAAAAGGTTAAGATGGAGCACTAGAAGCGGTAAAGTATTTGTCTTTAGGAAGCAGTGATGTGTCAAGAGTCTGTGTTTCACTCAAAGCTGATGACCTATTTGGTGTTCTGCCTTTCATGAGGTACTGTATCAATTCAGCATGATCTACAAGAGGATTGGCAGTAGTGTTTATTTTTGTTGAACTTCACAAGATCCTAGAGGGTCCCTCCTGTCAGGTTGAAACAAAAAGCTTTCTTCAAGTAATACTTTCTTTTTCTTTCTGCCAAGCCCTGTAGTAGAAAATACGATTATAAAGATGAATAAAGATTTTGCTAATTGTTACATTGCTCAATTTTTGGAGGTAGTGCAGTATAAGCCACAGTCTGAAATGAAACATGCACACTGAATACTGAGGAAGAACTTTGTCAGCAACTTTTCCTAGGGTCAGATTCTTGGCCTTACAGAGCAAACGCAGCAACACCCGCAGTGCATGGCTCAGGAGGTGTCTCAGTTGTGCCACATGTACCAGCCTGCTCCACAATTCCTTCTGGCTCATTCAAGAGAGTCCCCCAATGAGTAACATTCAGGACCAGATGTGTAACTCCATCTTTACTGTATGGAAGAGTTAAGCCATAAGTTTAGGATTCCACTATAGGGGCAGAGGTTGTAACAAGTTAGGTGCTCACAGGTTGAGTTCTGCAGTGCTTAAAGCATTAATGGGAGCTAGTCCTTTCAAATTGTTATGTCCTCAAAACTATTCCTCATTAAAAAAAAAAAAAAAAATCATATAAGGCAACTGAAGTATCCAATCATTTCTAATAGGAAGAATTTCTTGTTTTCCCACGGCCCCAAAAAGATTAGTTATCTATCTTATGCCAACACAGGAGAGCCTTTAAACTACAAGAAAGATTAGCATCACTCTCCTGAGATAGACGGCCTCATCACAACCAATTTGTCACAATGATAGTCTAATTAAATGCATTATTCTTCTTCAGCAAAGAAGTGAACGCTTGACATGTTTGAGTTAGACATACAAGTCGTCCCCTCTCCTTCAATCTATACCTTTCTTTGTAACGGCAGGCCCACAGGGAAGGCTGTGGGCCTTCATTTACAATGAAATCAGTGAATGTAAGAGTAATTTTTCTAAAACCATCTTCTGTGATGGTTGGATGAATAAACCCCATGTGTTCACAAGGATCATGCTTCAGGGTAAACAGTGAAGTTAGCTTCGGCTGGTCCTTTTAATCAAAACATTTCTGTTATTCTGAATCAAGCAAAATGAAAGCACCAGCGCCTCCAGGAAAATGTATAATAAAGCCCTGAGATGTCAAGTGGGCCTGAAAGGTAAAAGCAGCTAACTGGCTATTGTCTTCAGTAAATACAAGGTCAAACGTCCAATTTTTCCTCAAAGTTACGAAAAGGACAGTACTTCCCCCAATACCATTTTAATCATAAAACAGGCAGCAATTCAGGGGAATTTCAGCCATTTTACAGCAGTTTAGGAGAATTCAATTGCAAGCTGCATGTAACACTCTGCAAACTAAGAGAAAATCAAGGTGGTACAATGGAAAAGTCCAGGCTTATGGATTAACTCTTCCTGTGACACAGTGAGGGCTGAATTGTCTTTCACAGCATTTCACTGGTTTAACCTTACAGTGAGATAGAGGGAACCTTTAATTGCTTTATGTTTGCTTAGCTTGCTCCTTTTAACTGAGGTTCGTTGTCCTACACAGGATTACTGGTACCATCAGAAATTCCTGGCCATTTCCAACAGTAGTTAAACATAAAACCTTGGACCCATTTATTCTACCCCAGCACTAGTACCAAGAGAATTCTTAAGAAGAATTCATAAAGTGCTATTCCCAATGCTATTCCCTCTTACGTTTCCCAAATTTTTGGTTTTCCTTGGACAAAATATCCCAGCTGCCAACTCTAGGTATTCAATCTACAACACCCTAAACAAGCCCGCTCTGTCAGTGTTTACAGCACTTGAGTTATGACACCTTACTGGTGATAGTTTATGATCATGTGCCTTGTTAAAATCATGTACTAAGCATTAGGGATTAAGTCTACCTGCATTCCCTCAAAGGGGAAACAGGGAAATGTTCCTTCGTCTGTAAGGAGCTACTGGGAATCCTAAATCCAAGAGAAGATAAAGAGTTGATCTCTCAGAACGGGTAAGTTGTAAAAGCAGTCATTATATGTTTGAATACTGCTCATGCAAGGATCACCAGATCAACAGAGTACGAGAAGCAGCAACCTGACTGACTTACTTGAACCTCTACTAACACCATCTTTTTTTTTTTAAACTATCATGTTCATTTGACCAAATTTGTTAAATATTATGTAACAAAGGATGACAAGATCATCAAGCATCACATCAGACTACTGAAAAAAATGTGCCAACTTCAGGTATTCACTAGATGAGCCATAATCACTCAACATCAAACAACAATGACGTCTACAGGTAGAACCGCAAACCAACATCAACAGTAACAACTAAATAAACCTTCTTAATAGGAGCTTATCCCTAGAAGGAGCTACATTGGTTGCACCGGGGACTTCCATTTAACTGCATGCTTGATTTCTTTCTGGGGTTGAGCGAAAAACAATCACGTGTGTCACAGTAAGTACGTGCTTACGTGCTTTGCTGCACTGGGTTTGAGTGCTCAGCACTTTGCTGGATGAAGCCCTGTGGTCCTGTTACTACAGAGCAGCTGAGGATCTTCAACATTCCAGGCTTAATCAATTTGCAAGAAAAGACAAAATGCAAAGATAAATAATTAGAGGGGAGGAAAAGAAGCAAAAAATTTTTAAAAAGAAGCTTTTCTATTTTGCTCCTGACCTATAGTCTGTACATACAGGCCCAAGTCTATTCAAGCTACATACTCATTTCCTAGCACATACAAAAATCACATTTTAGCCTCTCCTTTGGTCACAAAGTAGATTCTTACCAGCCAGCCATGTCTTTTCTTAACAGAATAGACTACAGTTAATATCCAAGGCTGCAAGTGAATTATTTTCCTGTACACTATATTCATACCATCTCTGCCTGCCAAGTCAGTGCACTGTCAGCATTTAACACATGATTGTGTCAGTTCCAGGAGAAATAAGGAGCCTTTCTTACTCAGTCTAAACTGCATCCCATTCTCTAGTAACTTCAGATTTTTTTCTAGTAACTCAGATCTTTGACTCCTACCATAGGTACGGTCTTCTGCAGATACAACATAAAGGAACAGGTCACGCTGTGTCTCTGGCTGGCACATCTTCCCTGTGTGTACCACAGAAAGTACATCTTGGCTTCTACAGAAAAATAATCTTCTCATACAGTTTCATGATTATTAAAAATTGTAATAAAAGTGGATGCACCGTAGCATTTATTTAGAAGGGCAAAAACCTCAGTAAGACTCATGTGTGAGGAGCTTAACATATGTTAATGGCAAAAGAAAAAGTAATCAGCATGAATTCCTGGTTAAAACACAGAGCTGGAGTGGATAATCATGCCCAAATCAGAAGGGGGGTGGGGGAACAGTAGGCATCTTCATAAACCAATCATCACAATTTATAAAACATCTCAATTTTACTTGATGGGATTACATCCTTTTCATTACATGACATTGTTCTCTGATTTATGAATGTAGGATTTTGAGTGGCTTTACAAGGACAGGAAAAAAGATGAAAATAAATGAAGCCAGATAAATGTTTTTCCTGAGCACCATTTCAACCAAGCCAGAAGCTACGTGCATTTTCCTGTGTGAGTTCATCTCGGGGATTTGCACAAATTCAGATGGAAGCAGTGAACTACCCATGACAATCTCCAAGAGACAAATCACAGCACTGGGTATTTCTGAGCCTCCACAAGCACTTTCATAGGCAGCACATCACACTACATAGTGTTGCAATACTTAAAGAATGATTAAATATTGTTCATATTCACTATCAATTAAAACTAAAAGCATTGCCATATTTACACTTTTTTTCCCTTCACCAAATCTTTCCTTAGATTACAACAGAAAAGGCAATTTTAAGGTACATTCCTCTCTGTCACTCTGGATTTCACATAATTTATAACTGTAGCACTTCATGAACAGTAGGACCAAAGAATTTGAGTTTGCTGTTCTAATTAATTTCATTTGTTTTAATTTAACTCATTACCTTGTATATTTACTTAAAACATTAAGTTTTTCTTGAGCCAATGTTAGCCTTCAGGGAAGCCAGGTAAAACAAAACAAACAAAACCCCTGACTTTGACCTATATCAAGACAGAAACATGAAAATTGCTTCTTCTTGTAAACTCTGATTAATGCCTCACCACATCAGGTAACTTTAACATAGGTTTATAAATTCCACAATGACCTGTTTCAGCCATTAATAATCCTGCTTTCAAGTAATTATTGGATTCTATCAGAAATAGGTGAAAAAGGGAAACGGCACAGTATTTTCATATCCCTTAATTATGGATTGCCAATGGTTACCCAGGCACATATGTATCGCATCTTGCATAGTGAAGGATCTCAGAGCTTTGAGAAATGCTGTTATTTCATTAAGACCACTTCAGGTACCACACACCTGGACTCACACAGCGACTTTTGACAGCTCAGTCCATCAGATGCATGCAACAACACTGAGGGAAAAAAAAGCCATACACCACACTATGGCATCCTCTGCAAATTGGTGTGTCATCATTGCCATCAGTGGTGCAGAATTCAGGTATAAAGTGCAATTAATCTGAGGATGAAGGTGTAAGAACATTTTCACTTGGTAGAACATGAGACTCAGGCTGGAGAGCTTTTCATTCCTACAGATTTGCTATGGGTCTTTAAATGCCCCCAAAGCAGCACAAATTGAGTCCTACAACTCTTCCAACAATGCCGGTTACCAGCAATGAAGAACAGTTATTGGGTAATGGTGCTACCTAAACCCAATCCCGAACATGCTGAGGGATATTTAGGGGGCTAGTTTAGCTCTCCCTCTACAAACCCTCCAGTATTCATTGGTGTGCACAGCATTATTTCCACAATTAAGGAACATTCTTGTCTGCAACAGACATGCCACATTAAGAAAGGTTAAAGTCAAAAGGACCCCATTTTGTTAGATTACAGCAGAATTAATTGATGTGTTTAATCAAAGAGATGCTACTTGGCAATGGCATAAAGATTCCTTTCTCTGGGGGCGATACCAACCTCACTGGCAGACTGGCAGCTTTTAAATAAATACAAAACAATAGCAGTAACTGTATGTTTCTGTCAGAGCCCATGGTTTTTAAGACTTCTTTTGAGAGTCAAACTTCATATATGATTTTTTTTCTTATGTATATTATTAATCTTTTCTTAGCTTGAGAGAGAAAGCACTAAGAGCCATATTGACAGTAACTATAAAATCAAAAGAGGAGAAAAACATAGCCAAATTTCATTACTTATGGCAAAATCAGAGTTTACAACATTGTACAGAATCTCATGCCTGCCCTAGATAAAAAGTGGGGGGCAGCAGGACTAACATGCATATGAGAACAAGTTTTGGCCAAGTCTCCTCCTTTGCTTTCACTTCCTCTTACAGAAAGCTCATGTCTTGGGTTATTTCTGCCAAGCACTTATTTTGAATTTGTAGTTTGTGTACTTGCAATGTCTATTTCTAAACTAATCCATCCTTCACAGTAAATAAATAAAAAGCGATAACTAAAAAGTTTCTTTATGCAATATGTGCATGCATCACCATTTTATATTAGTGTCTTCTGTTAAAATCTGTGAAAAAAAGATCATGCACCCCAAAATTTTAATTTTTTTGGCAGCCCTTCACCATGCAGAATTACTTGTTCAAAACCAAGCTATGAAGTTGGGATATTTTTTCTTTTTTTTTTTCCCCTCTCCCTTTACATAATTTTAAATAGGTTAAAGTATTTGGGAACTGGGTATAAAAAAACCCTTACAGAATCTGAGAGTATTTGTGAAGAGAATGGTAGAAAATAGCACAAAGCATTTCATTACAAATGGACTATTTGCCAAATAAGCAGTCAAGTTCATCAAGCAACAATTCCCATAATTATCTTGCTAATTTCCCATGATGCTTACTGCAGTTACACTGCAAAAGCAGCTACTGATATTCTAATTAAACTGATTTTTGAAGACTGAAGTTTCTCTGATCTTTATGTTTTTCTAGAATTGACTGAAATTTTCAGACCGTACATTTCTTAAGAAAAAAAATCTGGTTCCTGAACCATAAATAAAACCTCATATTGATAAAGTGGCTAATAACAACAATGCAGGGCAGATTAGCCTAAGCCAGCAAGCTTTATTTGGAAACTGCCTTCAGATGCCAATCCACTGTAGTAGCCGTTTAACCCTAAACAACTCCCTCAGTTGTTAGGAACCCATGGTTGCCTTTTTTTAAAAAAAAATTAATAAAAATCTGCTCTTGCACATTTCTTTTAGGCCGAAGGAAATAAATCTCCCTCCTCTCTTCTGCATGATTTCATGAGTGTGCAAATTCCTACCTGGAACCTGCACATATCGTCAGTGCCAGGACCCACTTGGGAAACACTCCCACATGTTGTCCCTCATGTTCTCCAGCATTATTTCTGTATGGACAGATGGACTCGCAGGTACCCTATCCTTGAGTAGGCTCTATAGGAGGGGGTAAAAATGAGGTTTCTTTTTAGAAATATCTGCATGATCATTTTAGATTAACTCCAAAAGCTGCCTTGAAACAGAAAATATATGTAGATAAATTTAGACTCCCATTTTCTCAGAAGACCTAGATGCAGAACAGTATAGATGCAGCCACCAATCAGTAATACTCTTAAAATGTCTCTTCTGTTAGGCTACTTTCTGCAAAAGGATAAATTGGAAATTTGGGAGAAACATATCTAATTTCCGTTCATTATAGAAATGTGGTTTTTTAATTAGGCAGTACTGTGTTTTAACAAAAGTGATACAATGTTGTTGTTTTCTACAATGTAAAATATAAGCAGCAGAAACAAAAAATAGCAGATTTATTCATTAAGAGCAGTCTTGCAGTATTGCCTAAGCATATAACCCCTTTACCTAACATACATTGCACAATTATGTTCCATCTGAGATGAGACAAATGCTTTCTCATTGCATAAAATCTCACACTGTTATCATGTAACTTCAGAGTAGCAATTTTATGCCTTATCAACTTGTAATTTTGATCCTAAAATACTGTAAAAAAACTCTTTCCCACATTTCCCTCCCAGCACACACAACGGTTCGATGGGCTAGACGTCACAGACCAGCATCTTCCAACTTTTGATATAGAATTCCTCACGACACCCATTACATAATTGACTCAAGAATGATAACTGCAGCTTGTATGACAAACCATAGATATCCCGGTAGGAACAGAACAAGGCATTGTTTCTAAGAGGCAGAGGAAAGCAGGATTGCACTGTTTGGCTGTTACCTTATTCTGGGACTTGTCAAGCTGAGAATGTAACTCCAACCCCTCCAAAAGCACTGATCTCCAGAGAACCATTACAACAACTTGGAGAGGAGCTCATAAGATGCAGTTATGCCCCAGGTAGCACTCTTTTGCCTAGGCACAGCTTTGCTAGATACCAAAATTAGCGTGCCAATTCTGCTGGAGCTTGGCTTCTTCCTATTCCATATGGATTGAGAAAGACGGGGAGAGAGGGGCAGGGCTGCCACTGCTGCTGGTTCCATATGGCCCAGCTGGCCCAAGCTGGCTCTGAAGTTGGCTGTTTTATGGAAATCACTTGCCAGAGTTTCCCTTTTCAGAAGCATAATGTGTATCAGAACTTGCATACAGCTGCCAATGTGGTTTCCAAGCGAAACTCTACCAAATTCTTCAGCTGTTAATGGGGACTCATTCTTTCTAGCTAATTATCTGCTGGTTTCTAGTCTTGCTCTTCTCTGAAACTAATTATAAAACTTGCATGGCTTGTATGAACTATAATAGCACTTCCAAAACTTCAGTGACTCACATAACAGAGTCAGAGTTCTTTAAGGAGGATATTGAAACATTGCAAGCAACCACAAAAGTCACAAAGACTGAAGAACTATACAGTACCATGAGAGAAAGTCCTTGGGATTCAGCCTAAATTCCTCCTAAATCATTCAGGTAAGCCTGACACTAGCATATCCTGTGCTACTGTGTATTTAATTCCTCTCCAGTTTTTCTTTTTTTTTTTCTCCTCCCAAGGTTTTCAAAAACGCAACAAAAAAATCTACCTTTGGTTTTAGCTCTTTGAGTCATTAAAAGTTCAAATAAATTTAAATTTCAGAAGGCATTACAACAAATCCCACCTAATATGAATTAGTCCAACTAATTCTGTGTACTCTTACACAAACGGGATAATTTGTTAACATGAGTTAAATTAGCTATTTAATCAATTTACTCCTAACGGCAGTAGTAGAGATTAGAACTAATCTAGAGACTAGAGTTCAGGCCTCTGGCCTACCTGCAATGTAGCATTTAGCAAAGTGAAAATACTTAAAATATGTAGCTGACAAAAAATTAAAGAAAATTAAAAATAATTAGCAGTTACAGCAAAAAGTAATTTCTTTAACTGTTACAATAATGAGACTATTAAGACCTTTATTCATTCTGAAATGACTCTCCCAGATGTATACACAAGTAAACTTACAGAGGGACTGAAAAAGCCTACAAGAAGCCTCTACTCCAGCTTCTTTGACACACATTTCTTTTTAAAACAGCTAAATCTCAAATTTAAAATGAGAACAAAACATTCTTTGTCCTACCTGCACCTCTCCTCAACACTGCTCCTGCTGCACTACTGATTCCAGCTAAACTTACATTTCACAAACAAGTTACTACCCACAAAAGTGTTCTCTCCCTAAAAGCAGCTAATCTTACTACTGGGCAGTGGGAGAAGTAAAAAGGTGTGTTTCTCCATTATGTGATTAAGTCACCTACTGTGCTGTAAAATCCTAATGGAGTCAAGTATCTCTACTTCATGATGAGACAAATGAGGTAGGGTCAGCCTTCGGGTCAGGAAGAACGGCCAATTTAGCTTTTCAATGCGGGCCTTGCTCTTTGTTTCTCTTAGGGGTTAAAGGGAAATAAAAAACACAGGTCAACAATCTTACTCTAATAGTTCCATGACTTATGAGAGACATTCACACTGTAGGAGCGGAGGAGTAAGGAACTGGCTGATGTAGACAATTTTGTTGCATCAGTTATCTGCCTGTTGTTCTTTCAACAGGAGGGAAATTGAAATTTTCTTCAAGTATTTCACTAAGGCTCTGCGCTGAGGCAGACAGAAATATGACTATTGTCAGTAACAGACAATGATGAAGAGTTTTTTCTGTTCTTGCTTATTTGTTAATTTACACACACACACACACCCCAATTATTAATCATACTCTTCTGACTGCCTTTTTCATAACAGCATTCTTTCAGGCAGGGCAAGTTCATTAAAAAACATACCAAAATGTTGGGATGCTTTTCAAATCAATTCCAGCACGTCAAGACTATGTTTTTGGGACTAGTAATTAAAGTTGTGGTACCAATGAAAGAATAATGAAAATTATCAGCAAACTTAGTGTGAGAAGTTTAAAGGGAAAAAAAAAAAGAGAACAAACTGCACAATGAAAATTTATTATCAGAAATAAATGTTATTTTGCAGGGTAGAGACTCCTTCCATGTTTGCAATCCAAACCTGAAATTATCTTCATCAGTGAGTTACAGGGTACCATACGAGTTGTAGTTAAACCTGTTTATTACAGCACACAAAACCAGCAGGAATTATTTCAGATCATCACACTGGCCTGAATACACACAACATCGGCTCATTTATACCCACACATTTGCACAGAAGCATTTCCACACACAGAGCAGAGTTTAGTAAACTAAACAGATGTCTGGTGGTTTACATTTGAACATATGTTTCCCCGCAGACAAAGAATGACCTCTGGTAATTACGTGGTAGCTAAAGTAACATACCACTTCAACCAATAAATGCATTCTGCTTCTCTATCAGGGTACTACCAGTGAAGTTATCATTAGAATGACTCTGGATTTATGTGGGAAACTTAAATACTTATCCATTACATCACCCAGTTTTTTATACTTTTTTCCTTGCTGGAATACAAATGACTCAGTGCAGAAGACTCTTCTTATTCAATGCTGAACTCCAGAACTTTCTGAATTTAATTGGTTTGTTGTTAAATTAGTAACCACTTTCTTTACTGAATGATTCCTTCTCCAATAAATATTACAGAAATCTTACAAAATATTTTCCTTGATATGCAAGCAATTTATGGAGAAATTACTCAGAAGAACTAGGAGATCTTTTAGCAATGCTCTTTGCAAAGATTTGTAATGACTGAGTGGAGAGCAGAATTTTTTAAGTTTTGGGTACAGATTTACTTTGCTAAGATTCTGTGGTCATTACCATTAAATAAAGTTTTACTGGGTTTTAAAATCTAGAAAACATGGAGGACTAGATTCTTTATACACTCCTCAAATTTAAGCTCCAGCCTACTTAACGTATTGTAGAAATGGATAAAATCCAATTCAGAGTCAGAAAAAATCCCATACAATTCAGAATATTAGCTAGCACGAGGTTACAGAGCACAAAATACCAAAATCCTGTTTAGAGCTACATCCTATCTTTCACAGCCTTCAAATTACTTCTCAGTCTTCCTTTGCAATAAACACATAATTATTGTCTATGAAACACATGAAGCATATCTAGGTTTCTCACTGTAAGTAATTATGTCTGTATATATATGATCTGTACACCTACAGTACCTAAACATGGCATGACTATTTATTTACATGAAGTATTAATATCCCCGCTAATAAAATAGAAACTTTGGGCAAAGAGAAAGTGCAATGACTTGTTTCTGCTTCCCAAACCAGGTTTGTGGCAGAGATAGTTCAGGCCAGTTCTTTTAAGTTCAATCAAGAACAAACTGTTTTTGTCACAAGTAGAACAAAAGAAACTCTTCATGGTAAATTCTCTTAAAATACTTAAATTATGTGAATGCTGAACCAATCATTTGTGAGAACTATAATGATGGGGTGGGCACATTCATTTAAAAAAAGTATCTTGAGAAGGGAGACAAAGATAGGAGACACTTAGATGAAAACTCATCCCCTGAAAATGCAGTACTAATCAGGCCTAAGAATATAAAAATACTGGAAATGTTCTTTTGCAGAACTTAGGTGAGAACTATAAATAAATACAGCTCAAGTAATGAAGAGTAAGAGCTTTGGAAGAGACACTTGAATTTAATTTGTATAGCTTTGATGAGAAATTTATCAGCAGAACAGGTAATAATTCTATTCCACTCTACAGATATTTGTTTGCAAACTGCCAGATAAAGGTGGACTTCAAACATTAATATCATTTTGATGGTTTATTTTTTACTGTTTTTTCATCCTTATGTACTGGGGAAAGACTGCTGACTTATGCAGTTTGAGTAAAAAGATAATTAAAAGAAAATTAATCTATTAAGTGTTTCAAAACTGGCTGAAATTGTTTGTATGTTTGTACTGTGAACTGAAGTATCACATAATCTAATTCTTTAGAGACTCATCTATAATAAGACACTGCAGATACAAATTAAACAAATAAAAGCCTGAAAACACTCCTTTCAGTCAAATAAAGCTAAAAGCCATAATACTTGAGATTGGTAGACATGGAATAAAATGCCACATTAGAAACTAGTAAAGAGTAAATAAAGGACACATTTATCTGAAAAGCAGTAAGACAAAGTTTGGTAGATGACAGGGCAAATATGCAAGAGTAAAATACAAATCCATCTTAAATATTCTGAAATGTCTAAGGGGTATTAATAATTCTTGCTTTGGCATAAATACCCAAAAGCTCAGGATAACCCTCCCTTCAATGGTAGGATGTAAGAAATTACAAATTGTTATTAATTATGACCTCCTACAGGGTCACTGCTATCTGGCAATAAACAACATGAACATCTTCCTGACAATATCAGCAACAGCTCCTTGAGACAGGTGGTATTTCAGAGACTTATCACTGTCCTTTAGGTAATAAACAAGGAGGTAAATTGAGTTAAGTTGGATGCCGTGAAAGTTGCCACAAAAATATAAATATCTCAGAATCAGATTTTGATTATGTTTTCATAAACTTTTATATGCTGTACATCTATCATTCTATCTAGCAAGACAAATTACCTGAATTTACAGAAGTGTATGTCTCATTTTAAAAGAATTGAGCTACTGCTCTTTTGCTGGCAAGAACCACTCACTATCCCTGTAAGAAAAGCTATGAAAGCAAGCATTTCTTTCATACATATTTTCTTCTTTACTGTAAGCAACTTTGTCTTAACATCTATCCTCCAATCAACTTTCTGCTCACGTTACTGCTAATTAGGCTTCAAACTTCTGTATTTCTCTTTGAAGGTTATTAAAGCCAGTGTTCCTATCAGTTGTGATTGTATATCTAGATGTATACAGTTGACATACAGAGATGCATGCAGATGTATATCCGTATGGCCATAATGAGGATACTTTGATTGGATTCCTTTTTAAAATGCATGATTTTGATTTAGTTTGATTATTTAAAATATTCAATCAAATTAGCTGAATGCTGGAGCTTATTAGATTTTGGTAGACTGCACTGCAAGGATGAACTTGGTGATCTATTAATTCTTTCCAACTCTTATATTTATAAAGAGATATCAAGGTGGCTACTGAAAGCTCTGACACCCCAGGTCTCCTACACTTTGGGTTCATGGTATATACCTGTATACACCATGCTTTTAGAAATATTAACAGCAGTAATTATGCTCTAAGTCAAGCAATTTGCCTCTTATCTCTACACATACCAAAGGGCAAACGGCTGATTCTACAGTTACCTGATGCGAGTACTTTGGTTATGCTACCCCTCAGCACAGATTAAGGAGGAACTTCATGTCAAGCATAAATCAAACTCACTGGTTTAGACTTCTGCATCACTGCAGAATTAAACTGAATGCCACAGAAGCTGTTCAAGAAGCTATGATGGGTCTACTTACACAGCTCTGCACAGTCACTGAATTTAGGGCAAAATGCCCCACTGATTCTTTTCAAAGCATCATGGCAGTACAACCACACTTTACAGAACATGATTAGTTGTATCTTGAGAATGTCCTTTGGACTGTTTGAAGGAAATTTGTTTCAAGATGTTAAGATCTTGATGGTTACCAAGCACACGGTCCTTTAAAGTTACTTCCCCTTGTACACTCAGCAACCCTTCCCTCCCCCAAAAATACAACCTTTATAATCCCTCAAGATTTTTTTTAAAAGTCTTGCCTACAGCAGTTAAATAAATGAAAACCCATTATGTGAACTGGAGAGAAAGGATGAATTCCAAGATCAAGTACTGGTGCAAATAATTTTAAAGTGAGGGTATAAAATATTTCCTATGGCCATGTTGAAAGACACTGTGACATTCAGACCTTGGAAGCTACTAAAGGGAGGACAGAAACATTGTGAAGTAGCAAATCCAACAGGAAAGAGCTTGCACGCAATGACACATTTTAATTCCAGTCTGTCAGAAGTGTAAGTTCTCGACGGACGTACTCTAACATTTAAAAAAAACCCCTATAATCTAAACTGATGGATAAAAAAAATCTTCAGAAGCTAAAAGGTTCAATCCACCTTCACAAAAATGGAATTGGACCTGAAATAGGTTTAACGATCAATTGTTTAAAATCATATTTTAAAACACTTGCAGTTTTAGAATCCTTTACAAATGCAAGTACTAAGAATAATTTGGTTCTGATATACTTTGACAGACAATTCATATAATTTACTCTTTCAAAGTACTTAGGGAAAGTAAAACTTTTTGATATTAACCCTAAAAAAAAAAAAAGTTTTACAGTATGGGTTATCTAAAATTTCAAGTAAACAAATCACAAGATGAGTCATCTGCAAGTTCTTCTGAGCCTCCTAATCAATCAACATTTGGCAGTGTTTCTTGGCCTTTTCCATGAAAAGACATGTACAGATCGCAAAAGTGTCAGTTGCTCTGATAAATCTTACTATGTTAATGAGGTTGATTATTTCCTCTCTAGAGACGAGAAGAATATTGGCAGATAGGCAGTAATATGTTATTAGCACATTCCCAATAACTGTTTTTATTTTCTGACTCACCTGGCAGAACTCATCTCTCAGTCTCAGGATTTACACAGACATAATGAAATTAGTAACTTCCTCTTGCTAAGTCTCTGCTACATCAAAGTGTATTCATACTAAGTCTCTTGAAATTAAACTGTTCTGAAGAAGCTGCTCACTACAGAGTAAAAATTCCATAAGCATTTGACTCTTCTTCATTTTCGTTATGTCTTTGCCCTCTCAGATGGAAAACAAGAGTCCTGCAATTAATCTATTTAAAAGGAAATTCAATATATTTCACTGAATTTTATATTCAATGTTGCAGCCATCTAATTACGTATCAGTTATTAGACCAAAATCTAAATAAATGGTTATATAAACACATCATCTAACTGAGAAGGCTGAACTTAGCACATAACACAGTTTTAGTTTATTAAAAAAAACTCCAGCAAACAAACAAAAAAAACCCATGGAAATTGTCTGGGCAATTATTTTTTGATTACATCCAGATCTCCCATTAGCGTTTTCAACAACTTTACCCCTGTGCAGTTTAGTAGTGCCTCAGGAATGCAGTGGAGGAAAAATAGGTGACCAACAGCCTAAACTAACAACATCTGCTACAATGAATTTGCTTTTAGTATCTTTACAAAATGCGTAAGAAAAGTATCCAAAGTGCATTTGCAGAGTCAAAATGTTTCAGCAGGTCTGAAAATCACAGAAGCTGCAGTTTAGCCTTTCACCCCAAGTCAAAATTACCAAATTACATAATTGGTGCTATTATCCTGTATCATAATACTCTAGGACATTCAGAGCAATAAATATGAGTCAGAAATATGAACTACATGGTATTACAACACATGATGTTGGATGGTGAAAAACAGAGGTGCTAGGCTGAAAGAAAACAAAGGAGCTTGTGGATAGAATATTTTGATGGCAGACAGCTAAGTAAGAGATTGCATCCTAAAAGAAAAGGGTAACAGGGCAACATAGCTCCTATTTCATCACTTGGAAAGGAGAATAAAGCATTCTTTGTGTTGGAATGGGAATTTAATTCCTGAAGCTCTGGTCCAACAAGGATCATTACTTGTGCAAATACTAGTAACAGAAGCATTCATAGATGTATGTTTTAATTCCTTACTCTAGTAAGATAATTCAGCTACTCTAGCAAAGTTTCTCCAGGAATTCACACAACTGTCTTCTGTAGGAACACCACTGCCTGACTAGAGACTGAATTCACCACTACACTGTCTGCACAGACACATACTCTTGGCATATAAAGGGTGTGAAACCCTTCAGTATGTATGTCTAGCTGCTATGAAACTTTCAAAGTTCACCAACAGCACAATTACTGGACAGTGAGCCATAGTTTAAGAACATACTTACCTCATCACCTCTCCAAGTTGACCAGTAACTACCACTACCTTCACTGCCACACAACCCACTTACTACAACTACACCACCCAGCTGAGTGCCCTCTCCTGAACCTTAAACAATTAGTAACCTTCTCCCCAGCTGAAGCCCACAAGCAACTGGCTGCTGACCAGTACAAGCTTTTGTGCCCAGAGGAATGAAATGTCAATAGTACCTGCTGGGGGGCAACCACCTATAGCAACTTCTCAGGTGGTTATATATTTCTCTGGGTGATCCAGAACCAGTAGAACAGTAAGATCATGTTTGGAAAGGGAGAATTAGGGAAGGTCCACAAGAAGCTCAAGGACCTTAAGATCCTTTTATCAGTACCCAGATAAATAGAAGAATTGAAGATATTTAACAACAGAAAGAAAGGCATGAGAAAAGGACCAAAATGATAAGCAAACAAAGATTAAGACACCAAAGTCCTTGATCTGATACCATGGAACAGCTTCCGTCAAATGTATATACACACAATTGTTATCTTTTAAATTCTATCAGTATTTTTTAATGCAAAAGTTTAAATTTTAATTCTGCATAAAAGTTAGCACATACCTATACCACAGTTCCACTTACCTATGAGATACTCATCTTGCTAATTTTCTCAAAAATTAGCTTCAGCACCATCATTGTGCTGAGAAAGGGACACAAAAGCTGGGGGCTTGCTGCCTGGCATACCCCTACCATTCCTAGGCTCCTGCCATTCTAGGGATGCGAGCATCACCTGAAATAGCTGAGGCTGTGTTTGACAAGCAAGGATGGGCTCAAAACTGTATGAGTTGCTGAACAATTAAGGCTCTGGGAGTTAGTTTTGGAAAGTGCTCTTTTTGATTTTTTCTGCCCGTCTTATAGGGAAGCTACCTTTGATAATCTGGACGAGTGGCTCAGAACATTGTAAAATCAAAGTTAGTTCCCACAAAATCAAACTTTAATTTAGACAGAAATGCCTCCCTCAGAGTTGAAATGCTCTTAATACATGGTTAGCCTTGATCTTGCATGTTCTCCTGATTCAACATAATATTTCATCCTGACCTTTTGCTGAGAGTTAAAAATAAACGCTGACAATTATAATTTTGTACAACTGAAGATAAAAGTAGGTTCAATCAGTCTACTTAATACTAGAAACGTTTCACCCATTTTTTCCAGTTTGCCTGTCCACCATGGGAAAGGTGAAGGGAAGGAAAGATGAAATATTAAGATGGCAAATGGAAAACATCTTCAATGACAAACTGTTCCCTTTTTAAAGATATGACTTTTATAAAGAAACGGACAACATGCTTCTAAAACATGCTTTCATTGTTTCTTCTCTGAGGAAGATGCCTATTTTTAATGTTCTGCTTTGATGAGTCCACAAGGGGATAAGTTTTCTTACTTTTCCCACTGAAAAACAGCCTAATTATGTTACTACAGAAATCTACAGTATCTGTATTATGTATATGCAATTTTATATAGTGTACATATACAGCTATGGAGAGAGAAGAAATTGTAATGACAGATAGAGCTGACAACAGAAGACAAGAAGTCTGCGAACTAATGTATACTGGAACCTGAATATTGAAGTTAAAATGTATGTATTTGCAATCAGAAGAACGCTGCTTCAAAATACCATTCTGCCTTTGTTAAAGAGCTTTCTAGCTATGCAGTTGTTTTGTTGGTGGGTTTGGGGTTTTGTTGTTTTTTTTTTTTAAATTGACTTTTAGTTTTAAAGAAGCAGAAATCCCTAAGCCACTCAATATACCATGGGAGGGTGAAGAGGATCACTAAAGCTTTGCTGTTTATGCTAATAAGATAGCAGCTCAATTTACTTGAGTACTGATCAATGCTAAACAATCAGAGAAGTTCATGTATTATGTATTGCAGAAGAACCTGTGCTTTTTAGTGGAATGTCACAAGGTTAAACTACTGGTAGACACTGGTTCCCTTGAGCCCAATTTCTACTACAGTGCTTCCTATGCACATAATGAAGAAACAATAGCAAAATAAAGCATTGTTTGGAACACATAATGAACTGCTCTCATAAACGTCAACCTTCAAAAGTCATTTTATTTTACATTTTGATGCAGCAGACAATTATTGGGCCTCCATTTGGCTGGCTACATCAAACAAGGTACACCATTTTTTACCCTGTCTCAGTAATTATTGATAGAACAATTGTCATTGCTTGACGGCTAATATCAGTGCATTAGCAATGGACACAGCTTGTTGCACACTTCCTGGCAGGTATACTGCAGTGCTGTAAAATCTGCCTCTCCTTCCCCCAGTTACCAATTGCTTTAGCAAATACCCAAAATATATAACTTTCTAGCTCTCTCTTCTTCCTCCCACTGACTTCTGTTTATTTAATCCCTTTACACTAATTTGTACTGTGAATACCAAACACTTCTTTTTCAGTTCACAGCAAGCCACAAGAAAGTTTTGTTTGCATTTTAAATCAAATGAGAGCATTGTATATGCAAAACTAAACCACAAAATGCTTCGGCTTTTCTACAGATTACTCTGCTGATGGGTACCTGTTGAAGGCTGTTACCCTTAAATGGTAACTCCAATATGATTACAAAGTAGAACTAATTAATACTAAAATTCAATTGGTAAAACCAGAGACAGATTTATTTATTTGTTTAATGTGGTAGTGTTACATGGAGGATCTCATTCTTATGCTAATTAGCAGCTCCTCCTGAAGTTACATGGTGACTTTGATGTGTTGATGGTAAAAGTGTAAACGCATTTTTATTTGGTTGTGACCCTGTAACATCAACAAATAGAGTCTGGCAGAAGTTGCCCAGAGTTTGTGGAACTGTCATTCTCAGAAATATTTAAAAGTAACTGGAGAAGGCCCTGAGTAGCCAAATGCAACACCAAAGTTTGCCCAGCTTTGAGAGGGACTTGGACACGAAGGCATCCAGAGATCCTGCACGGTCCAGATCATTCCATGATGCTTTGATGATAACTGGCAAAGCCAGGTTCATAAACTCTCTCCACAGTTTCCTACATTTTATGTGAGCAGAACAAATGGAAAACAGTTTAAGCTGTAGAGCAGCTCTATATGGGATCGGGCTCTGAGAATTCACATAATCATATATGCTAACAATAGCTTTTAGAACTGAGAGGGATGGAGAATGTATGATACCATGAAACACTTATCGAGATGTTCAGAGGCATTAATGCCACTATTTATATATCAACATATATTGCAAAGGTTACTTAACATCTCCTTGGATTAGTTTGTTGTTCGGAATCAAATTAAAATTTATGACTGGAATTTTGAATAATTTATAGATATCACATGCTAGGGTACTTCGGAGTTCCAATTCAGTGGAATGAATATGTACATCTAGATCAAATACATAATATATAGTTATGGAATTAATTGCATGCAGAAAGAAAGGCAAGGAAGAGAGCCAGATGAAAAGGAAAAGCGGGTGCACGTTCCGTCGAGCACAGATGCTTTTTTGGGAGGGAAGCAGAAAGCACTGCAAGAAATGGGTCACAAAGCAAGCAGAACAAAATGATCACAAAATATATCATCCTTCTATTCTGGAGTCTGTGAGAATGGAACACTTGATGAGACTTCCATAGGGCAGGAGAGCAGTCCTGTCCTAAGAGGGAACACCCTCAGTGCTGCAGGGCTTCAGCCCATGGTGCACTACAGTCAGCCTCTGCCAGCCTCTGCCTGACTCAGGCCCCTGAACTGTAAAATGATTTGAAGTTAATTTTTTAATTAATCTGGTAGAATGTAAGATGACTCATTATCTTTATTATAGATCATTAATTAAAAGCAGTATTAGGAGGCATTATGACGTTGGTATCCCAGAGTAATTTTTCAAGGTAAGTTAGATCTGACACAATGAAAAGGCCGCTCTTTATCAGGCAATTTTCAAGATAAAACTGAGAGCCCTTAGGAAAACCGGTATCATCTGCTGTGCCCTTTAACACTGCAAAGAACACAACCTACCATAGCCTTCAGGTCTTTGAGGTGTGTAATTACACGGTTTTACTAATAAGCCTTAGTGTGTATGTACTGTAACTGTATTCTTGGTTTTGTTTATCAGCAGTGATCTGTGTTGGCAACTACCAAACTCAGCATAATTATACATGTTTATAAAAAGATGATCACAGAGACAAGACCCCAGGAAAAATTAGTGATTTATAGGATGTCAGTCTCAATAATCTCCCTAACAATTAAAATCTTACACAAGTGGGTAATCAGATGAGTTGCTGGCACACTCCTTGAAATTGTTACTAAAGAAATCAGAATCCCTGATCTTTCTATTTTAACAACTCTCATTTAAAACCCCACCATGAAAATTTCACGGTTCAGGATCACTATTTAAATCAAAGGTTTAACATGTAGACATTAGATTTTCTCTTCTAAGTGAAACTTCTTTTAAAAAAATAAGCATTCCTATACTTCCACTAGATCAGGTTAACATATTTCCAAGAAGATAGTACTTTTGCAGATGGCTTGAATTAGAGAACAGCTATAGTTATCATTATGCAGCTATTCAAATAGAAAATTTTTAGAACTTGGCAAAAAAGAGAAAAATATTCTGTCTCATATACGCCATCCAGACTCAATGCAGGCAGGCAGAGAAATGAGAACTTGTAAAAATCAGAATACTAAAAATAATCAACCAGAAGAATGCTCAAAAATTTGAAAATTATACGCATGTCTGACATTAAGATACAAAATTCATATATCCAATGTAGAGGAGAAAAGTATAAAAATAGGATTATTTACAAAAAAAGAATTGGAATGACACACAGGAAAGAAGTAATGCTATATGAAACTTAGGATCTAGAGGTGCAAAAAAGTGGGGTTTTTTTGGTCTTTTTTCTGTATTTTCTTACAATGTACTGCAAAGAGATCCATATGGACAATCAGAGATACACATCAACGCATTCTAACTGAGGAATCAATTTCCACATGTTTATAGATGCAACCACAAGCCATCACAAAAACTGGATGAAAAACACCACTGAATAGCTAATTACTACAAAAATCCCATTTATCTCATATTAAACTTTATTGTAAGCAGTAACAATACTTCATGAGCCAATACACAAAGTTGTGAGCTCAGGGGACCTTGACTGATCTTTCTATGGGAATTAGCTGCTAGTGAAAAGGTGTGTCAGAGTCTTCACCGAGCCCATACAAATAGCTGAGGACCTCACAGGAGCAGTCTGTAATCAGAACTGAAGAAAAAAAAGTGTCAATCAGGTAAAAAAAAAAAGATTAATTTACAGATATGCAGAGAGTCTTTTGCAAGTCTTCCAAAGGTTTTTAGTCTCTGTATTTTATCAGCACGATTTCTTTTAAAGCATTATCTTTTTCTTTAGGCTGCAGGCAAATAGAAAGAAACCAACAAAATAAAAAGCATTTTAAGCAAAAAAGTACAGAATTGCAGAATCACTGAAAATGGCCAGATCCAACAGGAGCAGAGTTAGGGCAAACCTCTGCTGTTTGAAAAATCATAGCACTGTGCATAGGACTCAGATAAAATGGTCTATTTCTAACATAACGATGTCCTGTCTGCAGAATATGATAATACAGGATAGACCTGAAACTAATCTTTGAATACTCCACTTACTGATTCTTCCATTAAAAAGTAACTGCAACAATTAGCAATTTAATACTTCTTCATTCATGAGCAATGAACAAAAGGTCTTGTTCATATTTGATAAGAGCATAAAGCAGATCTAAGGCAATGTAATTAACCAGTTATACTTCTTATTAAAGTTGTCTGTTCAGTCATAACTGATATTTATAACTTGCCAACTGAAATAACAGTTTATCTGTGCTCACCACATTGCTGTATTAAAGCAAGCTGTGCTTATTTTGTTAGAAAAGGATCAAAACACACAAATAATCATACAAAGGCACGCTGTTCTCAAGTCTCCTACTACAGAATCATACGTGTGTGTCTGTATATAAAAACAATATATATGACTATTTATGTGGGTATATGAATATACAGGTTGGAGTCTGGAAGCAAACATGATACATAAATGGCTAAGTATTTTCTAGAAATATTTGTGGGACCACTTGTAAAGAATGGCTGAAAAAATCAAGTATGAAGTCGCACCACTTCCCTTTTAACAAAGCAACTTCTATTCTACAAAAGAAAAAAAAAATCACGAATAGCTTAATTACCATTTCAGAACCTTTTTATAAGTTTTTTGTTATACAAGTATGGCAAGACCATCATTTAAAATGCAACCCGGAAGGCAACAAAAAGCAAAGCATATGAATTGATGCCTCCTCCTTCTGAGAATATACAGAGTGGTATTATTCTGTTTAGATTTATTTCCTTTTTGAAAGCCACAGTAGTATATTCCTCCTCTGAGTTCTGAAAATTAGTGTCTGCACAGATGTAAAGGTGATAAGACAAAAAGTGATTCGCCTTGACCTTTCTAAATGCTTTTCTGGAGGTTTGGTTTGGTTGTGCTTTTTTTTTAAGTTTCAAAGGCTTTAGAAGTAAGCAGGGAACAGGAATGATACTCAAAACACTAAGAACTGGCAATTTTCTCCCTGCATCACTTTTGCTAAGAGATATTTTTTAAACTGAAAATTTTTTAAACTGAAAATTCATTTTGAAGCTGAGCTATACAAGATTTTACAGTTTAGTTGCTTTGTTTGTTATATAGTATTGATTTCAGTCTTCAAATGCAAATACAAACAAATTTGCACCCCAATTAGCTTTCATTAATCAGTTTGCTTCCTGGGGCTGCACAGTTGCCACACAGCAGACCCCAGCTGAACTACCAACTGAAAGCAGCAATATGCAATTGTAGCCAAGTAACTAGGGGGGAAAAACCCATCACCAACCAAACCCCAAACCCAGTGTTATAACCTTAGCCTTCCGCTGATTTCTCTTGTGTGCCAAACAGAATCTGGTCTTAGTTTTTAAGGTGACAATTTTCCTATTAAAGAGATCAATATAGAGAACAACAGAAAAGAGACAATAAAATGCAGCTGCAATATACTCAGCAGGAAAATGGATTTACCCTTTAAGTAAATATTTTTACTACAGTAGAATACAACACAATATTTTTTAAATGGATAAAAATATTTATTATTGATCATCTTGATTACTAGTTGAAAGGAGAAAGGGCAGATCTGACTGTAGTTCTAACTGAGAAGCCCCAGCAAAGATGCAATGAGGAGACCTTACGCGGCCAAAGACGTCTGATCTAGCTTTGAAAGTAGGACAAGGCAGGGCCAGCTGCTCTCAAATCTCAGGTAATTATCTCAGGACCTTCTTCTTTTTCTTTCCCCTTCCCCTCTCTTCCCCTGAGCTACAACAATAAAAACTTTTAAATGCATATGCAAATAAATAATTTAACTAAATCACTTTGATCACTAGAAACTGTTAGTTAACATTAGAATGTTTCAGCTGAGAGAGATTCAGAGAGATTAATTTGTCTTCCACTGTGCACAACAGCTATTCAAAATCCTCTAAAGACCAGGTTGTGTTGTAATGAAGCATATTTACAGCTTTCTTTATATTTTATTTAGCAAGTAAATACTCTGGCATTTTCAAACTGAAGGAATCTTATTTGTTTTCAGGGAACACATCTTTCCAAACGCCAGCGTGTGCAGGGAACACTATTTACAATGTACTCTGTTCACAAGCCAAAATAACACTTGGGAAATTCTTGCCATGGGTCTCCAGATTTTTATATCATATTTTAGTGCTCATGGATATTAAATTTCCTACCCAACCATACCCTTAGATTTGGAAGAACATCAGGATACCTTGCTGGCTGTAGCTATTAGTACCTTTTTGCTTTCCAGAGACCCATCCTAGTTAAAACCGCTCACCAGACGACATTTCTTCCACACCTCAAAACCACATCACTAAATGGCCTATGAAATGTCTAGGGCCCCACACACCATTACTCTTTACATATCACAGAGCAGAGTAGATCATTAATGAGAGCTGAATATTTCTTCAGATTTCAGTATCCTGACTTACAGATGACAACCTTCAGCAGACAGCCTGATGCTGACCAGGAAAACCCCATACTTCCCTTTAACACAAACTTGCTGAAAAGTAAACTGAAAATAGAAGTACTTTATGCACCATGCACAATAGGTGTTACTGTTTCACATAGCTAGAAGACAAGATGACAGAGGAACCTATCAAACGAGGATTACACCTTCAAGGCCCCTCTCTTCCTATATCCAGCTGGCTTTCTTTAGATGCTTTCCCGACAAAACCTCCTCGGGGACTCTATCTTCCTCAGGTTTCTTTAGCCAAAGAAGCCCATTTGAAAGTAGAGCCTGTTAGCTTTTAGAGTTCACCTCTGTTTTGAGTTTTTCAAGGACCTCAGCAGATTTAACACATCCCTTCCCCACTTTACTCACATCCCCAAAATGTTCATTTTTAATTGCTGTAAGAAATAGTTAAGAAATGTATCCAAATAAATGAAATATGCTGATTATATTCTTCCTTCTTTGAGGTGCAAATGTTGTTTTCTCCGATCAGGCAGGCTCTCTTTATCTGACTGAGCAGTGATTTAGTGATCTGCTGGCCCCGTGAGAAGTTAGGCTTTTAAGCTCTTCTCCCTTAGTCATCTGGTAATCAAAGACCTGCAGGTAGAGACAATCTGCAACAAACTGATAGTGAAAAGTGTTTGTTTCCACCGAACTTTTATTTTTCATCAACCTGCACATATTGTCCTTTCGATAACCTCCAAATAACATTAAGTATATGCTACGCCATGTGTCTTTTCATGGAAAGGAGATAAAGAGATAAGAAGTCACTTTCAAGTGACGGTAGTTTTGGAATTTAAATCTCTTCAAGGAATATTGTAATATCATCAAAAAGTCTTCTGTGTAGATGCACACTTTCATGTCTTTAAAGGCATCAAATACCATCAACTCAGAGATGTAACTCTGTGCATCCCTTCCAGAATCTGAACCTCAGATGACACAAGGTAAGAAGGTATCAGTGGCTTCAGGCTAACTACGTACACTCACACTATCCTCATCTTGCACATGAATTTGTAGTGTTGAATATGCATTTGTATGCAGCTGAATACCTGGACTAATGTATGAGTGATGAAGTATTTTAGCACAATTTCAACTGGATAAGCATAAAAATTATGGCTTGCTTCCTGACAATGACTAGCAGCCTCGTGAACCAAACAGAAGGTGGTACACCACTGCCAGCATTTAAGTATTAATCAAAAAAGAATAGAGTATTTTACAAACTCCCAGTTTTCTATTTCAATCTTAAAGAAGCTAGCAAGTTTTTATTCCCCCAGGCCGTAATTACTAGTAAGTGGAAGAAGCTCATGAATTGAAGATATAACAATTGTGATTTTCATAATTAAGGATAAAATTTTAAACATGATTCAGATTTAAAGGAAGAAGAAAATTACAGTTAGTCTAAAAAGATTTCAGAGCTAAGACTTTCATAATCCTTATACCAATGTTGTATTGAAGATTTGCCATTCACTTTAGGGGATAAAAAAAAACACAGTTTAAGAGCTATAATATTTAAAAATTAAAGAGGTGGGAAAAGCTGAGTTGAGAAGATATTTTCTCACACAATTCTAGTCAGTAGACCTAGCAAGTGTGCCTTTGTATACAGGATGTCACCAGAAGAGGTGCCATCATTCGGAAGGTTGTTTAAAAATACTGCCATTTCAAAACTGAGGATATAAATCGTGCTCATAACATGATCTGAAGGAAAGAAAATCCCCAATATGCCCATCTTTGTTCTCAGGAGATCAACCGAATTGCAACTCTGCTTTTCCTCGGCTTGTCACAGAACAGCAAGATGAAGTGTGTCTGTAAACGTCGGTGACAGCAGCAAGTACTAGCAAAGCTGTAGGAAGGCTTTTAAGTATGAAAATACCAAACTGAGTCGAAAATTCTTACCTGGTTCAAAAGGGAGAGAGTTTTACTGTGATCAATAGCATTAACACTTTGTTCTACCTAGAGGTCTGGCCAGAAGAGTGGAAGGAATGGCTTTGTTATATGGACAACTTTGTGTGGAACACAAAACCATTAAGAGCGCAGGGGCTGGTGAGGTGACTTCAGGCCCTTGTCCTCAGCATCAGGAGACCCTCACAGAGGACAGCAGGTACTGGGTGACCTCTCAGGATGACCACCGTCTGCAGCAAACTACTGTCAAAGGAGCTCTCTTGCATTTTCCCTTGGATCAGAACTAGGATGTTGAATTGCACGAGGTTGCTTCACAGACCTGAGCTGAAGGCAGCTGTATTTCTCATTTGGCTTGTTTCATATGCCCTTGTCAGTCACAGAGTCACCCTGATCACTAAGAGATCACTGCATCCAGCTCAAGTGCATAGAGAAGAGGGGAGCCCTGCTTTCACCAGCCCTTTAGTATGTCATCAACCAGGTGGAATCTCACCCTGAGAATCTGTGCCTCAGAACAATCCACCAGGTATAGAAGATTATTATAATCTTAACAAAACCTATTGTTACTTAAAGCTCTCTTTCTGGAGGTCACAGTCACACCAGTACAGAAAGCAATGTAACAAACCCCTAGTTCCTAACTCATACAACAGGAGGGATACTCCACTACCAGCAAGAGAACTTACCAGAGCTGCCCTGGGTGAATGTTTTTCTAAATTTTTTTGTTGAAATTTTAACATACACACTTGATTATCAGAATTAATTTTTAAGGAAAGAAAAATTACTGCTAAATATGCCTCGAAACATAATTTCCAAAAGGCTTTTTATTTCCATGCAATGCTACTATACACTGGTGCTGCCCCAGCTGTCAAACACCAATATCAAATAAAAAAGGAAACATTTTTGGAGGCTTTTGACACTTTGACAGGATCATAATGAAATCATTGGACAACACTATTTTATGGGATACCTTCACAGGAGACAAAGTTAGGTAAGTAGAATTTGAAAGGATATCCTGAAGGGGTAGTGCCATCAGGTTCAAATGTTCCATTTGCCAAATCTTGCATTCCTGTTTCATTACAGGTTTACCACTGAAACCCAGTAACTTGAATACAGGCAGCCATAATCAACTATAATCCATCAGATGCATTCTTAGCTATTAAGTTTCAAATGAGGAACTATAGTTATAATTCACTCATTAAAATTTGCTGCTTTTTTTTTTCTTTTTACATAATTATCCAGTTAGTAGCAGACAAAACGTTTAAGACCTGTTCTTATCACTACTACACAAATAATTTGAACAAATACAACAAACACAATGGCCACAGTCACTTTAGGCAGCATTAAAAGCCAAAGAGAAAACAAACAAAAACTTGACAACATGTGCTACTAAATAGCACTTTAATGGAGTTATTTAAGACTACAATATCAACATTTTTGACCACACTGCATACTCAAAAGATCAAATAGCTTTATGCTTCTGTCCTACTGAGGGGAAAGACCAGAGCCAGCCAACAGGGCTCAAAGCCCCGAGGCAGTGACACAGAAATTCCTCTGTGTTTTCAACAGACAAAAGCTGAAGAGTTTCAGCAGATGGCTGTCAAAGTGCTCTTACTCCTACAAAAAATGTAAGAAACTAGTAAAATATATCTCAGGATTAATTTATGTTGGAAAATTGTAGTAGAGGAAATTGGATGAATCCCCTTCCTCAAAAGACCCAACTTTGATCCTTAAAATCTTTCAGTAAGTTTAAATTAACTACAAGTAATCGCTATTCACCACTGCAGCCTTTTCTTTACCCTCAGAACCTCACTTAAGGCTTTGATCTCATTCTTACCCAGCTAATTTCATTCTGCTTAAATATTACAGATTGCTTTGATAAAGTCTTCCTGTGCTTCGCTATTTTACAGGTTTGACTTCAATAGCACCGCTCAATCCAGCTGCTGACTTAAAGCCACATTTGCGGAGTGGAATCTATAGGTCACTGTATCTGTGAAGGTATTATGATGCTAACAAAATATGAAAGCTTCCTGATCAGTTTATTATTATCCCAAGCCAAGCCAATTATGTCAGAAAAAGGACGGATCACTTAGACTGATATTAAATTGCTCCACCAGAAAGTCTTAATTTACACGTTGACTGCACTGAGAAAATTTACCTTTGAATTCTTATGATCCTGAATTTAACCAAGCATGAATGATCCTTTAGGAAAGAAGCCATTTTAATGCAATTATGTATTTGTCCATTCACTCTATTGTCCAGTCTCTCTCCAAACCAACTGCAAAGATTTAACACAGAGGCAGAGCAAACCAAAAGCTGACGGATACAAGCGGGTGCTCTCTGAGCTGAGAGCTTGCTGCTCCGTGGACCATGGGGACAATGTCACATCAGGAAAAGGGACTCACGTCAAAGTGATTTTGTCAACGCTCATTTTGTTATTGTTATCGTGCCAGCGTGAAGTCAAACACAGTGATTACAAATTGGAGGCAGGATAAAATGATGACATAATCCTGCTACACTTACGAAGCCAGAACTCAATTGTGGCAGAGGATTTTTACAGAACAAGGGCAGTGACAATATGCAAACCACATCAAATACAATGCTACATGCATATTAAGAAAAAAAGTTGATGCTATTCCAAGTCTGAATATTCACCTTTCCCTACTGCATTTAAATGCCTTCTTTATTTCAGAACTATGACTGACAGCACTAGTAGTAAATCCGATAAGCTGGACTCCATTCCATCAACCAGTGGATATGACAGTAATTGTCTTTCTCAAGAGGGACTTCCAGGACAAACACAACTCCTAACTTCTAAAACAAATGAACAAGATTACACATTATTGGATTCAATGACAAAATAAGAGCTGATTTCTGTAAGCATAAACCAACCTCCTAAATAATCAACACCACAGCTGCCAGTTTGATAGTAGAACTTGTATTTGTGTTCTTCATTTTTCACTTACTTCCCAATGTAACCAAGAATGGCAGACTTTCTCCTGGAGTACTTACATAATTACAGCACCTCGTAAGAAGAATGAAGTACAAATGGTGAAATCCAGATGATGGTAGTTTACACAAGGTTAAAAAAATAACAAAAAACACCTTGTCTAATTTCATTGCAATAGAGCAACTCTTCCAAAATGAAGACAAAGGTCTGAATGCAATACAGATGGATCTCAACACCACAAATGCAAACTGAAAAGGTTTCTTAAATACAAACTTATCAGCAGCTGTGCTGATATGTTAAGCATTAAAACTGTAATGTTATTTAAAAAACCTAAACCAACAAAAATCCCCATACTAGATTTATCCAGAGGGTATTAATAAACATCTAATATACAGAAATGTATCTGAGCTGTGTGCTTCATCTTACTTCTTTTTGAGGGTGTAAAGTCTGCTATAAGCTATTAATGGAATTTGATTTTCTACAAGTCTGAGTCTTAGAAAGCTGAGAACATGCAGGAATAGCCAATGAACATGACATTTCCCTACAGAGGAAGAAAGAAAGAAAGAAGTCAGAATATAATTGAAGAGCACTTTGCTACTATACCTGGAAATTTCACTCTGCTGAAAGCAGGACTGGAGTTCATACAGCAGAGATTTTGATAACAGAATGTGCAGCAAACAACTGCTAACTTCTTACCTTGATTCAATCGTGTATTTTTTCCAGAAAAATCTTTTGGAATATCACACATGAGAAGGATAGCATTTCTAGCACCTCTTCAAAAAGTAATTTAAGATGGAGTATGTCTTGAAAGCAGTATCTGAATGTATTCTTGGAAATACCTACCATGTGTTTAATTTTTTCTGTTTCATTTTTTGAGTATGGCAACAGATACTGAAACTACAAAAATAGCTGACTCTTGAGCACCAAGACGTGGGGGGGTGGGGTTTGCTGTGTTTAATGCATTCAGTTGATGTGCTTATGTCATAGACACGCCAGTGTGAGCAAGGAATAGAGCACTCAATAAATTAATTGGCCTGAGCATTTCAACAGAAAGAATCATAGTAAAAATGTCGATATTACTGCCATTGGGGAACATTATAAACACAATCTTTCCTTCCTCAAAGATGAAAAGCCAATGCAAAAGAAGAAAAATCCCTCCTTTTGATTGCACAATCTGTATTTGGATTCATTTTTTTCTTTAATTGCAGTGCCCCAGGTTGTAAATCAAAGTTCTAAGTGAGATTGCAAGTAAGTTTATCTATGTGTAATATTAACGCAAATATCACCAGTGCTGAAAAAATTAGCTTCTTTTTTGTTCAGTCAGCTTGTGAAGTATCATCAGCTACACCCATGTGACAATCTTCTAGTGAAGGGAAAAAGGCAAAATAGCAATCAGAAGGATATGATAATATAATCTCTTACTGGATGTTTGAGTACTACGAAAAAAACCATTTCCCAACTACTTCTGGAAGTTGTAATATTGAAAATATGAAAAAAGCATGAAAAACTTTCACAATGAAAAAAATATATAGATTGCACTCCGTGTACAGCATTGTGCTGCTACTTTGCTAAGTGCAAACACCGATGTTCAGCCTCTTTGCTATTGAATTGAGGTTGAGAAAACTGGAAACACAAAGTCAAATCCTGGCATTATACTACAACATAGCCTTAAGTATCTGCAAAATAATTAAGCTAAGAGGATCTGCTTCCAACTGTCACAGTAAATTTGGATTAAATGCTATCTGTCCAGCAGATTTCACAATACTGAAATGTGTTAAAGACCATGAATATTCAACTTTTTGGGAAGTCTGTTGAAGGAGCTACACCCAATAGAATATACCAGAGTAAAACTTGCACCTTTGTACTGCAGCAATACAGGTAACAGGTAGACCTGGAGCTCAGTACACTTCTTACAAAAACATCAGCTCAATACATGAAAAAAATCATCTGCTACCTGCATAAGCAGTGGGCACCTCTCTCTTTGAGCACTCAGTGGGATCTGGGAAGAGAACTGTAAGACACCACTAACCAGGCTATGTGGTCATCTATGAGATCTATGGCATCCTTCTGGCTGCCTAAAGAGCCAACTGTGAACTGGATCAACAGATCCAGAAACAGGTTTTTTCACTGTTCCTGTGACCACAGGCAACCCATCATATTATGAGGGAAGGGATACAAAGCGTAGAGTAACCAGTTGGCATTTTAAAATTAGATGTTGGAATAATTTTCAAGAGTGTCAGGAAAAAGGAAGGCTGTAGATAAGAATCTACCCATGGCCCTGATAGAGACTACGCATCTCAAGGTGGGAAAAACTCCTCTGAGATTGGACCTGTCCTCAAGGCTTTCTTTTAAACCAGGAGAGACACACACATCCTTGCACTAGCTCAAAACTGGACTTTATATTCCAACACATCACCACGTGTCATGTCCTGTGATTGATGTTCTCATACCCTTACATACTGTGTCTGAACGAAGGATCTCAGCTTCCCAAACTTTATTCCTTACATGCGAGTAACAAGTAAATACACTTCTATTTGTATGTAAGAACAGTGAGGAAATGTTATTTCAGAAGACACGTTTCTGAAGCCAAATCGGCATAAGGCAAATGGATTTTTTTTAGTACTCTGAAGTGCCTTCTTTGCTTACTCACCCCACATACATTTACCCACCCGCAGCTCTCACTAGTATCTCACTGGTATCTGCTTCACTTTCAATATTGAGTTCCTTTAAAATAAGCTAAATTGGGAACTATTTGATGTCTCCCGAATTAGCTGTTTCTAACAGGAACATCATCCTGAAAGAAGCCTAGCCACCCGGGAAACTCTGTCAAACGCAGCAGACATCAAAGAGAAAACGCTGCCTGCCATCCTCTGCTCAGCTCAGCAAGAAGTATTCACCCACCCAGGCTTCACTTTTCTAAAGCTCTGGCTATTCTAGCATCAGCAATCTATGGAAAAGCAAATGCAGAAGGTTTTCCTGCATTCTGCACATCTCTCTGGAAAGTCAACAGCCCCTGGGCTAGTAGGGAGCTCTGTGGGAGACAACAAACCGTACCTCTGGCAGGCACCATCCATCCCAGCAATGGCCCTGATTTCACCACACAGATTCTTGCTGCAGAGTTTTTTCTTCTGCATTACTTTGGCGCATGTATCTACCCAACACATAGAGAGGTAAACACTGCTGTGGGATCAAAGACTTCTTAACTTGTCTTCATATTGCAAGAGTATATTGAGGTGAAAACACATAGCCAAGGTAGCTCAGGTAAATTCAAGTATCATGGTTCCCTCCCACCTTTCAACAAGCTCACTGAGCACATTTCTGCGCTCTACTTTTAGACAATAAATAGGCTATCTTGACATCTCCCTGATGAGTACTCCCACCTCCATATTGCCCGCAGTTTCACCAGTCTGGACTGTCTTCATTATCTGAAGCAGCGATGGCCTCTACTAATCCTGTCAAGAAGTTTGCACAGACTGGTGGCAATCTCGGCGCAGTAATCCTGCAGCAGCTCGTGGCTGACAGGAGCAAGACCCAGGACTTTAACAAAGAAGAACATTGAACAAACCAAAGTGCTTCTAAGAAGCTGCAGGAAGAACATGAGATAAGGAGGACAGACATCAGTGTACAGGAAAGATAAAGCGATTAAAGGAAGGGTACTCAGGAGTAATAAAACATATTTCTTTTTTTCATTCAGTTGTAATTCCAGGTGGTCTCTGAGATTTCTTGGCATGACAAACCTCACACTGCTGCCACAGCTACTTGCAATTCCCATTTGGTTATTTATCAGTTTAACTGTCAAAAGACATACAAAAATTTCTTCAGCAAAACCAGATGGTCTCAGCCCCAGTGCATGAAATAGCAGGTCTTGCTTACATTGCAGTATCTGAAATATCACATCTTATAAAGTTTCAGTGGCTGCAAAGAAGATTTGACTGGGTAAAAGGTAGAATTATCCAATTATTCCTTCTTCTGTAGTAATCTCAGTGTGTATGCATATGTGAAACAAAGGAATGTCATTCTTCTGCATAGAACAACCAAACAATTCCTTAGCTATTTAATTGCAGTAGTGTCTGTATAAGCAGGAAAAAACATAACACCAAGTTTTCTTTCTGGAACAAATATTCAGCCTGTCAAGAACAGCTCTCAATGTCAGGATGCTGAAGTTATGGATGAAATGACAGACCAGCAGAGGAAATCTGAGAACAGATTAATGACATGTGCTCCATGCAGTCGTAACAGTACTTGAAACAAGAAACAAGAAAATTGGGAAACAAAGAGAGAAATACCAGTGGAAAGAAAGGACCTGCTTTCTGAGCCTTCTGTTCTGATCCCATAAAAAATGAGTGATACAGAATTTATGCAGAAATTTCAGAAACCCTGTGCATCAAGACCCAAGGGAGTGAAATGGAATACACTCTGAATATGTTTATTTGCCCTGATGTATTTTCATGATGCCCCTCATGAACTACAACATTTGTGATGTGATATTCGGGGCACTCACTACATTTGGTTGGACTGACACTAATTAAAGGCAGCTATATACCCACCATTGAAACAATTTATCAGCATGTGCACTTCTACAGAAAGCACCAGTCCAACTGTGCAATCGATTACGCACTGTCATATACCTGCCAACCAGCTGAAGAGGAATCCCCATCTGGCAGGTAATACAACTCTGAGTTAGATTTGTTGATTTAGCAAGCCCTTTCTGACTCAGAACAATAATGATGACTCTACGACAATGTTCTTCTCTTGGTATTTCCCCTTCGTTCCTCATTGACGCCCATTCATATATTGCACCACAACTGTGTAGGGCAATGTGCTGAGTAGCACCTAACACAACGCCAGCTCTTACTCTCTGGGTGTACATTTAAACTGCCTGTTTACCTGCTGGCATGCTACTCTCAGCATGAGCATTACTCAGAATGCTGGGCTTTCCAGGGCAATGAGCACTGTGCTACAACTCTATCCTTGTGGTTAACAGCCATGAACAGGTCTGTGGGACATCTTTCTATCTTGCCTCATTTCAATGTTCCCACTGTACATATCAATGAATGTTTCAGGAATCTACAGACTTGTCTCTAAAGGTCTTTATAATAGGAAAAGTATTCTTTCTTAAACTTAGGTGCCTGAAATGGTATGTATATGATATTTCTGTATCTGCCTGAACAGCTTAGAAACTTTATCTATTCCATTCCTACAATAATTATAGGAATATTTTTGCTGTTGACAATTCAGGATGCACCAGAGCATTAATGGCCTCATAAAGCTCACTCATTCCAGTGCCAAATGTAAACTTACCAGCACTCAGTGCTTAACAAAAATTGGGTTGCCTGTTCTCAGAGCTTACCCCATTTCTCTGACAGCAACGAACTGGACCACGGCAGCAACTCAGGTGAATACAACCTACTGCATCACCGGTGAAGCACTAGCAATGCAAGTCACAGGAGTCAGGGTGAGGACAGAAATAAAGGATTACTGTCCAGGTGACAGTACAGAACTGCAGACAAAGCCTAACACAATGTGTTACATGTTCTTCCACACCTCAGAAAATCAGCAGCTCTTCAGCCACCTCTCACTGCCATGACACAGGGAGATGGATCATCATCACCATCAGTACTCAAGGCCTTCTCCAGTTACTTTTAAATATTTCTGAGAATGACAGTTCCACAAACTCTGGGCAACTTGTTCCAGACTGTATTTGTTGATGTTGCAGGGTCACAACCAAATAAAGCTGCAGCCTCAGATGAAGAGGTAGTCATTAGCTGTAGGGTAGTTGAGGAGATGTGTTAGTAGCCAGGTAACACGTATCTCACACGTACACCACTGCACCACCTTTTGTCCCAGGGTACAACTAAAGCCTGGCTTAACTAACGAGCAGAGTATGCCCTGTCATGTTTGGCCTGAGAATGACGAATGATGATAAGAACTTTGTGTCTATGAAGATGATAAGGTACCACGAAATAATATGAATATATCTCCTGAATGTATGGATATTTTAAAAAGACTAAATAGTTAAGAAAACAGTAAATTCTAACAATATTTCCCTACTTCAATGAAAAATCCAATTTCATTTACATTTAGGCGAAGTTTTACTTCCTTGTGAGGAAAACAGCATGGATTCTGATAAAATTGAGTCAGAACAGCTCATTCGACATTTGAAGACATTGAATCCCAGAACATCAGGTCTTTTTTTGCTTTCTGAGATCTCAGTCACAGATCTTTTGTCACTTCTGAAGAATTACTTCAGTATTTATTAACTCAGCTTAAATTGGGAAATGAAAAGGGATAATTCACAAGATAAAATACACAGCAATAAGAAATCATACAGAAAATAGTTTGGTGTGAGGTTCAGCATAACCACTGGTGAGGAAGTCTAATTGGTACCAGACTGCAGAAATGCAAGAATTGAAGTATTAGAAGCAAGAGGAATCATATTCAAAGTCCCTACCTCTTCTAGCTATTTTTAGGTATTTTAAAACACAGTTTTCCTGGTCAAGAGTCTTAATTTGCCAGTTCTGATCAATGAAATAACAAAATGAAGTTATATATAGGCACAGTGAAGGAAACTGAAATATTGCAGCATTTCACGTTCAAGTAGAGGAAATAAAATACACCTACAGCATGCAACTCTGGGTATATTCTTACTTCTTGTCATTGTTTTCCTTCACATAAAAATGGTCTTGGCTGCAAACCTAAGCTTAAATTTAGGGGGTGGTGGGGAAAAAAAAAAAGTAAAAAGACACAACACATTTGCTGCTGTCTTGCATTTCATAGTGTTTTATTTATGGATTTATTTTTTTTACCTCACAAGTTTAATGGAATTTTTACTGTGACTTTATAGCTGTGTGATTTATAATACATCAAACAAGTCAAATCAATCAGCAAAGGCTTAAAAATCAGCACAGGTTGATATGGCTCCTTTAAAACAAATCATTACAGCTGTTACCATTCAAACATTCATAGCAAGGATTGACCACTAATGTGAGTTATTTTAAAATCTCATTTTCTTGGTAAGAAATGCTGCCCTTTGTATATAACTTTTTAACAATCTAATAAAATTGTCTACAGAAATGCAACACAAAACATAGTTCTTCCTTTTAAAGCTCTTTAAATGCTCTATACCATTCTTTTAAAGGAAACCTATCCGTATTCTCATTGCTATAAAAGTTCCATCTCTTTAAATACTCTGGACTATTATTTAAACAATCTGTACTAGTCTTTAAATACATGATAGCATTCCTCTAAAGGAAACCTATCCATATTCTCATTGCTATGGAAAGTTAAATCAGCTTTTTAATTGGCACACCTCTTGTCGTTAAGCTTTAGAAGTAGTTATTACACTATAAATATAATTACATATACTTTAAACATTCCTTTTAAGTCTGAAAATGTCTTTTCCATTATTTAAGTACCTAAATTATAGACAGCACAAGGCAGCATAACTGTGACCAAAAAAACAATTTGAGCTCAGTCTTTTACGATAACATTTAAGAAGTCACATACTTACAAAGACTTTTAGAAGGGAGATTTAAAACTCCAGCTGACACATACAAGATGAACAAACCCACACTTCCCAACCACTCTCTCCCAGTGGTTTCCATGCCACTTGAAACCAGGCTCTAGGAGCATCACCAACCCAAGACACTCTTGAAGCATGGAAGGAGCAGCTGTGCAAAGACTAGGGGATGTGTACTGTGCCTGTTTGAGATGGACTGGGAGATGCTTCTTGACTAGCTTCCAGAAAAGCTGGAAGGTACCTGTGTGCCAAAATGCTTCCAGAGCCCAGACTCTTAGCTTACAGAGAAGTGACTCTTGGCAGAAAGGGAGGTATATACACACTATGTATGGGAGGCCATTAGCCAGTTTTAGCAGGGATAAAACCCAGCAGGTAACTTGGTACCCGAAGGATACGAATATGGGAGTTTATGAATACAAATTCTACACAGGTACTGAGATGTATTCCAGTCACTTGTTGCTGAGGTCAATAAACCTATGAATGCTAATTTTAACCTGCTACTTTGTTTCCACGGAAGCTCTTTTCAGAACTACTCTTAGTTCAGGTAGATGCAAAAAACCACAGAACATGCCCATTAGCTCCATTTTTAGGCCTCAGCCACATCTTCCTCTGGTTTTAGAATGGATTTTCCTTTCACTAATTTCACACAGGATTCCCAAAGCTGACTGCTGCAACCTGACGTGCCTAAATATGTTCTCTGAATTCTTTTCTAGGATTAAAATAGTATAATGAGTATAACACATGGTTTAATTGATGATTTCTTAGAAATGTAAGAAAGAAAGATTAAAAAAAAAAAATCATCCATGGCTACGGAATAGTACTCCCATGAGTATCACTGGTGTCGTATTTTGCCACACATTATGGAATCATGATTACCAAACTCAGTTTGGGCACCTGATCACATGTGAAGGAGTACATGTAAAAGAGCACACACTCATGTGACTTTCAATGCTGAGCTACTAGAGACACTGTTTCCTTACAATAAACATACTCTGATTCTTGATGACAGCAAAACAGTGTCAAAAGTATAACCAAATCCTTATATTCAATTTTTAAAGATTTAAAACTCCTGTCTCATAATGTGAATATATGTCCATAACACCGTGAGTCCAGAGGTAACATTTAGTAGGGCTGAAGGAATGTCTGTTTGCATCAGTGATTCCTGGAAGCAGTAATATTGCTAAAATATTAGGCATCTAAGAGTGGTACTTGAAGGTGTGAAGTGGTGAAAATGGTCCTCAGCTCTTCTCATCAGGACCTCGGCCTATGTCTGAGTAAGAAACAGAACTGATTTGACTCTTCTGACATTTTATACTTTCTTTGTGAATTCACTTGTAAAACAGCAAGTGGATAAAATGCTCTTTCCTGATTCCTTCCTAGGAAGTTTTGCGACATAATTACTTTGTAAGAGCTAGTGAATGAGCCAGACTATGATGGAAGCAAAGTGAAGAGTCTGAAGGAAGAATTAGCAGCTAGTTACATGAATGCAAATGAAAGTAAAGACCTCTTGAATTTATTCCACTACTGAAAAAAAGAAACACAACCAAAACAGCCACACACAAAAGCCCACACACAAACAAACCACCCACCCTCTCTGTAATTCTAAGTATATAGTGCATATTTTTCTTTGCTTTTTTTCTCCCTTTTCACCTGAAATAATTTACCTTTTCAATGAAGTTGTAGGGATTTATTTACTAATATTTAAGAGCTTTGCAAACAAAAGGTTCTCTATCATTTTTTTTAACGCTGCTAAAATCATATTATTTAGAATGTCACATTTCTTTATAAATGTCTCATCTCTTGCAACTATTGCTGGTTTGCTCCTCAGTGGTGTAGATTACACATCCTCTAATACACCTCCTTTTTCAGAGAAACTTCTGGCTACTTCTGAAGCCACAAATATTCTCAGTGTCTCTTCTCACCCAATAACCATGACAAGGCACTGTCATGTTCACCGTTGCCCTTAGCTTTCCATTTTTTGATCATGCATTGTAGCTCTACCCCTTTGTTAAGGTATCTATGTTTTTAATGCTTTGACTTCATTGTCTTGGCAAGCATACACATAAATTGAAAAAAAAAAGTATACAGACAGAACATTCATTAATAGTTTGCTTTAGCATATTTTCCCCAAATGTTCTTTTCTATGGATTTTAAGATTGGATAATAAAAGAAAAATGAGAAAGAAATGTAATATTAACCTCCAGATCTATATATCACTTTTTCCCTGAGGTTGTTTTTTTTCGCACTTAGTGAGGTGAATCCAAACCCTGAGTTAATTGATGGATAACAATTAAGAGGCTACTTAATTAAAGAAGACACAAAGTATTTAGAATGTAAAGAATTCTTCTCAAGGAAAGGTGGCAACTGTTTTCTGCTGTATGCTTGTTTTCTTGAGACATTCCTTACTAATCTTCTGTGATGATGAGGATCCTATGAGCAGGAGCACACTTGGGTAGACTGAATTCTACACTAAGTGAGATTTTGATCATGGAATGATAATTAACTCAGAATTAAAGACATTTTTCCTGAGTTGGCTGTGATAATGTAGCAGAGGAACCAAACAGAAACAAAAATTGAATGTATTTTGTGGCACTGGAACCAAGGTATTCTGCTGTAAACAGCCAAAGATGAGCTCTAATAGACAGAGAAAAATAGAAAAGGGATTTTTTTTCAGACAATTTACAATATATTTCAGTCCCCCTTGCATCATGTAAGAGAATGCATGCAGACATGCACAGACACACACATGTTCAGATTTCCCTTAGAAAATATGAGTCAACCTTGACAGATTTAATTCTGTCAAAAATATTCAAATATAAGCAAGTATTTTTATGCTCTCTCAGAAAAATTCTAAAATTCCCTTAGGAAGACGAATTTTGTGAAGTCACCAGAAGCAGATTTACAGATGGCTTCCTCCTGTTCAATCTCTGAAGCCCATTGCTTTCCTTGTGGTTTTATTCCCTTAGTTCATTCTCACCACATTTTTTTTTCATGGCAATCTATACAGATCATGAGTATTTGCCAATTTTGTCAGGCAAAGTCTGCTTGGAAAGAGGTAATGCTTGGATTTCAGCAATTTGCTATTTTATTTCATAATTTGCTGTAATTAAGTCTCACATTTTGACTTTTGAAAACATCTCAGGTGTATATCCTCCCTTCTTCATAAATGCACTCCCACCCTGGTGATTCCTATTTAGGATGCTATCACAAAGAGATTTTCAAAATCCTGACTGAACATGTCAAAATCCTTAGGAAATGGGCTTATCTGCCTAAAGCCTTCTCTGCTATAAGCTCTGTCTTGGTTATATCCTCAAATCATAAGAGCCACAACACCCTAAGTATGCGTCTTCTTTGTGCACTTTATCCTGTGATGAATCTGCCCAGACGGGCAGCGCAGAACACACGGCTGCTGCGCTACAGGATAAATGGACTTGCCTGGACCTGCCTGAGCTGGAGACAACCGCAGTTAGATACAAGCAGACACTGCCAGATCGTGTCATCTCAGCTGCAGTCTGCACCCTGCCTGTGCTTGAGATCCCTTCAAAACCAAGGTTGTGTGGGAAAAAAATAAGATGAATTGTCTTGGCGGCATGTACCACTGTAGATCCCATAGGCTTGACTGGTGTTTAGATAAATATCCTGGATTATCTCAGTGGGGAGACAAGGAAATGCATTTCTTTCTCTATCAGTTATATTTTGTTCCATACTAAGTCTGTAGGCTCCTGGGTCTGTCCTGCTTTGTCTTCCCCCCCAGAGCACACAGGGCTCTGGTGCCCTCATCTAAGGATAACTTCCAAGTCATGAGGATAATGTTATAACGACAATACAACCCTTAGAATCTCAACTTTCCATCTTTCAGGTCCTAATGCATAATAAAACATGTTTTCTGGCTCGCAGAGTTCTGTGATAAAATCCCGTGACTGCAGGTGAGCTTGACATTTTAAGAATATGTCATGTTATATTTGTCTGTCTTTGTTCAGATTACAGAGCAGCTCCTATCCAGCCAGAAATACATGCATTAGTAAACCAGGGCCAAAACTGGTATTAAAATGTATTTATTGTTGTATCCTTTTAAATTCAAGCAATTCAATTATTCATGCCCATCAGAAAACTACACCAATTCAACAGCCGTAGTCTCTGGTTTTTAGCACTCAGTTTACTACTGATAGAGAAATAGAATACTCCTTCTTGTGAAATATTCAGATACTTCAGATGCCTAATAAAAATGCAGGTATATTATCTCCATGTTACTTATCTTGAAAGGAGGATGATGTTGAGACAATAAACTGTTTAAAAATAAATCCCTTTCTGACAATCCACAGAACAATGGGTAATGTATTCATCTCCCTTTGCCTTACTTACTGGCAGTAAAAACTAACAGACAACACAGTCATCAGAAATACTTTGTCACAATTCCACAGAGGTTTAGCTAATTCTATTCAAGTCCATTTTATTAGTAAGGAAAAAAAATAAAAAATAAGTCAAATCCTGATTTAATAAGTGCTGGATTTGAATAAATTACTCTAGTTCTGTGTTCATTGAACTTTAAATGAATTGTTCCACAATCCATTGCCAAGCAACTAGAATATATCCTTAGGAAGTTCAGCAACATACTTCTAATAAATTGGTAGGCTGAGCAAACAGTTTACTGGGAACTTCAGGCTTTCAAAATGAAGATTTACAAAGAAGAGTTTTTCACGTGAATTCTATCAATCACCTATCAAGAGAAGCTTATGCTTAATAAATTGATAGACTCACATTAGGTCTGAAAACAGATGTATATCTGATCGATGTGTCTGCCCAGGATGTTGATGACATTTTAAGACCGACGAAATATTGCAACCCTATCTTTAGCCTAAAACATCTAAAAGACTTAAAATCAACCTTTCTTATAAATACACACATCCTGAAAAGCGGTTACTATAATAAATTAGAGAGACTTGTTCCTAAAGAATTCCGCGATGACAAAATAAATATCACAACTTCCTTTTAGTAATGTGTTCACAGAATCATATTCACATGTCTCAGGTTTATTTTCTTGGATCTTTACCCACTGTAGTGAGACCATGAGAAATCACAGCACCCTGAGGAAGTCTGTATGAATCAGGATGATGAAATTTCTAACAATTTTAAGTGCAAAAAAACCCATTTCACGTGAATTAAGAGGTTTGGATATTTTATTTGGTTTTTAAAGAGAACATTTGGGCAAGTTTTCATTTTATTATGTATTTGGGTACAATCTTCCTTACTCTCTCTCGAGATATGAGATGTAGAACCCTTCCTTCTCTCCATGAGAGAGAGATGATGACCCACTGATTTACTGGAAGTTTCCATATTTTGACTCAAAGTTTGGATAATATGATACTTTCATCTTAATATAGAAGTTTAAAATCCCTATTTCCAGCTGCTTTATATTATGACCTTTACTACTCATAAAACAATTTCTGGCACTGACTGCCATGCTTGCAATGGAGTATGTCATGAAATAAGAATCCTTTCACTCTTTAGAGTAACAAATTCCCACATATAGGAATAATGTAAAAATTCAAGTTGAATCAGTTCTCTTAGCTTTGGATTTTAAAAAGCTAAACAGTTAGTCATTCCACATTACCTTTGGTAACTACAGGATTACAGAGGGGTAAAAAGTTCAAGCTCAATCCACTGGACCCACTCTACTCCACCAAAATAGCCAATTTAGAGATATTATGAGAAAATAGCTTTCATTAAGCTTTCATCATTTGTAGTCTGCTACAGACCATCACAGCTTTCTAAAATGTCAACATCTAAACGTATCATCATTCTTCGTTACGCTGGAGGGAAAAAAATAGATGAAATGGAAATGAAGAACTTTCACTTCCCTTTCGGATACACAAAGAAAGCTAAGTATCATTCCATAGCAAAAAAGAGGATCTAATGTTTTAGCACTTATACTTACTCTAACAATTTATAATAACAGAAGCAAGAATATATTTGCACATAAAAATTGTATAGATTTGATTGCATTTCTCTCCTGTCATTGTTCCTGTGGACATTATTAGGCTGTCATTTTGTTCTGGTCAAGGACTGTATCATTTATTACCCAGGACTAGCCAGGAAATGTGTAGGAAAGAGCTTTGGATATCACTGTATGACAAGCACACACAGTTTGTGGCAATTTTTTTGAGCACCAACTTAGAAACAGAGATGGCTAAACCTATGGCTTCCATAAAGCTCCATGTTGCGGGCTCTAATCCTCCTATAACGAAATGTACTAACGAAGGCCAAAAATCAGTGATTGTTTAACATAATATGGGATGAATCACAATGGTTATGCTGCTGATTCACAAAGATGGGAATGCTAAATGAAACAACAGAGGAGCAGACTATTTTGAACAGAACCAACAGCAGGGAAGTTATGTTACTCCTGCCTGAGAGTCAGTCCTTACCATCAGCTTTCTGCCCAGGCACTGACTTCAGTGAAATCACTCCTAGGAGCAGGCATTCATTAAATCAGACTGCGAAAACCTCAGTCTCTTACAAATCTTCCAGCAATTTAACAAATGAACTGTGACAACTTTGCCCAATGCAAAGGAATTTTTGAGAAGTCAATCCCCACTATTTTATTCAATTTTAAAAATTTTACTTCCAAATATTCAATCTATAACATTTTCCCAATTAAGGAGAATAAAAAAAGACAAAAATGGAGTTTTTGTTTTCATTAGCCACTGAAATAATCAAAATCTCTTCAAATGTCTTATAGGATCTAATATCTGAGTTTACATGAAGTTTTATTAGGTTTAAGTAAATCCATTGAGAATTATTCAAATGCAGGATGTGTGGTTATTACTTTGTGTCATATACCAAAGCTTTAGAAGTATTCTATGCTGCTGTAATATAGATCCCTGAAAAATGAAGCCTTTTGGAAAATTTTCAACAAAAAAACCTGCTACTAAGCTTTAATGCTGTTTGATGCAAGAAGACTTATTTAGGGTATTAAAGAGCTGTCTGTTGGGAAGAGAATTTTAAACTTAAGTATTCCTCAAACTCTGTAAGTAATACATCTATTTAGGAAAACCTCAAGATTATGCCAATTCTATGTCTATTTTGTAAAGCCAAAGGAAATGTTTAGATATTTATTCACTTAAGTGTCAATCAGGACTCCAGGTTGATCTGTCCAGGAGATGTATTTCCTAAACCTCTTGGACCACAGCTATCCTGGAGATGTAACTCTCAAACCAGGGGTTCAGCTGTCTGCAATCCAAGGCTTAGCTTTGATGAAGCACAGTCAAGTGACCTTGGCTCAGGTTACTGAGAAAATTGATAAGGTGTTAGAAAGAAAGTGTGAGAAAATAAGCTGGAGCCAAGAAAAGAAGAGTAAAACCGGAGATAGTATTAGCTGCTGGCTCAAGGATGAAGAAGAAAACCACTGACATGAAAAGGTATAAAACTTGCAGGGCCAGGGGGTGGATGAAGGGTGACAAAGGGGTAACAAACCTGAGAGACAGCTTGTCCCAAGGAGCAGAGGTGGCCAGCCCTCCCCCATCCACCTGATGACTGCCCAGGCAGGAAAGCCTCACTGCCCGTGGTTGTGGGACCGCTGAGCATATTAACATTTAACCCAGCAGCTTGTTACCCTTGGCTTTGTTGTGTGTGCATTAAACAATAAATATCTGGGTGTATGTTGAGAATAGTCTACTCGTAGAGTTTCTTTTTATGAAAGTTGCCTAAACAAAACTAACCCAAAGTGGGAAAGTTGCAGAAAACCAAGATGTATTTTTTCCCCCTTTCCTTTCAAAGCCCTTCTCACAGATGCCCTTTGGTTCTCTTGTAGCTTAATTAAAAATAGTAAGAATCAAATTGGGGTTTCACAAGATGACACATAAACATGGAAACACAAATCATGCTAACAGACTGGTTCCCTCTAAGTGAGCTACACACGGCTGCAGGAGATACACAAAACGATTTTGTCCTGTAACTCAAGCTCAGTAGTTTGTTCTTTCCTTCAAGGTGCACAGCATATTACGCCATCAGTTCAGAGTATATACTGGCTAAAACTCCTTTATCATCTTCTGACATCTTCAATAAGAAATAAGCATTTTTCTTTTTTATTTACAGTTTACTCAATAATTCACTGATATTAGATTTTGGTTTTCTCTTTGGTGTTTAAAAATGTGAGAGAAATGTTAAATGTGTTAATTGTAGCTGAACTAGATGTCTTCAAAGGTGAGAAGGCGCCAACTAAATCTGCACATGCAGAAACTTTTTAGCTGATATAAGAAGCACATATTCAAAGCAGCAGATATTAGAGATAGACGGCTTCAGTACAGGAAAAAAAAGAAGAAAATAAGATAAATGATGTCAGGCAGAAGATTCACAACTGTTGGTCCTGTCTAAAATATCTGGAGTTTTATATTTATTAAGGACTCTCCAAAAAACTGCAAACTGAAATGTCTGGAATGGTTCAAATAATTTCTTTCACTTCATGGTCTGAATGGTCATTATTTTTCTACCAAGTTTTCACATTATTTCCATGAAACTCAACTTTCTCATCCATGTGGCTAAAACAAATCATACAAAACTCCTGGAAAACCTGCAGAAATAGCATACCTACAAGTGTGTACTTAGGAGACTGTCAAGAGGTAGTCCATTGACCCTTCCATCTCTTCTACATCATATGCAAAAGAACTCTTGCCCACTTTCTCCAACATGCAGCCAACACCCGCAACTGAGTGACTTTGTACAGTTCCCAAGTTTTGAGAAGATGGTTACTAATTTCTTTCCCACCATCAGCTACTGGATCCTGATTTATTCTTTTTATTTTGTTCTTTCTATTTTTCTCATTTCTTGCTGTAGAACGGTTGCATTTAAACATTCTTTCAAAGAACATAACTCTAGGTTACGGATTTATAGATGTACACAAAACAAAGAAGGAAGCAGGGCTATGTTTCTTAACATTACCACCTGTATATAACAGAAGTTTTGCAGTAAGGACTGCTGCAGTACATAGGGCAGATTAACATCAGTCATGTCTTTTAAATGCAACTCCATTTTCTTCTACATAATTAATTGCAAGGAAGTTGTCACAGGAAAAGTATCAAAGCTTCTAGCACCGAGCAATGATGGACTTCAGGAATGGATTTGGTCATATGAAATCAGAAGTGATACTCTGTCAGCAAGTGTGGGGCAGAGAGACACTGATCCTCACATGCTAAAGACTACAGTATCAAAGAAGAGGTTGAAGAACAGAGATATACTGTGACTGAAATGATGACAGAGCTGACTTCACAGAGGGGCTCAGGTTCCAACTAAGGACAACAGAAGATGTCTCATTTACTGTATAAAGAATGCCTGCTTTATTGCATTTTACGGTTATCTTTAGCAAAGATCTACAAATTCTCTTAAGAATGACAACCCAGGCTGACAAGGGATTTTTTCAAACCTGTACGACCTATCAGCTGAGCATTTATTTACAGATAACATTTATTTACAAGAGAACGTCACTGAGATGCTAAGAAATAGAAGAAGTGTGAGCATAAGATGGCTACAGTGAAGTGCTACATCCCAAGAAGAGGTGCCGAGTCTGGGAACACTGCTAAGGACAGGGATTAAAGTTCTCTGAAAACCCTGTTGCCATGAAAACACAGATAATCCAGCACACACAGTACATACTTCTAGTGGCCCCAGATAATAGATTCATAGTTAAAATAGATATTGATGCTGAAAACATCAAAATGCATAGATTACAGATAAGTAGCACATATTTATATCTAAAAAATTACCAGCACTTTTCTCCAGCAGCTAGGGTGCAGAATCCTACCTGTTACAGTTTCAAACTAATTTATCAGTCCCTGTGCATCAACATAATTTCTCTGTTCCCTGTTCACTTACAGGTTCTTATGTCAGTAAGACATGTTTTAATCACTACTTACAGAAATAGTTACTAAGTGTAGGCAGCCACCAAACCCCTGCTTTGATCTGATTTCCTAAATCACAATTACTTCTCTACTCAGTGTTTCTCAGCACAACTGAACTCCCTGTGAGCAGCATGTGTGTAGCATTAGGGACAATTGGTACAATATTTAAAGGTACTCTGAACTCCATGAACTTCAGTGTTGATTCTAGAGTTAATGAAATGCTTCCAGTTGTAGCACTGAGACAAGAATATTTTTGAGACTCCAAAATGTATTCCTGAAAACGGCTACTTAGAGATAAAAATGTGGAAAAACAAGACAATTCTTAGCAATGTGTCCTATAAAAGTCAGAATCAGAAGCAGCTTTCTGAGACTACTCTCTATTTCAACTTTAATAGGCTATGGACAGTGTCCTCAAAAGCTTTTCCTATAGGGAATGGCAAAAGAGAGTACCTATTAAGTGAATCCAAAGAGCTCCTCTGCTTCTGGTAAACAGGAAAAGTAATTTTCTTTTGAACAAGAGGAAACAGAATTGGATAAACAAAAGATCTGTAGTGAACTTGCTGTTACAGTAATCCTTTATGATAATTAAAGAGATAGTGAATAGAATGAAAACAATGTTAAAAAACCCACAGTCTTGAAGGAAGGTAATCACTCATCTGTTTTATGCTGACATGGATTAAATTTACGTACTGCTGGGAGCTCTGAAAGTAGCACAGCTTTAAACTGGTAAAAGTTACACACAGGCCAGGGAGAACAAAAGTGTTTGCAGGAGGAAAGGAAAAACTCCTCCTGTGTTGCTTACTCCAGTTTAGCAAATCATAATTTCTCTTGCGAACTTGCATGCAATTCACAATCAGTGCAGATGAGTTTCCAAGGGAAAAAACAAAATAAAACAAAACAAAACAAAAAAAACCCCAAAAAAAAACCCCATAAATTTTCAGCCTTTTTTTAAGCTAAAAAATGCACAAATTGAACTTTCGCTTTGCTTGCTTCTGTAACCTTCTCCAACTTTGGGGGCCAGGGAGGAAGGTAAAAATGAGAAGGAAAGAAAGAAGACTGCAAGTAGAATTGGAAATAGAAAAACAAGGCCAGTGGCATCCAACTTGGGAGCAATTACATCTTTCATCAGTTACAGAGCAGACCTGGCAGGCTGGTGTAGTGACAGCTCCAACACTGTCACCTATGCTGCCTGCAACCAAGGCTGCCATATTTCTTTCATGATAAAGCAGCTGAGTGTCATAATATCTGTATGAGATCTCTTGTGCCCATTTGGTGCAAACTTAACCTTGCAGGGTTGTATCTTTGATTCCCTACCCTATTATTTCTCAAAGATGCTTGGTGACCCCAAAAAGCATTGCCATGTGCTTAAAAAATCAGCTCCCAAAAGGTCTAAATCCTACCCCTGAAAGAAGGGTAACCTCTTTAGCACCACTTGTCACCTGCTGACACAATCTCTTTGAATAAAAGTTAAGGTCACAGAAAGACTTCCATTAATGGTCTTCCTTTTTTACCCTTCAGTATTCCTAGTGTATGCTGAAAAGTGTAAAAAAAGTTCTTCTGCAATATATCTTTGTAATCCAGTCCAGTTTACTGCAGTATTACAGGTCATGTGATCCTTCAGAAATCCTTATGGAACATGTTTTGTGAGACTCATCCCAGAAAAAAAATAAAAATAAACATACATGTATTTACCATTTTCCTTGCTCTCCAGTCTGTTTTGGGAAGTTCTTCCCTAGAATTCTGCTTCCAGCTCCTAAATTTTACCAGCACCTGGCTGAGTTCCACCCCCATGAGCTGCTGGTTCAGCCATCTTGTGGCTGTGTGTTAAGTCTTGTGGAACAGCACTTCGTTCAGCCATCAATCTCTACACCTTGTAATCTAAAATCCATCTTCTTTTACTATTTCAAAATATAATTGATTTTATATTTGTAAAAAACTACATGTTAAAGAACAGCCATACAGAGAAAAGATTAATCTAATGTACCACGTCCCTATAGTGCCTCACAGGGGATGGAACCCACCACATACTGCTACCGATTTTTCCCTGAACCTCCTTCAGCTTCGGACTCAACTGTCTCCTGAACAAGAGATGTATTAATATATTAATACTTTGCATAAGATTGTACTAAAGTTCTATGAAGATTTTTTTTATCACTTCAACTTATGTAAGGCAAGTTATCAACAATACTGCATGGCAAAGAAATTCCAGAGCTTAACTATGACTGGGAATTTTTACTATTCTGACCTTTCCAGATGCTAGCTCAAATGGATGCTGTATGAGACTGACTAGAGTTTTAAGGTGCTTCAGACCCCACATCTCACTTTTTCTTCTTTTCGCCACCCTCAGAAGAACTGTTTGGAATACGTGGAAGCTAAAAGAGGAACTTAGTCATGCTTCAGAGTTGAGGGTCCCCAAAGTGAACTAACTATGTGTTAAAACATCTGCAAACCACAAGAGAAGGGATTGCCTAAGCACTAACTCAGCACAACCCATGATAACTGGATGAAAGGTAAAGGCAGTGGAGGAAGACCATGACCACCAACCCACAGACCACTGACCCAAGAAACCCACCAAGTCAAAAGTTCCCTTTTTTGAGCACGTGTGTGAATTTACATAAGCAGGGGGCAAGAGATGGAGCTTATGCAAATGAAGAAAGAAACGACAAGAATAAAAGAACTACCCCAGTTCCAGGATCCAGGACTGGTGATCTCTCTTCTCCTTTTCTATCCCTCTTTCTCTCTCTTTTCCCTCAAAGCTGCTAAGTAATGCAAGGCTGCCCCCAGTTCCCCATAAAGCCGCATAGCTCAAATAAATCTACCTGTGAGGGTGCTAACGTTAAGAGTACAGTTGTTTTCTGAGTTCCCACTGAAGTTAATATTTGTGTATGGACCTTCAGCACTATCTCACTTGAGTTCCAGCAAAGGGAATTGGCAAATCTGAATCACCCATCCCTCCTTTTGGAGGAGGACATGACAAATGCTTTCCAGTTCTTGTTTTGGGAAACAGTAATTAGCTGCTCCATTGCCTCTTTTTCCATCACTCACCCAAACCCTGTGGGTTTACAGAGCTCTGCCACACTGCATCTCCATTCCGATGTCCTTTCTTCAGTTTGAAGAGTTCTGTTTCATGCAATTGCCCCTCAGACAGAAGCAGCTCCACGCCTCTGGTCATTCTTTCTACTCGCCTTCAACTTCTCTCATTCTACTCCCCTTTTTGAGTCTACAGTAAAAGCAGTAACAAGCACCTCAGGCAGCACCATTTCTTAAATTAGTGCTGTTGTAGAATGATTTGTAATGTGTAGAGCAGCACTTTCATGTAGTCCAGCCTTGCTGAGGGGAATAAGTGTAAATTTCTGCAAATTTACTTCTGGAGAAATAGCCTATCTTGATGTGCAGAACACTGCCTGTCATTTTCTCAATCTTCCATCCTAACCCTGTATTTTAGGATGCTTCTTCACTCTACAGCTTGATCTGGTTCTCTTTGGTGCTGCACATAATTGAGTCTTTCAAGACCAGCAGAAGTTGCCTCCTTTGAAACTGTCTTTTGGGGACGCAGAGCTAGACCTTCAGTATTGCTCTGCAATTAACTGCTCCTCTTTCTATTACAGTGATGTGCTTTTTGTTTGATTGTGCTTTTTGCTCACACTTTTCTGAACTCATACACCACTGATATTTCATAGACATGTTATTTAACGTGTGGCATAATTAATACCACTGACATCGGATGTCCTTTCATAATTTGGGTATGAAGAAATAGTTTTTATTAATTACATTTACAAGTTATGGGCTTACTTGAGACAAATCAATATATCAAGATGTCTTCAGGATGCTTTAACTCTTTGGGCTTCAGAACCCTCTAATGTATCAGTTAGATCCCATTTATGGGTACTGTAGAGACAGGAATTTAAATATAGAATCATATAGTCGCAGGCTGGTTTGGGTTGGAAGGGACCTCAAAACACATCCAGTCCCAACACCTGCCATGGGCAGGGATACCCTCCACCAGCCCAGGTTGCCCAAAGCCCCATCCAGCCTGGCCTGGAACCCTGCCATGGATCCAGGGGCAGACCCAGCTTTTGTGGGCAACCTGGGCCAGTGTCTCACCCCCTGCCCAGGGAAGAAGTTTTTCCTACCAACTAATCTAAATCTATTATCTTTCAGTTTAAACATGTTTTTCCTGAGAACATGCCCCTCTTTGTTATGTCCGGTGACAAGGGGGAGCAAATCCAGGGTTCACTGCTGCTTAGCCAGCTCACATATGCAACTGTAATTCCATTAAAAAACAAACCTTCTCTGTATTATATCTAAGTGTTATTCTGCTATAAATGTTCTAAAAACTAGGCTAATTTTAATGAATTCTGAAATGACATATATTTAGCAAGCTGAAAGTGCTGCACAACCACCAGCCTTGCTGAATAATCTCAGAACAAGGAATTACACCCAGGATGATACAGACATACAGAAGTCATCAAATGGCAAAGATCCAGCTTCATCTAAGTAGTGGGGTGTTAAAATACCAAGCCTGAAGCATCCAAATACCAGGTGTACCACACAATAAAAATATTTGCCACAGTCCATGTACTATCAATAGTTGGCAGATATCAGAAATCCACCAAAAGTATTCATTGAACTTTAAATTTAGCACAATCTTGGTTTTCTGTATCACAGATTATATGAAACATCCACTGTGGGAATACTATAGGATAAGGTCTGTCCATGTTTCACTGTTGCTGTTGAAAAACTTAGGTGGTTGGGTAGGTAAAAGAAGCCTGGAAGCTGTGGCACTGAGCTAGGTAATCCCATTCAAGATTTCTGAGTAAAATACAAGTTTAACTTGTAAGTGCTAACAATTATCTTGCTATGTATTGTATGTACAGTAATGCTCAATCTCTTTGTCCACCAGTGTGATTACTCATCATCCCTGAAACGTTTTATCCCAAAGCGTTAAACACAAGTGGAGTGCACAATAGTAATTTTTTACTTCAGCTGTGTATTATTCTGCTGGTTAGATGAGTAACCAGCAGTGCTGCAAACACATTCCTGTTCTAGTATTCAGGGGGAAAAATCAGACAAGGCTGCTTATCTGATAGAGAAGACAGTACCAAAAGTAAGATTTAATGATTTCTTATGAAATCATATTCACAGGGAAGAATAGGTGAGTAAAAGGAAGACTGAAAGCATTTTTTTAAAACTTGAGGCTAAGATCCCAGGTGCCATCCTGCAATTCTGCTCTTCCCTTTCAGATCACAGCACTCAGTGTGCGTGACCATTTATCAGCAGGGGGAGAGCATATCCATTTATTTCGATTCTCTCTATTTTAACAAAGAACATTAATTACTAAAATCTCTAACCAATTCATTTCATCAAATCCAATCTGATCTCTGATAACTTGAACACATAATCAGCCTCACACTTCTGCCTACTTGAGAATTATTGATTTTGTCTATCAAGCCAAATAGAGGTCCAGGTGATGCATATAATAATTAGCACAGCTAATGCGATTACGGCATGTGAACTGATTACTATAATTAGGAAGTGTTTGTTTGTATTAAAAGGAAAAGTAAAGTAAATTGCCTTGTAGGTTTCAAGGAAAAAACAAAAACAATACAAAAAACAGAAAAAAAAGAATCTATAGCTGTAATTATACAGTCTTGTATTCAAATATGTCAAGAAACCTATTCTCTATGTGAATTAAAATGCTTTTTCTAAAGAAATAATATTCAGTAACAGATCAGTAGGAATAAAATCTCAAAGAAATGGAAGAAAATTGTCTCTCTATAGCTTTCCTGTAAATGATATTGAGTAAGATACTTTTCTAAACTACTGACATAAATAATTTTCCTGTTCTACTCCAATAGATTCTCTTCCTTCCATCGCTCCTCCTGTATATTCTGCTTTAGTATCTTGGATAAACCCCAAACATCTTCAATTGTGCTGCACCTTGCTTCTTACTGAGTTTGGTATTTTTCAGATGTTCCCGCTGAAGAATCAGCACAAAGACTCTGACTTACACACTTTTACCCCCCATATTTCACTGAGAATGGAACTGAACATAAAACAGATTTCCTTGGGACATAACCCCACATGTGGCCAGAAGACAAACCAGTGCCCCATAAGCATTTTATAGACAATATTTTATAATTCCATGTAATTTATCAACCAACCTGCTTAGCAGAGAAATGTGAAAAATGGCAATAGTAGCAGAGGTTTTATTACACTCTGCATTGCTCATTCAGCGGGCAGGAACACTCCCACCATCAGGGTGGTGGAAACTGCCCTCAATCACTAACAACTTCACTTGGCAAAATGACAGATAGCTCCATTGGGCTGAAAAATTTGCTCATTACTTGTACGTATTCTGCAACATGCCTTAGGTTTGTAGTAACCAATCTGATTGTGCAACCCAGGGAAAAATTCTATTGCTATATGAAGCTGGATGTGGATGTGTTCATGATATTTTAAATGAGAGAGACAATGAGGGAGGGAGAGGGACAGAAAAAGAGAGGAGTCAGTCTGTGTTACAGCCTGATCTGTAAAGTGATGATAAAGCAGGTTCCATTCTCCCACCCTATCCTTGTCTTGTAAGATTATAAGTTAGCTGGAGATTAGCCTTTCTTTTGCTTGCTTTGCATGTCTATAGTATCTGATATAATTAAACACTTATTCAGAGCTTCTCAATGCTTCTGTAATACTGATAATATGCAATCATAAATAAATTATAATATAAAAAAATACCAAAACAGGAATTGAAAACTAGTTCATGGGGATTTTTTTCCCAACTGTGCCACTGTGTTTTCATGCACAGCAACAAGAACTAAATTATATGACTATATACTTCCAAAACAATTGGAGCAGATCCAGTCCCTGAATTTTTAATGGTCATTTCTGTAAGTGATTAGCAGGAAACCTTAGGAAAAACAATGAAATATTAACATATGTCTAATTTTATTAGAAAATCACAAATGTTTCCAAATAACTAAAGATATTGACTGAATAATATAGCAAGGATATAAATCTCCTAGGAGCGTAGACTTTTTGTTTAACAGCCTAAGAAGTTCTACACTTAGAGGACAGAAGACTTCAACAAAAGATTTCTTGTTTCCCAGAAAACCTGCATCTAGTAGCTGGAAAATTTTCTACTTTCTTTACTCTGACTGTACATTCATCAGAATCAGAACAAGGATGAAAATATATCTAAGAGAAAAGTATCCTAAAAAGTGTAAAGACTTTCACCCAAGCTTAGGTGCTGCATTTCACAGGAACTTTATTTCCATTTTAACTTCTGTAAAGGATACAGAGGTAATTCTTAAGGACTAATGATTGCTAGCTGGCTCACTTGTAGCACTGGAGTTTCACTGTGCTTTGAATAAAGTTTTTGTTTCCATTACAGTCCTTCATTTCTAAATCAATATAAGATAAAGGCAAAGCATTTCCTCCTCTTCTTCCTTTTTTAGCTGTTCCTCTGTATAAATGAAAAGACAGGAAAACCTGTTTTGTGGTTTTTTACATGTAACGGTGATTAACCTGAAGGAGGAAGGGAAACATACAGAGAACAAAGCAAGCAGAAAAATGTTCAGATGCTAAATGCAAGTTTTCTGGGGGGAAAAAAAAACCAACAAAAAACCCCAAACATTTCCTGAGAAACTATTTGCTGAGTGTCTTTTTAATGCAGTTGATACAGGCAGCAGAGAAAGAAGGGACTAAAGCAGAGAGCTCATCCTTATTTTATAAACTAAATGCTCAAAAATAAAGTGCAGATATTAAAACCTAACACTGCACTCCAAGGGGAATTACAAACACATGTCATGGCCCTCTTGTCAAAGGAATATCAACAAAGCTAATTAGTTGAACTATGTTTTAATTGTAAATTTTGTCAGGAAGTCATTAAGGCTGTTTTCACAATAATACATTCAGATGTATGGAAAACTCATCTCTCCTGATTCGTTATCATTGCAACTGACAGGGCTGCACGTTTGGGACACTCATTACCTTTAATGAACACACAGATCTCAAGTGCTGAATTACATATCCTATACTGGAAAGTATCCCTTCCCTTTCCAGTGGCAACATTCATCTACATTCATCAGTTTGACAATATAAAAGCAACAGCCACTGCAATTTCAAATACATGTCCAGATAACTCAAGGAAAAAATATTTCTAAGCTTAGTTCCATTTTATAATATTTCTACTTGCAGAGGCATATAAAGCACATACCTGACTGCATTCCAGCTCAAACCCCTATCTAATAAACCACAGAAAGGATAAACCTTTTTGAGAGGCAAGGTAATACTTGCATAAAAATTTCAGCTGTATTTTCAGAGATTTAAGAAGCAGCTATTGCATCAGGCTATAGTACATGTATCTGAACAGCATTCTGATTCAGCAACATACTGCTCCCATGTCTAATTAAAGTGCATGATCTCAGTGGGTT